>OZ010582.1:49690907-49700907 GCA_963932145.1 Acanthosepion lycidas
ATATATAAACTTGAAGTGCTCTATATATAAACTATCAAAGCAACACTAAATAAGATTAATTATGAGTCTACAACAAAATTTTAAAATGTCTATAAAAACAATGTTTTGGGATACTCAAATTGTAAAAAATTTTTTTTTTAAATTGCAGGTTGAGTATTGAAAACATTAATAATAAAAGATATAAATTAAGTTACCCTTACATATTCTTAACATTAATTTTTAAATTAACTTTAATGGAATGAGTTTCATGCTCCTTTCCAAAAAGTTCACATCTATCAATTACATTAAATTTTTCTTAGCGATTCATCCCTGAAGATGAATCTTGGATAAGATTGAAAGTACTTGAGAAAATAAAAGGAATGAGAAAAACAATGGCATCATTTTAATAACAGCATTAAGAAATTGATCTATGAATTTCAGAGGATTAAAATAAAAATAAATAGACATAATATGTCTAGATAATTGAACCAAACATGCTTGAATTAATTTATACTGCCTATATCTATAACTTGGGAAACGTTCTTAAAATGCCAAATGTTTGCTTGCAAGTTCCTTATGGAGAATCCATGCATCTATTAACTAACATCTTAACTATTGATCACAAGGAATATTTGGAAGCATAAATTAATTCAATTAATCAGTTTTTTTTAATATAACTGTATCTTCACAAAACTTTACTCACATGTCGGCAGAATTTTCAAACCTTTTGAAGACACAGTTTCTATTCTTGGCGCTTAGTCAAATTGTTAAACTGACAGTTCCTTTTTGATTGGAAGCAATTATAACAGACACACAACTTGCATGATAGCAAGTTTATTTTTTTTTTTTGGCTTGCTACCCTTATTCAATTATACTTCAAGAGACGCCTATCCCAGGCTGAGAAAATGAATAAGGGGGTTGAAGCAGGTTGGAATCAATTGAACTAACCCATCCTTTTGTCTTGCAGAAACAGAATTTCAGTTATTATATTCCATGATGTTCACTCAGTGGTAGAACCCAGATGTTGTTCACGGCAAAATTGTGTATACAAACTGCTTTTTCACAAAGGGACATGTTTGGGCTAAAATTACGTAAAATAATTTAGTGTTTTGTCAAGACAAAATTGTTTCTTTTTTTTTTTGCCAGATTTTATTTAAATTACCAGTTTACCTATGATGTTGGTATATTTTGTTAAATCCTTAATACTATTAGATAATCTAAATGTAAATGCAGAGCCTTCTCACTCCTGTTGGAGAACCTCTTCCTAATTGACTGTCTTCAGGAGTGTAGGCGTACTCACCATGCTTAGTCAGTTGGGGGTTGATGAGGCTATTTAACCCATAGTTGGAGGTAGATGATGTTATTAACCCAATGACTCTGAGGAGTTCAGCTATCCTTTAATCCTGCATTAGTCACATGGGGTGTTTTGTTATCCTAAAATTCTTAAAGTACTTGTAAGTCCTAGTTGGTAACTTGTTTCTTTTGTTCCCTTCAACTACTCTCTTAACTCAGTGACGGTGTGTAGCATGTGGTGTGGTGCAGTTGCAGCTCAGTTGCAGACACCAGGGGTAATCTGTAGTGACTAACAGTGTTAACGTCTCTTGTTTTTTGTACTGTGGGGATTCTACTTACCCTCCTCACCAGTAATATGTATTAATTCTAGTAATGATGAGAATAATAACAGAAAAACAGATTCCCCACTTTATGCCCAGTAGAGAAACTTAACAAAATTTGCATTCACTAGCAGCATGACCCGGCCTTGCCCGGGCTTGATTCAAAAATCGTACGACCGATACACCAATTGCTATCACTTGACTTAAAATATTTTTGCCCTTCCTTGCCTTTAAAGGAGTGCCCTTTGCTGTGCTGATGTTGCTACATGCCTTACTTCTTGCCTATCTCATACTGCAAATTTTTTCTAAGCTCTATACTAAACATTAAATCTGTTACGGAAAAAGAACTAAACAAAATGAACACAAAACGATCAGCTTTAAAAAAGAACTCGTAACTGGAAAAACCAAATGAAAAAGAATGTTAACAACAAATACTTTTTCACACCCAACCCAGTTCTGCAGAATCAGAATCAACATTGAGTTTAAGCAAGCAAATGAGCCAATTGGAGTAAAGTGCCATGCAGATTTAAATTTTTTCCACTTGTGACGAATGCAGCTATCGATTTTTTTTGCATGCTAGCATGCTAGTTAACATTCGTATCAGTCAGCTGTTGGCTCTCACACTGGTCAATAGAATCTTCCTGCCTATTCATGGCAGCCAGCTATAGGCTCTCACTCTGGCCAGTAGAAAATGGCCACAAAACTGCTGTAGAAGCATGAAAAAATTGATTATTTCCACTATTGATGGGAGTTGGGAAATGCAATGTCCGTCTTGGCCTTTCTGCTAACTTGGAGCATGGGCATGTAAATTTTGGTGCAAATCCATCGAAAATTGTAGACATGCATTTGTTGCACACACACACACTCATCCTGCCTTTTATAGATAGAGATATTAATCTAAGTATTTACAATTATTAAAATATTTGCACATTTGGGCCTTTAAATTTATTTTCCCAGTTGTTATATAAATATGTGTTAATTCAGATGATGCCCAGTCAATTACTTTACAATAGAAAACCGATCCCCCACTTTATGCAAAATAATTACTGGCTTGTAGATATAGAAAATGAATACAGTAAATATACAAATATAGAAAGTGGTGTAAAACAAGTATGTGCCTTCTCACCAAACTTTTTCAACCTTTACAGTAAGGCAATTCTGAGAGAACTAAAAGTCCTATTTCATTATTGGCAGTCACAATCTTAACAATATAAGATGACAGAGTGTTGATAGCAGACATGGAAAGGAAAGTACAGAACCTCCTACAGAAGGTAGTGAAAGAAAGCAAGAAGTTTTTATTTTTAATTGCCAGTGTGAGGGAGATAACTGTATTACAGCAAAAAGTTACAGACAAAATATATACAATAGGGTTGGAACAAAAAAATAGGTGACATTTGAACCATGAGATTTTGTAACTGAAACTGATGACAGATGTTAATTTCATTGTTTAAAAGAAACAAGGATGTCTACACAAACATATGCAACTGATATATGTAATGTTTATACAGTATAGCGAAATACCTCCCAAATATATCTCCCAGAAATACCTCCCACATAATGGTAAGACATTAGTGGCAATGGTGTTTTCATATAGTTAATGCCTTACCATTATGTGAGAGGTATTTCTGCCACACCTTATAAAATGCATTGACTTAAAATATAAATTTGTATAAAATAGAAATTTGATTTACTCCAGCCATAATAAAATAATCACCTGAGCCATCATAGTTTGTGATTCATGTCAACATATATCAAACATCTTAACTGAATTAATTCAATTTAATGTCCATCAGGAATATTTTCCCTAAGAAGAGTTGATCTGTGGTGACCTCAATATGTACTGGATTTCACTAAAGAGAATCCAAAACAAGTTTTGTACTTAGTGCCACCTTTGAATGTTCAAATACCTAGGTTCCTTGAGGGCTGATCTTGAAGGTATCCTTGAAGCCTCCAAGTGCAGAAAGGGGCCTCAAAAGATATTGGTTGGTACCCTAACATAAACGAGGAAGTGAACCCAGATAAGACAATTGAATAACAGGAAGTTACATAATTGCCTGACCTATGCCAGAAGATTGACCATTCAAAGACCTGAAACAACATATTTTGATTGATCCTCATTAATTTTAATAAACAATTATTTTACATTTGAAAAATTTAGTCTTGCATTCTTATCTGATGTAACTAAAAAAATTACACAAGAAATACAATATTCAGTTACATTTTAAGTTCCTAAAAAAATTAATCTTATGATAATTTTATTGAGTTATCTGACACCACAAATCTGGTCATCTACATCTTCCATCTCATGTGACACAAGGATTTTTTACTTGTAGAAATGTTGGGGTTTGCTGTTAATATTTCTGGCGACTTCTGAAGTTGTTGTCTTCTTTTATGTGCCATGTTCCTTCAGGATGTAAGCAATCATGGCTCTCCATTTCTTCCTGTCTCTTGTAGCACTCAATAAGTTTTGTCTTTTTGTTATTTCTCCAAGATCCTGTTCTGCCATCCACTCTGCCCAGATTGTCACAGATTGCTTTCTCTTGTTCCTCTTTCCCTATACACCCTGTGAGTATCAGATTATCCAAGCCATCCTTTCTCATTATGTGTCCAGAAATTTCAGTTTCCTCTTTCTGATGTTAAATATAAGTTTCATCTTTTTTTGCATCCTCTCCAAAACCTCATATGTTCGATCCATGGTATCCTTGGCATCCTTCTGTAGGACCATACCTCTGTTGCCTCAGGTCTTCTTCATCTTTGAGGAGCTTGTCTAGCATTTGCTGCCGTAAAGGAGAACAGATATGACATGACAGTTTAGTGCTCTTTTCTTAGTTACCAATGAAACCCTCCAGTCTTGGAATACTTTGTGAGTTTTATGACATGGCCTTAATATGTTAGTCTCTCTTTGTTAGTATAACCTTTTGAATTCTTTTTCATCTATGAGTGATGCATGCTTCATACTGGGTGTGCAGTTGTATAAACTTTTATAAAATTATTAAAAAATAATTTGTATTTGTGATTTGGAGTGATTAATCTGTAGTAATATATATATAAAAAAAATTATTTCTAGTCACAGTTAGTTATGTACCATGTGTGATTTTGTGTGAAAGTAAATGCAACAGTCTTGTCTGGAATTTGAACTCTATTCCTTGATTTCACTTCTCAATCCAATAACCATTGTGCTACCTACAAATCCATTTTTGATTTAATAGAATACAATAAAAGATAAAAATACCAGAAGATATTTGTTGTGGGTAGGGTTAGGTCTGGCATCAGTTTTATTTACATTATATGTATGGGGATTATTGTCCTCATTTTTTTCATGTAAACTTCAAGGAATTTCAAAGTGAACTATTTGCATTATCTTATGGACAATAGTGGATTAAAGCATTGGTTTGTGAATTTGGTGACAGAGTAATTGTAAGTTCAATCCCTGGCTCAGACAGTGCATGCTTGGACTCACTGGAAACATGTTGAGCAATAACTGAGTAGTACTAAATAAGAATTAGATGATATATCCCTCAACATGAACAGCAGAACAAGAACAGTCTATACTATAGATTGAATAAAGGGTTCTATTCAAAATTCCTGGAAGGTTACCCAGATCAATCACCAACTGATAAAGGCTGCAGGAAACAATGGTTGAAATGTTGTAATAACAACAAAGATGAGAACAATAGTTCCCATATCAGTCAGTTATGTGCCATGAATGAAACATGCTTAGGTAATCATGTATCTTTTGATACATGACTGATGAGGCAGATATTTTTTCCCACAGTAGGTTGCCATTTCCTTCTGTGGTAGACAAGTTGCCATCCAAGGCTATAGAACCCGATCTGTCCTGCTATTTACCCATAGCTGGTGGGGGAGAAGAAGAGGATTCATACCTTTACCAAGGGTATTAGCCCCTTAAGTGAATGTAATGGATTTGACTGGAATTCAAACTTGGCTCTCCAATTCCTCAATCTTAGCTGCTATCCATTACTCCACCATGACTTACTCTAGTCACAGTACCTCCCCATAAATTCTCCCCTGTTTTTTTAGTGAGAAAGTCTGAAAGTGTTTTCAACCAAAGTTAAAATGATTTGTTATATCTGGCTGTTTTTTGATCAGTTGTTTTACTTCTTTTAATAAAGGGTTACTTGTTGAGTAACTACTCTTAAAACCTACTTGCTTCTGGACCTGATATTCATCAAGTGGGTTTGTTAGTCTGTAATGAATTTTGATAATAATTTGTATTTGCTAATATCGTAGAAGGTTGGTGACAAGATTTTATCCTCTTTTTTCTTTTCATCAAGTAGAGTTACTACTCCTAGAATTAAATTTGGAGGCATCACTCTTTTCCATACACATTAGGAAAATAATTGGTCCTATCTTTTATAGAAATGTTGTATCTCTGAAAAGGTCTGTAAGTATACTAATTTTTAATGCTGCTCTTCTATACCAATCTTTCATAGTCCTGAGTATGATAATAAACTACATTTGGCAGCATAAAAAAAGTATAAAATACATTTTTATAGTAAAATTACCAGCAATAGATTTTTATAAAAATAATTATCAACAGTAAATTTTTGTAGTGAAATTACTAGGAATACATTTTTAGAAATAAAATTTACCTACCATACATTTTATCATCTACAGACTATATATTTAAAAAATGTCATTAATCAACCAAACTTTCAAGTCAGAATATAAATAAGTTGATTAGAAACAAAGTTTTAATATTTTTTTGTTGTTTATTGAAGGATGTTTCAGATGTGTGATGAATGCTTGGGTGATCATGTTTCTTTTTCAATTCAGGATTGACTTATTCATGTAAGATTCTACATTTTATATGAGGGATAAATTTCCTATTGTCATTAAGTACTAAAGTAATCATCCCAGAATTACCACATATTTAATATCCTTCCTTAGGTATCATGTTTAATGTATGCTTGGGCGATCATGTCTCTTTTTCAATTCAGGACTGACATTCATAATTCTGCTGGACATAAAGTCGGGAGTCAGTTTCCTATTGTCATTAAGCACTAAAGTGATCACTCCAGAATTACTGCATATTAATATCCTTCCTTAGATATCATGTGTGATACACACTTGAGCAATCTTGTCTCTTTTTCAATTCAGGATTGACTTATTCATAATATTCACATAAGATTCTATGGGATATAAAGTGGGGGATCATATTCCTATTATCATTAAGTACTAAATTGATCACCCCAGTATTACTATATTAGGTGATATTTGTGATGAACACTTAGGTGATCATGTCTCTTTTCGATTCTTGACTGACTTGGCAAAAGAATTCTTGCAGTAGTCTGCTATTTCTTTCTGTGATAGACTGGTTGCTTACCAAGGCTATCAGACCCAGTCTATCCTAATTAACCCATAGCTAGGGACAGAAGAGATGGATTCATACCATTCCCAAGGGTATTTGCATATTCATGAATGCAATGAACTCAGCTGGAATTTGAACTCTGCTCTCCGATTTCACATTCTGAGCCATTATCCATCACACCACCCACACATCCACACTTACAGTACCTGGTATTCCCATGCAGTTACCCATCCAGGTACTGACTAGATTATAAATCTTACTGTACTAGCAGATAATAGAGTGAATGGAGAATGAGAAATTAAAGAAATACTAGGACCTTGCCCGGAAGCAGAAGATAAGGGTTAGGGTTAGGAATGGGCCTATAATAGTGAGTGTGCTTTGAAGCATGATAAAAGGTACTAGAATCAAGACTGGATGAGTTGGTAGGGTAAAGACTAGTCAGAATATGGTGTTGTTGAAGTCTGAACATACTGAGGAAAGTGCTGAAGATTTGAGAGGACTTGCTGTCATCCAGTCCTCATCAATTATCACTAAACGTCTGATGGGGACATGCTAATATATAAAAAAAAATAATAATAATCATATATATTTTATTGTTTCAACAAACTACAGAGTAGATTTGATTAAAATAATGTTATATGTGCTAAGAAAGTTGTGAAACATGATGATTACAGTTGTACCAGTAATTATTAGAGCAATAGGAACAGTCTTAAAGAGTCCATGAGAAAATATCGTGTAACTGAAAAATAGGAAAATAGTTGGAACCATCTAGGCAACAGCATTATTGAAAACAGTAATGATACTGAGGAGAATGCTGGAGATTTAAGGAAAATTTAACTAAAGAAAAAAGGTTGAATCTTCACAGAATACCATGACAATGAGAAACAAATGGTAAAGGTAATAGTCGTTTCCTTATAAGAAAACATTTAGCATTCATCAACTGAGCAGTCAGTGCTGCTACTTGTTGAAATTTATAAAATTCTTCCTGTAAAACAGTTTTTCAGGTAAATAGAGTTCTTAAATGTGCTGTTATCATTCTTTCTAGTATTGATGGGATTTTCCTTCCTATCCTTTTGTTTGAAGTGGTGTGGAATGTCAACATTTTGGTTATGTTATTACTGTATGTACATTATGAACAGAAACCCCTTTGAAAATTATAAAAAATCAATATTTTTCTGATTATGACAAATGTGAGGAGTAGAGGAAAGTTTTTTTTTATGGCTTATCAACAATATTTGAGTTATTTAAAGCCAAAACACATTTCAGATTGCAAAAATTTGTTTTTAGTGAATATTATATGAATATTTTTTTGGGAATAACAATGCTTTCTCCAGATAAAGTTCCTACTATTTAACCCATAGCTGGGAGGAGGATATGGATACATACCTTTACCAAGGGTATTTGCATGTAAGGGAATGTAACAAACTTAGCTGGAATTTGAACTCGGCTCTACCATTTCTCATTCTGAGCTCCTTTCCATCACCCCACAACCCTGCACATGCACAGAAAGTCTCATGATCACATAACCCTTGGGGATTGTAGAGGACATCACATGTACTGTGGTGTGACTTGGGTAAGCTAGCCTGACAGAGCCCAATTCTTTCCAGGTTGGCTTGAATTCAAAGTTTTCTTTTCGCTAGAATGGTTGCCAACCAAGGCTATAGAGCCCAGTCTGTTCTACTATTTACCTATAGCTGAGGTGAGGGGAGATTTGCACACATAAGTGAATGTAATGAACTATTATACGTTTTATAATTTCTGAAGTGTCAAAGTTTACAGCAAAAATTTTAAAGGTTTTCAAAGCCAGAAGATACAAACAGTAAAACAGATATATGTCTATATTTCTGAGATAAGGTATTGAAACTATTTACATTTCTTTATTGCTCAGGCACACATGACCCAGTGGATAAAAGTGTTGGTTGATTGATCGAAAAAGTGACTTGACTCAAAGAGATGTGAGTTCAATACCTGGTGACAGTAGAAGTAACAAAAACTTGGAGAGTTGAATTATGAAGGGGAATTAACTAAAACTGAGATTTCCAAAAAAGGTATGGCAAGTGGAATTAAAACAATCTACCCCTGTGGACTAAAAAAAGCAGTTCCATTTGAAATTCCAACAAATATCAGCTGAAGAAGACCAGAGCATACAATGGCCAAAATGTTGTGAATGCAGCAATAAAGATGAGGACAACAGATTTTGAGGAACATGGAACCACCTCTTGATCACTTGTTCCCAGATCCACCCTGACCCAGGATAGTAGCACCTGTTAGGGTCACAGCTATGGGCAAATAGTTAATCCCCTAAGCTGGGGTTAAAAACAATATGAAAGTATAAAAATACATTTTTTTAGTAGAAATACCAGCAATACATTTTTGTAAAAGAAATTAATAATGCTCCCAAAAAAAAAAAAATTAAATATCAGCACTAAATAACCCATAAGGAATTGATATATTGCTAAACAAACTATCTACAAGATGGCGGCACTGAGCTCTGATAATCTGAATAAACTGTTCAGTGTCTTTATCTCTCAGCTTATGACATCAAACAATTCATAAATTTCTTTAAATTATTTCACTGGGAAATGAATAAACTTATTTTCAATGTTTTATATGTTCTTTGATGAAGCTATTTCACATTGTTCTCTTTTTGAACACATCCTTTTGATATACATACTCATGCCATAAATGTGTGTGTTTATTATTAGAGAGATTTATATATAAATTGATCTTATTAATTGTTTGTATGTCAGTTCATAGCATATATGTGTGTATGTAGATAAATATGCAGTCACACTAGAACAGTTGGCTATACAGAGAAAATTTAAGTTGTTAAATAGAACACGATTATCTTTAGCATGCAAATAAAAAAAAAATTTCATGTGAATAATGATCACGGTCTATTTAGCTATTTCTAT
This sequence comes from Acanthosepion lycidas, assembly GCA_963932145.1. Taxonomy (NCBI): domain Eukaryota; kingdom Metazoa; phylum Mollusca; class Cephalopoda; order Sepiida; family Sepiidae; genus Acanthosepion; species Acanthosepion lycidas. Next base: position 49,700,747 of record OZ010582.1, read on the forward strand.
GTTCATAGAAGCACATACTGAAATTACATAAGTATATATATATATATATACACAAATGTAAAAGAATGAAGAGTAAGATTTCAGTGTTCAAAACATTAATTTAAAACAGAGCTCATTACAAAAGTCGAGCTGTATATATATTTATTTATTATGCAGTGTTA
>OZ010582.1:49703407-49819671 GCA_963932145.1 Acanthosepion lycidas
TTATAAATATATATAGTAAGGTAATGAAGGGTTTGGTAATCTGTGTGGATAATTCCAAAGAGGATGTAATCCAGAGAGCTCAATGTAATAACAGAGAAAATATGTATATATAGGGTGTTCCAGAATTTAACTATCTCTGTGAAATCAGAAAATTCTTTTTAAAAAACTTTTATTTCTGTTCATCATGTTTAATATGTGTTAGATGCGTATAAATTTTCTAATGTGAATCAATTTTGTTTATAACTTTATAATTCTATTTTCATTTCCTTTTAGAATCTGATTAATAATAAATACACAAGAATGCATCTTTGTTCCCACCCACTACCACCAGCTACACTTTGCTTTGAGTTTCCTAAAAAAAAAAAGTATATTACCAAAAGGTCAATAATGCAACTGAGCTTAAAGAACACATCCAGTTAGCAGTGCAGGAGATAATTTCTAAGATGCTTCAAAATGTATTTCGCAATAAGGATAGATTTGAAAATTTTTTTTATCATAATTAATACAAATAAAACTGTCAGATTTTTTAAAATTTGCCTAATTTCATTGAAATAGTTAATTCTGGGATACCCTGTGGTGGGTGGGTGTTTTTGTCTTTTTTAATTGCAAGATACATTTTTATGTTTGTTACTTGAATTAAATTTTGGAGAACCTTGTTTGTTTGTTTTTATCATTAAATATTCTAATATTTGTAGACATTTCTTTTGACAGTTTATGTGGTACAGTATTTTTGTATATGCAGTAAATATTTGTTGAATTTCATGTTGTGTTTTGGTGATATGTGATTTAATTAACAGATAAATGTCTAGTTAACCTCCACTATAATGTAGTGGTCATGCAGCCAATGTATGCATTATTTGAATTATTGTTAGACATAATTCTTCAACTAGACAAATGAATTCACAGATAACACTGACTTGTTGAAACTAAAAAATTTTGTTGTATTATTGGTGTTGATCATGTCAAAGGATTTTAATTTTTTTTTCAGTGATAGAGGAGTTTAATCTGCATGCTTTGTCAATGGATGAAAATATATCAAAGAATAGTGACATAAAAAGGCACAACATTCAATGGTAAGTAATCAGCATGTATCACAGAACCAAACAAGAGAAATCATAATTAAGACTGATTAAATGACGAAAATTAATGGGATACACAGCAAGAAGAAAGGATAACAGATGGAGTAAAAGGTTGTGTAACAAACTTTGTAGAAAAAGACCAGGCAGAAAATAAAGAGATGAAATTGAAGGGTTTACTGGTAAGACAATAGGGAACAGCACAATCACAGTTCTCATGGAAAGATTTGAGAAAATGTTCTGAGTCTTATAAATATTTTACTTTACATAGATATCTCAACTAAATAAAAAACATTAAAAAAACATCTTTGTTAGAACAACATACATACATACATACATACATACATACATACATATATATATATATATATATATATATATATATATATATATTATGAAATAGGCAACAATTATTTTAATATATTTTTTTTTGTTTATACATTATTTTTATAGATACAAATATTTAAGTAAATGCTGTGTTTATAATAAACAGTATTAACAATATTTACCAGCCTGAATATCGGAGAATTCCCAAGAAAATATGTGACCTCTGACAGGAATTTAACCTGTATCCTACATGGAACCATCATATAGCCTGACGTACTATACCATTTAGCTACAGAGGAAGTGTTTGGTTAGCATGGTTAAATTACTGTTTTTAAACTAGAAACCTCTCTTGACTAGAAACATACTGACAATCCATACACCCAATTAAAAAAAAATAAAATAAAATGATCCTTGGTAATGGCTAAAAGTATAGCCAAAAGTGCTCAGAATTACAGAACATTTGGACAGTTTCTACACACTCTATGTCCAGAAAATAAAACATTTGTTTGAACACAAGAAAAATAAATAAAAAGCTTAATCGCAGTACCTCGTCTGTCATCTTTAATGAAACATATATAAATGAAGGATTGCAGTCTAAATACACAATATATATATATATATATATATATGTGCGTGCGTGCATTTAGGTAGATTTTAATTGATGCATGTTTCATTGAAAATGATGGACGATTGATTTGTTATCCATTTTTATTTATTAAACAGTAAGTATTACATCTATTGGGCTGTGCATTCAAGAAATCTTAGTAATGAAAATGTGTTTCCCAGCAGGGAATGAACCTTTTGATCCAGTGTGCTTTACTGCTTGGCTACTGGGAATGTCACAACAAGAAAGGTTCTATTTTCCCCTTTTAAAGGAAAGCACATTCTCTTCACTCAGATTATTTTCTTGAAAGCTTCATACCTGCTCAATTTAATATCTGAACTGTAAACAAAGCAATTTCTAAAGAATTAATGGATTTACTTTTAATCTGACATTTTTATTACTTCAAATGTTATTATAGGGGATAAATAGTATTTGAAATAGACACCACATTTCTATTCATTAAACAGTATGTATTATGTCTGTGTATTACAGAAAACCTAATAAAAAAAACGTTTCAAGTACTAAAAATGTTGGATTAAAAATAAGTTTATTCTTTAGAAATTGCTTTATTTACATTTCAGATATGAAACTGAGTAAGTCTTGAGAAAATAATGTGAGTGAAGAGGATCTGCTTTTCTTAGAAAAGGAAAATAGAACATTGCTTGCTGTGATGTTCTTTGTGGCTGAGTGGTAAAGCACACTAGATCAAATAGTGGTTTCTCCAACTAGTGGGAACAGTGGCTCATTAGCTGCAGGGAACACAATTTCTTTATTAAATTTTCTGGAATGAGCAGGCTGATATATGATATATGTATTCAATAAATGAAAATGAAGCACCTATTTTAAATATGATGTAATAAAATTATTCCAAGTAATAAAAATGTTGAATTATATATATATATATATATATATAGTTCAAAAGTTTGAAGCTGCTCCCAGAATTACCATGGGATGAAATTGACAGAAGAGTGTGGAAAAAAATGAAAAAAGCTTTTGGAATCATTGAAAAAAGAATGGAATCAATTATCAAACTTATACTTTGGGTAACTTTTGTAAGGAATGGCAAAAATTTGTGCTGCAGCAATCAAGGCTGAAGGAGGATATTTTGATGGGAACAAATTTAATCATAAATTTTTTTTTCTTTTTGTCATGATAAAATTTATAATAAAAAATGTCTCACTTTTTTTTTAACTGTGTATGATAATTTTCTCTTATTTAAAGTATAAAACAATTACTTTTTGGGCAAATTTAAAAAATCACAAGGGGTGGCCTCAAATTTTTTTACCTGTCATGTGTGTGTATATATATATATATATATATATCACTAGATGTATCTTTTTCTGCCCCATACACATTTTTATGTCAGATGCTATTTGACCACAGTACTTGTTATCGTTAAGGCAAAAAATAATTATCCATTATTGCCTAGAAAAATTTTCAAACTCTACTCGCATACAATCAATATAAAACGATAGTGCTTTCATAGCATTCCTTGTATCATGTAATGTATATCATAAATAAAAAAAAAAGTCTTTGATCATTGCCAAAAAGTACTCTGAGAAATATTATAAGTATGTGTGTGTGTGTGCACACTTTTCTGGATCACTGCTGGATAAAAAAATCTTATGTAAGAATAAATCATGGTGTGTATGATTATATAGTCATTTACACTTGTCATCATGTGTATATCTTAAACATATACATATATATATATACATGTCACTATTCTTTGGTGCATATGTATCCAGATGCATTATTCACATCTTTGTCAATGTTTGGAACACATTTGTCAACGTCAGATCCACTTTCATCTCTAATGTCAATTTCTGATTGTCCTTACGCTAGGCCATCAGCTAAGCTTCTCTTGTTGGAAAGAGAGAAAAATCCTGGCATTGTAGAGTCAAACTTCTGATATGTCTTGGAGTTTTCCATTCCAATATAACTGCGCTGCCACCTGACTTTCCTTCAAAAGTTAGCACTCAGAAAATTTTACCAGAATAAAAGAACTGGAAGCACAACTAAATGGTTCTTAAACTAACCAATTCCCAAAATGAGAAATGAGCTATTTCTCTTGGAATTTCTGCAATGTGAAGTTTTCATTAATTATATTATTTATATGGGAAATTTGAGGAGGCAATGTAGAGTAAGTGATAGTGGTTTGGATTGTAGAATTGGAAAGCTGAGTTTGATATATTATCATATAAGTCTGATATGTAATTTAGATTTAATTTATGTCCACACTCTTCCTTAATGATGTTTCATATTTCTTCTTAATTTTTTCAGTTCTACAGAAATGTCCATAAACGTATAAATAAATAAATAAATAAGTAATAAATATGACCTCTTTTTCTGCCCCCAGCTATGGGTAAATAGCAGGACAGATCAGGTTCTATAGCCTTGGTTGGCAACTGGTCTATCACAGAAAGAAATGGCAACCAACTGCGGGAAAAAAATCTGCCTCGTCAGTCATGTATCGAAAGATACATGATTGCATAAGCATGTATCATGCATGGCACATAACTGACTGATGTGGGAACTATTGCTCTCATCTTTGTTGCTAATATCAGAAAATTTCGACCATTGTTTCTTACAGCCTTCATCAGTTGCTAGTTGATCTAGGTAACCTTCCAGGAATTTTGAATAGAACCCTTTATTCAATCTATAGTATAGACTGTTCTTGTTCTGCTGTCCATGTTGAGGGATATATCATCTAATTCTTATTTAGTACTGCTCAGTTATTGCTCAACATTGAGTCCAAGCATGCACTGTCTGAGCCAGGGATTGAACTTACAATTACTCCGTCACCAAATTCACAAACCAATGCTTTAATCTACTATTGTCCATAAGATAATGCAAATAGTTCACTTTGAAATTCCTTGAAATGAGGACAATAATCCCCATACATATAATGTAAATAAAACTGATGCCAGACTTAACCCTACCCACAACATATGTCTTCTGGTATTTTTATCTTTTATTGTATTCTATTAATTCAAAAATGGATTTGTAGGTAGCCCAATGGTTATTGGATTGGAAAGTGAAATCAGGGAGTAAAGTTCAAATTCCAGACAGGCCTGTTGCATATACCTTCATGCAAAATCTCTCCTACCACTGATTAGGAGTTAATAGTATTGTAGACTGAGATCTTCAGCTTTGGTTGGCACTCAGTCTAGGAGAAGGCTAACTCTGAATTTAAAACTAGTTGAGCATGGAGTTACCTCTCCTTCCTGTAATAACCTACTTGTTATAGAACCCACATTATGGTAACACTGTGACCCTATACTTTATGGCGAGTCTACAGGATTATTATTATTATTTGATTTGACATCATCCCTGGCTTTGGTAAGGTGATGATTGTAGTTTAGAATCATAACACATTTCTTAGCATATGACCTGTTCCAAGCAGTGTTGCCACCTGCACACTCCTAATGAGGTCAGGTATCCCCAAGGCATCCAGCAAGTCAGAAAGATTCCTAGGAATAGGCCAGAGTGTGCCAACCACAAAAGGGGCAACTTGAGCTGCTGCTTTATTTCTCTGCTTTGCCCTGCCATGTCCTTTGTTATCTCTTTGTATTTTCACCTGTATTCATGGTATTATTGTTCTTGTTAATATTATTAAATCTAAACAAAGCCTGTCCTGGGTATGATGATAAACTACATCTGGCAGAAGTTTTAATGAGCATGGAACCATCTCTTTATTGCTGTTGTTCCCAGGTCTACCTTGACGTGGGGTGGGAGCACTTGTTAGTGTCCCAGCTATGGGCAAACAGTTAACCCCCAAGCTTGGGTCAAGACATTATGAAACATTTTATAGTGAAAATACCAGCAATACATTTTCATAGTAAAATATTACCAGTAATACATTTCTGTAGAAGCAATTACTAATGCTCCCAAGAAAATTAAATGTTGGCATTAAATGACCCATAATGTGTTGATATGCTACTAAACAAGCAAACAAAACAAAGCAAAAAATTATGCTAAAACACAAAAATATATTACAAAACTTTTTTGTTACTACAATGTCTCTTTTTCATGCTTGGTTGGTGATGCTTGTTGTCATAATTCCTTGTGGTCTTTTGAACAGGAGTAATGGTTTATCCATTGTTTCCCATTTAGAAGGACCCGGAAACCAAATCCTAAAGTCTTTTCCATCTCTTTCACTTTCGGTGGCCCCTTGGGTCTTGTTGGCATCATTACCTTAGTTGGAGTGATGCCTCTTACTCTGTAACCCTCTAGAGCTGCAGAGTAAGAGGCTTCATTGTAAAAAAAAAAAATTCTTATGAATAAATTTCTTCCTTTATTTTTATAAAATCTTTTTTTCTGCCATTTCCTCTCTAAACCAGATCTATGATATCTTCTTTCATTCATTTCACCACTTTCATATATATATATATATATATATTTTGTAGCAAGCCAACTCCTTGAGAACCTTTTCCCATGCTCTTTTAAACACAGTCTGTCTCAATTAGACCCAAAATAGAAGTGTAGTTTAATCAAATGCCTCAAGTAAAAATGAGAAAACCGTAAAAATATCATCAGAGATCAACTTACTCTGCCTCCAAGTAAGTATGGAGGTAGCTAGGTTTTTTTTTAGTAATGTGCTCTCTTGGATACACAGTGCTTATTTGTACTTAATGTGGTTCTTTCTATTGATATTTTATTAATAGATATTTGGAAGATGAGCTGAGGCATGCATCACTTTGCAAATATGAGAATAGCTTTTAATAAATTTTTTTTGTAAATCAGTCATCATAGAAAAGGCTCTGTTAACTACTGGCATAACTATATATGTTGATTTAATGATTTTTATGGAAATAATTTTAAGAAAGGTGCAGCATTTTTAATAAAATATCTAAATAATTTTAGATGTAAAATTAAGCAAAAGAATTATAAGGAATCCTAAATGTTAAGACAGACTTTATAGATGTTCTCTCTCTCTCATTATATATATCTCACACAATTGGAATTAAGATACCATTAGTGAATGATCATTTCCACCTGCAAATTTTAAATTTAAGATTCACAAGATTTTTCAAACTGTTTATGGTGTCATTTTAAACTTAAAATTCGCGGGTGAAAATGATCATTCATTAATGGTATCTAAATTCCAATTGTATGAAATATTTTGCTCTGTTTAATGAAAATAAACATTGAATGCTCTTTGTGAGTCAATTTTAACATTTAATATTTAAAATTCTATATTGTGTTAATAGGACTCACTTGGATTATACCAAAAGATTGCTACTTGTATATATGTGTGTGTATATATATATATATATATATATATATATATATATATATATATATATATATAAAGTCAATCATCAAACTTTATAATAATTATCAGTATGTATTTATTTATATATTCCCTGTCCCATCTGTAGTGGAATGGGAGGTAAATCAACTTAAGTTAGTAAATAGTTAAATGATTACTTCCCTTAGTTATTTTAATAATCTATAGAAATAAAATAGATATCTGCATTTTGACAAAATTAGTTCCTGAACAAAATGAACCATTTAATTAATCATTTCGTTTACTCTTATGTTTCTTCGATTGCAGTCTTATTTGTTCAAGTCTTTCATGTGAAGTATTTAGATGCCTTTGTCTGTTAAGTGATTATCTTGCTTTAACTTAGTCTTGAAATAGGCTTTGTCATTGCTATCTTAGTCGTTCTGTTGCTAATTGTTATACTACCTATTCTATGGTAATGGACTCTCCTATAGACAATAAGTAGCAGTAGCAGTGGCAAGTTTGACTCAATGGCGTTGAGCACGTCAGTCGTTATCGGACATTGAAGTACCAAACCATCACAACTAGATTTGCTGCGTCATTAACTCTTATTTTCAAGTTCCTAACGTTTTGTACGTCGAACCTAATTTAGGACGACTTATTAAAATACAAGCCTCCACTGTGAAAACTACTCTACAACACTAATATTTTTCTTGTGCGAGATATTTCCATTTCACTGTTATATTATCACAAAGTTTTTAACATGAAAAGATAACCACCTGTATTACTTTAGTCTGAAGACTGACTCCAATGGTTTCTTTTTCTTACTTCTGACCTGGAGCCTCTTTATTTATAATTATGGACTAGTTCATATAGTCACCAGGGGGTGCGTTATTTACTCCACAACATCCTCCCTTTTGAGATTAATACTTTTTATAAATACTTTATTTTTTATTAGTATCCCCCCTCCTCTTTCTGGAGAATTCACTAACATACTTGACTTTGTATCCTTTCTGTCTCAGATCCACTTCTTCAGTTACTTTCTTTTTCTGGAACTTGTCCTTGTAGATTCCTTTGACTTGTTATGGTGATGGCACATCAAAAGCATCACATAGCATTTTTATCAGTTCTTCCAATGTTTCAGGTCTTTCATTGATGAACCTTTTTTCAGCTGATTATCACGCCTTTTATGTTCAAATCTTTTCCCTTTTACAATGTAAAACAACTTTGATTCTTGCTGATATTATGCCATTTCACATTTCTTTGCCATCTTTATATGCTCTAAAGAACAATTTACCACCAAATTTGGAACATTTGGCGCTGTTTTTATTTGTAACTTGGTAATAATTTGTCAAACAACAATTTTACTTTTCTAGTAAACATTAATTCCACTGGCAGCATCCCTGATGGTGTATTGGGTTAGGTGTTACACAGTAAACTCTCAGAAGGTTTTGAAGTGCTTCCTCATTTATTTTCTCAAGACTTGCTTTCTTTAATGCTCTTTTGAACATTCCCACAAACCATTCCACTATTCTGTTCAACCTTGGATGATATGGCGGGGTCATAATATGTTCAATAGAGAACATCTTACAAAAGGCTTTGAATTCTTTACCTGTGAATTGTGGTTCCATTATCAGAGACTATGGTATCTGATATGCCATATCTCGTAAACAGTTCATACAAGAAATACACTATCACTGAAGCTGTTGGATCTTTGCACTTATAAATGTATGAGAAATAAATAAACATAATATATTCTTTGTGGCTGAATGATTAACAGAAAATCAGACCAAATGAGGGTCCCCATTGGGGTTACAGGTTCGATTCCTGTCCGAGAAGCACATATTTTCTACAAAATTTCTTGTATATTCAAGTTGGTAAATGTAATTAATAGTTTATTTAAAAAACAGAGCAGTTGCTTAAATAAATTGTATCTATTAAAAATAACATATAGACAGAAAATTTATTAAATAATTGTTGGACTTAATCCATTTCATAATATATACAGTCAATGACGAAATTATTCGTACACCCATCAATTTTGAATATTTTTATCCATTTCTCAGAAAATGCCTGTATGATGCCAGATTTTTTATATGTTAATGAGGACAAAAAATAAAAATAAAACTCAATTTTCAGAACAATAGGTTAAATACAACAAATTTGACAGGCAAATTATTCAAAATAGGAAAAGACAAAATTATCTAGACAGTAGAAAATATTGTTTTAAATTGATTGATTGATTCATGTAAGTTTAAGTAATTTACATCATTATTTTATTGGTGAAGCATTCTAGACTATTTATCCAGCAGAATATTTGTGACAATTCCAGCAAAGAACATCATATAGTGCATAGAGTGTCACCATTGTTATTCTTACGTTAACAACATGATGGAGAAGACAAAGAAGCTTAGTGTTGACTTCAGACAGAGAATTATTAACTTCCACAAGTCAGGAAATAGTTACAGCACTATTTCAAACCAGTTAGCTATCCCTAGATATATTGTACATGCCATTATAAAGAAGTTTAAACAGTTTGGCACGACAAAGAATTTGCCTGGGCAGAGAAGAAAACCCAAATTGTTGCAGAGAACTTCACAAAAACTGTGTTGTGAGGTTAATAAAAACCCAAGAGTTGTTTTGAAAGACATTGCTAAAAGTTTGGATACAACTGGTATCAGAGTAAGTACACACACAATACAATGTTGTGCAAATAGAAATGGGTTGTATGGAAACTGACCCCAATGAACCCCTCTTCACAAACCGTGTCACATTATTTCCCAGTTTAATACAACGTTTCGGCCGTTGTACACTCTGGCCTTCTTTAGGTGGTTGGAATGTTGAACTTAACCCTTTATTTTGCTCACTGGGATAGACTGTTCTTGTTCCACATGCCATGTTTAATGCATGTCAGTTATCAGTTATCTCCTGTTAATTCCCCACTCCAAGTTCTCCACTGCCTTAACTGGGTATTCTCTTTGGGTCCTGTCACTGGATCTAACCAACACTTTTATCCACTTTACTAGAACAGAAATGTTAAGTTTGACATTCCAACCACCTAAAGAAGACTGGAGCATACAACGGGCGAAATTTTCTAATAAATATGGCGACAAAGATGAGGATAATAGTCCGAATAATATAAATAATGTACATAATACCTCATCTCAGAAATATAGACAGATTCTCGGTTTAATTTTGCCAAAACGTTCTTGGACAAAGAAAATTGCTTTTGGGAACAAGTACTATGGAATGATGAAACAAAAATTGAGCTTTTTGGACATAATGATGTACAGAATATTTGGCACAAGAAAGACGAGGCTTTCCTCCCAAAGATCACAGTGGCAACATTAAAACATGGAAGCAGCTCAATAATGTTTTGGGTTTGTTTTAGTTCAGGTGGAACTGGACAATTAATTGCAATAAGAGAAATAATGAAATCTGCAGATTATATATCAAAATTCTGGATGAAAATCTACAACTATCAGCCCAAAATCTTCATCTAGGTTGGCAATTTACTTTCCAGAAAAGATAATGATCCCAAACATGCATATAAATCAGTGACTGTGTGGCTTCAGAAAAAGAAGATTACACTTCTGCCATAGCCTTCAATGAGTCCTGACTTGAATTGTATTGAAAATCTATGGCAAGAGTTGAAAGTTTGAATAAATCGTTAGCAGCAAAAAACCTTCAGGAATTAGAACATGTAACAATTGAAGAATGAAAAAATCCCAGAGAAACTTGTTCAACTCTCATCAAAAACTTTAGCAAGCTATAATGATGAGAGGCCATGACTATTAACATTGTGAAAATTGTTAAATTTTTTCCTATTTTTCATACTGTATGAATAATTTTGTCTTTCCCTATTTTGAATAATTTGCCTGTCAAATTTATTTTATTTAACCTATTGTTCTGAAAAGTGAGTTTTATATTCCTTATTTTGTGCTTATTAACATATAACAAAACCTGGTGTCATATAGGCATTAGATTCTGAGAAATGGATGAAAATATTCCAAATTGATGGGTGTATGGATAATTTTGTCATTGACTATAAATAACATAGGTATTCTATGATCTAATGGTCTATTTCCTCTTAATACAAATGAAATTATAAGAAGCCATTTGAAATTCCTGTAAATGACATTTTGACTGTGATTTCTCAGTTTGGCAAAATTTTTAGCTTTATTTTACATCCACATAATCTGAGAAGTATCTTTTATGAGAATGGTGGCATAAAGTACAATGATAAACTGATATCAATTCCAAAAAATTTTAAATCGTATTACTAAGTTTTGACTTAAACTGAAATATGCCCAACTGGAGTTCATGCACAAATAGGAAATCATAATTAGATCAAAGTTCTGACTGGCTAATTAAAACGAGCATCAGCCAATGAGATGTAACTCATTTCAGGCACATTCTTGAATAACATGTAAGGTTTCTCCATGATTAAATTTCTGTCAAACACTCTTACTTTCTCCACTGACATGGTTTCAAGTGATGACAGCCATTAAGGTCTCACATCATCCAAATTTGCATTAAGATCCATCAGAAATGTGTATTGATGCCCCAGGAAAAGTTTAATCCACAACTGTCAGACCTACAAGTCCATGATTGAATGGATTTAATTTTCAAATTTAAAATGAAGGAGTGTATTGGGTCACAAGTCTTTAGTGAAAATTGATTGAAATTTCTCTCTCTTCTGTTCTTCATGTTGTGTGCTAACCATGAAAATTATTAGTTTTCTGAATTTTCCTGATCTTTATAGAGATAAAAAATCCTAGCTCGCTGGTGCAGAAAATATAACCAGTGCAATTAAATATGGCCATTTATTTTTTTTGATTATATGAATAAACTAGCATTGACAAAAATACCTTAATAATCTAATATTTACATAAATATCTAGTAGTAAATATATGACAATTTAGAAAAAAAAAAAAATTTATGTTGACAATCTTATTACAGACTAGCAGTATAACCCGTCTTCGCCCGGGTCTTTCATTACTGGGAATTTTTGCCGTTCATTTGGAGCAGTTTAAGTCAGCCCACCTGAAAATCAATATTAGTAACAATATTTGGGTGCATCTGTGGCACATCCCCAAATGGGGGGTGGTTAACAATTTGAATGGGGGGGGTGGCTGAAAAGGGAACTGTATAATAATAAATAATATTATTGTAATAATTTAAACTATTTATTTTTTATTAAAGTTTTTTACGAAAGATATATATCCAAGAACAGATAGTAAATAGTAAAACGTTGCTGAGAGTTATAATGGACAGGAAGTAGTGGAGAGCCATTGTCACCAGCAATTTGGACTCAAAACTGGCACTGGAGAATTATCTATTGAACAAAATATTTCATTAGAATTGGATGAAAACTGTAGAAATGCATAAACAACATTCAGTCACACACACATTTTGAGAATTATAGTTACAGATGAGGAAGAGACTTGAGGCAACAAAAAATTGGTTCTACAGAAGGATGCTGAGAATATCAGACTGAACATGTGAGCAACAACAAAGTTTTAGAGTAAACGAAAATGAAAAGGCCACTTATATTTAATATCAGAAAGAGAGAGTTGAAATTTCTGGGGCACATAATGAGGAAAGAGTGCTTGGAGAATTTGATGCTCACAAGACATATTGAAACCAAGAGGGACCTAGGAAAGAATGACCCACCTAGATTGCTCACATTCGGAAGGGTCGCAGCATATAGAAGAAGAAATTTACGCTATCATGACAGATATGGACACTTCATTGAAAAAAAAAATAAACTTCATCTTTTCTGTACTATTTTTAAAAATTGCACTCAGTTCTACAAGAAATAAAGTCATACCTTTCATAAGCATATTTGTGTGTAAGTGAATATAATAAACTCAACTGGAATTAAAACTCAGGTCAAGGTACTGACCAGGCTCAACATTGCTTAACTTCAGTGATCATATGGAAAATCAGTTTTTCAATATAATATGGTCATAAGCCTGTTCTTTATATTAGATTTTATTAATGTAAATTATTTTTTTGTTTTGGGTGTCATAATTTTTTTTGTATCGCACATTGCTTCAACAGCAGTTTAGTAAGAACAGGTGATAAACTGAAGTTGCTCTGTTGTATATAAATGACAAGGGATTCACAGATCAGTGCACTTTCATTGCATCTTTGTCTGAGCAAATTATATTGATTTTTTAACAAAACAACATTTTCCAGGTGAAAATTGGGAACATGTTTCAGTACCATATACATATATATATATATATATATATATAAACAGATTATTATTGCTACACCAGGATAAAATGATCTTTAAGAAAGGGATCATACTTTTGTATCCATTTTTATTAATAAAATATCACACTGATTAAAATTTAAAGTACATTTTGGCCAACACATCTTCATGAAAAATAATATCGTTGGCATGTAAAACTGAGAAATTGAAAAAAAATTATTTTCAACAACAGGTGTTAAAATATACCAAAACCAAGGGATAGAACAAAAAAACAAAAAACAAAACAAAAAACACCATTTTCTTAGTTAGGTGTTGGATATATATAGTATAGATAATGTTCTCTGTATAAACAAAATCAAGTCTGGGCCTTTTTTTGTAAAGATTTAGAACATCATTACTATAGTAAATCAGGCTGCATAATGTTTTTAATATATTGTCTGTTCAGTTCTTTTTTACTGAAAGGTATGCTTGTGTATATATAAGCCTTTTAACTGTCCCTCCAGAAAATGTTTGGAAGCATGTTTTGCTATAAATTTCACTATAAAGCCGACTGCTTAAGTTGGCTGAATGTCCAGTTATATGTCTTACTAACTGGGTAGAACTGATGGGCATTCAGATCTCCCATTTCTGGCTGTGACATTATTTGTGATTCTACAATCAGAAGAGCCATAAACGTATATGTCAAATATGCTAAATCGAAGAGACATTTGTTCAGTAGATGTCCACGGCAGTAGCCATAAAAGTAAAAGTGTGACCAAACACAGAGAAAGAACAGTCAAACAGAAAATAGGAACAGACTAAATTTTACAGCCTAATGCTGAGAGCATTATATGTGTGTGTGTGTGTATCTGTAAATGCATATAGGTGTACATTTTCCAATATTCATATACTTACATAAATATATTAAGGTGAGCACCTTGTTGAAGTGCAATGGTTAGCAAGCTGATTTTGTGGATTATTACTTCTGAGTATTCAGTCTTTGATCCTCACTAGGTGCCCTATACATGTGGCTTTAAGGTGAAACTAACCAAGCTTAGTAAAGAAAAAACTGTAAATATATTCAAGCACATGTATAGCATAACAGATAGTGGTAAAGAAAATGAAACCAGGGAAATGTTCAAATTCCAGTCCTTTGCATTCACTTTCATGCTAATACCATTGGGAAAGGCATGCATCTGACTTTTCCATTGTAAGAGGTAAATAACAAATTCAAAGTGAAAGTATAAAACAGCTGAACTCTCTAGACTTGGATAGCAACCAGTCTAAGATAAAGATATTCCAAACTATGGAGAAGACAATAGGAAAAGTCATTCTGGATTTAAATATGATTTCCTCCATTTTGGATTCTTGGATCAAGGTATCAAAAGTTGTTTGAAATCGAGACATGACTTCCTCATTTGGTTAGAGCTGTTGAAAACTATCCTGGGATGAGACAGGATTTCTTTCATGCTGGATTATTGGATTGAAAAGTTGAAAGATGTTTCATATCTAGATGTGATTTCTTCTATTTTGGATTCTTGGATCAAGATCTCAAGATTTGTCTGGTTTCAAAAAATGCCTTCCTTCATTTTGAATCATTTTAATCATCAGTGAATATCCTTTGCAAAAAGGATTTTTCCAGGCAAGAACAGACATTTGCTGTCCCAACCAATCTTTTTTTCTACAAAACTACAAAACTCTTAATGGTCAGAGATTGGTGACGGATCTCTTTTCCAATCTTGTACAAACTCCTCAATGGGGTAAAAACTAGCTGGTTACATTCAATGCTTCAAAGAGCAAGCTTATTACATTCCATCTGAATGAACACAGGTCTTCTAGGGGAAGCATCCTTGCCTTGAAAGACTATTGGGCCTCAGACTTGCACCCAACTTCAAGTGGAAATCATAATACAATCCATTGCTAAAGATACAGGTAAAATGGTTGGCATCCTGTACCACTCCATTATATACCTGACTCCTCTTGCTATCCTTTACCTTTACAAGAGTCAGATCAGGCCAAAAATGGAGTACTGTTTTCATATTTCACTGGAAGCTGCCTGGACCTCACTCTCCAGTCTTGATAGAGTCCAAAAGCATCTGTGAGCCCTTGTGAGTAACAAATTATTCTTCACCCTCCAACCTCTTTACCATAAGTAAGATGTAGCAAGCCTCTCACTGCTCTGTCTCTACTTCCATGGAAAGTGCTTGGACAATCTACATTCCCTGATCCTGCTAAGTCAAACCTTCATGGCACTGGCTAGAGAGCTCTCTCTCAAATCTCCAGACCACTCATACTTGTGTGTCTGCCTATCTCTCCTCAATGTAAGCTACCTTTTCTTCCTCTATCGATCTCCATCCTCCTAAGACTGTGGTGTACTCAAATGCATTTCCAAGAACATAGACAAGGCTATCTCTCTCCATCCATTTGCTCATATATTCGTGTTCGGGGACTTTAATGCCGACCATACCAAATGGCTTAAAAACCCTTATTTTTTCTATTTCCTAATCACTCACACAAATAGTTGACTTTCCCACATGTTTCCCAAACAACCTGAGTGGTAATACTTCCTTTCTCAATCTCTGTTTCATCTCCATCCTCAAGTCCTGTTGCACCTCGCAGCTCTGCCCTCTTGGCAACTCTGATCATGCTGTTGTGTCTGTCAACATCTCCTACTCCACCTCCAGCAAAGAAGCACGTACCAACAGAATATCTTTCTGTTATAAATAAGCAGACTGGGACTCATTCTAGGATTTCCTTCATGAAGTCCCCTGAAATATGGTCTTTAAGCTTCCCATTCAAGAAGTCACTTCTGAGGTCTCCTCCTAGATAAAAGCTGGAATCGAGGCTTTCATCCCTGCTAGGAAACATAAGGTTAAATCTCACTCTTCCCCTTGGTTCTCTGCTGCTTTTTCAGCTGCCATTGCCCATAGGAATCACTTCTTCTACCTGTAGTGACATGTCAGATCACAACAGATGTCTCTTTGTCTCAGCCCATAATGAGTGCAAGCATGTCCCCAATGAAGCAAAGTCACTATTTGCTGATAGAATGAAACAACGTACTGCATCTCGCAAATTCGGCTCCAAGGATTATTGGTGTCTCTGCAAGAGCGTACTTACCAACAGCAAACCTTCAATACCTCCTTTGTTCAACCAATTTGAAGTCCTGACCTCCTCAGCTGATAAAGCTGAGTGCTTTGCTTGGAAATTCTCTTCCAACTCAACTCTCAACTCATCCAGTGTACCCACACCCAATTTCCTCCCTAGAACCAAGGCTCTACTGTGAGTTGCACATAACCACATTGTTGGTATTGGACATCATCTCAAAATTAGACTCCCATAAGGCTAGCAGTGGCAACGGGATACCAGCCATTGTTCTGAAGAAATGTGATCCTGAACTGGCTCCTGCCCTCTCCAAATTATATAACTACTGTCTCAATGAATCTTGCTTTCCAGCCTGTTGGAAGTCCTCATCTATTGTACCTGTCTTTAAGAACTCCGGAGACCCTTCTGACCCATCTAACTACCATCCTATCAGTGTCCTACCACACTTCGGCAAAATCTTTGAAGCTTTAATCAACACCAAAATGGTTAATCACCTTATAACCCATGATCTGCTCTCTGATAAGCAATATGGTTTTTGCTTTGCCCATTCTACAGCAGATGTGCTCATGGCCATAACAGAAATTGTTTACCAAGCACTTCACAATAACCGCGAAGCTTGTGCTGTGGCCCTAGATATCTCTAAAGCATTTGATAGGGTCTTGCATGTTGGCCTTCTTCGTAACATTAAGGGATATGGAATTTAAGGTCAATTATTTGACTTAATATGATCATTCCTGTCAAACTGTGTAATGAAGGTTGTCCTTAATGGATTCTCCACCAGTTCCTTTCCCATGAATGCAGTTGTTCCCCAAGGCTCTATCCTAGGCCCTACTCTGTTCCTTATTTTCATTAATGATCTCCCCAATGTCATCAGTTCCCAAGTAGGCATCTATGCTGATGACACAACTATTTACTCCTGCCTCAATAGCAAGTCTGGTATCACTGACAAAACTAACCTGGCTGTTAGTCTCGAAAAGAACCTCCTATTGGTTCTTGACTGGGGCAGAAATTGGCTAGTTAACTTTAATGCCTCTAAAACAAAACTGCTCTCAGGCAACCATCCTTGCCACCCATTAGAATGTCTAATGCTCAACTCCATCAGAGCACCTCTTTATGACTGCTTGGTCTCACACTGTCTACTGACCTGAGATGGAACAACTACATTGAATCAATAGCTTCATCCACCGCAAGGAAAGTTGGTTCCCTGTGTCATGCCAAAAAGTTTTCTTAACCAAGTCCATCCTTCAAATCTAAAAATCAACAATTCACTCTTGCATGGAATACTGCTGTCATATATGGTCTGGTGCCCCTGCTGTTTGCCTTAAGGTCCTTGACAAGATCCAGAGACGGATATGCAATGTGGTTGGTTCTGATCTGGCATCTCGTCTACAGTCGCTCTCTCTCACAGACATGCCATTGCCTCCCTCTGTCTTTTTTATAAATACTTTCACAGTAACTGCTCCGCTGAGCTACTTTCACTAGTTCCCAGATTGCATGAATTTAAGTGTGCTACTATGCTGGCATCATGGTCCCACCCTTTCACTGTTGAAACGGTTAAATGTGGCTGTCTCTTCTACTCCAATAGCTTCATGTCTCGCATCTCCTGTCTGTGGAATTCATTCCTATTACTTGTTTCCCTGATAGCTATAATCTCCAACTATTCAAATGTAATATCAATTGACATCTCCAGATGCCCTGACCTATTCCCTGTCCTTCTCTTCATCTTTTTCTCCATCACACCTCTTTACTCTCACTCCCACTCTGTAACCCCTTGTGTACTACTGCCATCCCACCTTGCTTGGGGTGAAATGCTAAAAAAAAAAAAAAAAAAAAAAAAAAAAAAAACATATCATGCTACTTACATTGTAGCAAACCACCCATATTCTCTCTGTGAGAAGTAAGTTCCATTCAAACAGCTTCCATCCGTGAACCACTGCCCTATGGAACTGATTCCCAATCACTACGATCTTAACCTGTTCAAGGCTAAGGTTAGTTGTTATCTTCCACTCCTATCTGCACAAATGGCTTCCTAACGTAACCCTCTACCTCAAGTGGCCCCTGGGCCTTTTAAAGGATGAACCTTACTGGAAAAAAATGAAAAACAAAAACATGTTCAGGTGGAATCTTCTTATTGCTTATAAACAATGTATTATTGCTAACTGGATGAACATTAAACAGCTAAGGAAATGTTGTAAACAATTTAAGATTTCCCTAACATGCTGAAAAACTAGCAGTAGAACTTTAACCACAGCAATTACCAATACAATTGAACTGTTTGTTATATTTTAAGCTTAAACATTTTTTTTATTTATCAATCAATATCAGTATACTGCATGGAGTTTCTTGTTTCTCTCTTAAGTGTGCTTGTTATCTAGTTTTCATTTAAAGATATATCTCCTTGACAGTTTTGTGAAGATAAAATTAATGTTAAGTTCTGAATTCTTTACAAATAACTATCAATAACCTTTTGTCAAGGTTTTTTTCTGTGCAATTATAGATTTAATTTCAACAGTGACATGTTTTATTCTTTTATTGCTAAAACAGCTCAAGAGGGAAAATTAAAGTGAATGAAGAATTTTTTAAAGGATTTATTGCTGCTCAGATGACTGAACTGATATTATTGTTGAGTTCATGTGACTTTCCACTTAGTACAGAGAGTCTGTGGCCCTATATACCAAAGGGAGTCTACAAGGGTTAGCATGCAATATGCAACAATGTTCAGCAATATCCAAAGTTAAAATAAAAAAATTTATGTAAAAAAAAATTAAAAAATTTATGTAAAAAAAAAAAAAAAAAAATACCATCCTCTGCCCCTTTTTAATATCTACAAGTGAAGATATTAAAAATTGAGGTTTTGGATGAGACTTTTTATCATGAAGCCTTGATTCTGAGCCTGATTAAGGCAACACTGTCTTTGGTTCAAGGTAATAAAAAAAGGAACATTCTGAAAAAATAAAAGTATTGCGAAGAAATCTTTCTCTGGATTATTTTCAATTAATTGAAGGAATTTGAAACTTGCAAAAATTTTAAAAAACTTTGTGAGCCTACTGGAACAAATATAGGGAGTGGTCTTCAGGGTTAAATCATTATTCATTTGCATCATAACTGTGTGGATAGTACTGAAAGACTGTATCAGTAGATCGATTAATATTTCAGCAAGACGGAGGAGAAGACACTAGACTGAGACATCATGCAACCAGCAAACAAATATGAGTGACATATGAAAATAAATATAGACAATTTTGGACATGTAAAACTTTCCTTGGTGATAAAAACAACCTGCTCACTGCAACTATAATTCTACAAGGCAGTATCAGCTTTAAGTTTGCCACTAGGACATTCATTCATCACAACTTTCATTCAATAATGGATGCTTTTATCAGTTAGTCAGTTATGTACCATGCATGATACACACTTAGATGATCATGTATCTTTTGATACATGACTGACGAGGCAGATTTTTTTCCTTCAGTAAGTTGCCATTTCTTTCTGCAGTAGACCAGTTGCCATCCATGGCTATAGAATCCAGTCTGTCCTGGTATTTACCCATATCTGGGGGTGGGGGGAGAAGAGGATTCCTACCTTTCCCAATATAATGAATATAATGGATTTCACTGGAATTCCTCACTTCGAACCCCTATCCATTACTCCACCGCTTTTATATCTGTCTATATTTCCAAGATGAGGTATTGTAATTATTTACATTGTTCAGACACATGGCCCAGTGGATAAAAAACATTGGTTGAATCCAGTGACTTGATCCAATGAGCTGTGAGCCCTGGCTACAGCTGAGGTAAACAAAAAACTTGGAGAGATGAGTTAAAGGGAGATAACTGATACTGAGATATCTGAAAAAAGCATGGAACAGTGGATGAAATAATGTATTCATTTTGAAATTTTAGTCACCTGAAGAATGCCAGTGTTCAACACCTGAAACATTGTGAATATAGCAATGAAGATGAGGACAACTGTCTGAACAATGTAAATAATGTAAATGGATGCTTCTACTGCTAATACATTGGCCTAGTGACCCTGAACAGAGTAGAAAATGTGCAATTCACTGTCACTTCCTAAAAAAGATGTTTTTTTAAACTTTAGCAACTAATGTAAGTCCCCATTTTCTTATGAACATTTTCTTTACAAAGCTTAATATTTTTAAGTACTCAAAATGATATTTTGAACAAGACTTTACACCTTTTTTTCATATAAATTATTATAAATAAACTATCTCTTTCTGTTTTAATTTCACACTAAGTGTAGTTAATTTTTATATATTATCAAAAATCCTTCAGGGAAAGAAAATACAGGAAATAGTGGAAAGCCATAATTGCCTAGAGAATGAGTTTGTGTGAATGGATGGCAGAATAAGGACAAAGAGAAGTGCTAATAAGTAAAAAACAAAATGACTCACAGCAGCAAAACACTGGAAGATGAAGAGCCATTATCGTTAAGAGAAATTAATTCTCATAGGACATTGAAAGCAAGAGAAGCATGAACAAACAGTGTGTAACCTACTAAACGTGTTTGTATGAATGGATGGCAGAATAAGGACAAAAAGTGATGGCAAACAGTAAAAAATGACTCAGAACAACAAAAGACAGAAAGTTGTGGAGAGCCATGGTCGCCCACAGGACTTACCACATAAAAGAAGAATAAGAATATATTCCAATACAGAAGTCATATATAAATCATATAGCCTAATATTAAAAAGGAAAATTTACAAGCTATAATAATCCTTTACATATGAATCATATTATACAACATGAACCAAAGATAAAAAAAAAATTTTTCTTGAAAGGTGAGACTGATTATGGATTTTAAATTATTTGATTATTTTGGTTCTGCAGCTAATTAACGTAGTACCAAAATTCTACAAATAAATGTAGTTTTGTGTAGCAAAAGACATTTAGTGATCCTGGTATTTAGCATTCTTGCAAATATATTCGCATCGTGAATGTTGCTAAACAAAATTATTCTCTAATTTTTTTTCTTTTTGTTTTCTGAGTGTTCAAGAAAAAAACTATTCCATAAAAGGATTTTAAAATCAACTATTTTGAAATGTGAAATAACAGATACTGCAGGGTTACAAAAACTTAATTACCTGCCCTTGACTCAGCTAACATATATCTATGTATTTTTTAATCCATTTTTGTTGCAAGCTTAGACTGATGATGGATTTTAAGTTATTCAACTATTTTGGTTCTGCAGCTATTTAATTTGGTACCAACATCCTACAAATACTGTCATTGCAGCAAAATGCAACTGGCAATCATGGATTGTCAGCTATGACTCAGTGGTGATGGGTCTAACCTGACTGGTCAATAAATTTTCCTGTAATTTTTAAATATATTTTTATAATTTGCATATAGTTAGATTTATACTGAGAGTGATTTTAGTACCTTTTAGCTTTTCAGAGTGAATTTCATTAAGAAAAGCCCCAAAACAAAAAAGTTAATTTAAGGAATATTAAGAATTCTAATTGGTAGTCAGGAAAAATTTGTGCAGAGAAAAATACATGAGGTATTTCATTGTGAGACTCATCAAAGTGCTGCACTCAACTGCACCTCAAAATGCATATTTTTCCATTAAATTCCTTTTTGAAAGCAGTAAAACCTTTTAACTTCGATTTTGCATACAAACTTTTCAAATAAATTTAATCAAGTCTTTTGTTTTTTTCTTAAATCAAACCATCAATAAAATTGGGTGGATGGCTGGAGGCCAATTCATCCAACGTCATTTTTTTTTTATTTAATCAAAATAAACTTAACCTGAATACCCACTATATACATGGAATGTCAGATGCTATAAGTTATGAATGTATGGGGGTGGTGTAATGAATAATGGCATGGAACTGAAAATCAGTGAGCCAAGTTCCAATTCCAATATGGGAAAGGTATAGATCTACATCTTCTCTCCCTGGCTATGGGTAAATTAGTTAGACTTGAATTAATAAATCATAATTATCTCCAATAAATTCTTACAACCTAAAAATATTTTCTGGCTTTAACTAACCTTCAAAAGGTTAATAAGCTAAAAAAAAAAAACAAATCAGTCAAAACAAAAAAGAAAAAAGTTTTTGTGATGTCAATGAACACTCATTGCCACATTTGTGATGCTAATGAATACTCGTCACTTTTGTAATGCTTATTGTAGTAGAGACTTTTAATCACAGACACAACTATAGTAACACCGTTGAACAATACTGGTGTCAGACACTTTCAAATAGCTCTCACACTAATAGTACTTGTTCGATAATACTTGCTTGTATAGTGATCCAAATAGAAGAATAGTATAGTAAATAGAGTAGAGAATAGAAATTCAAATAATAATAGAGGATAGACTAAAAATGAAGATCCGAATGGTAATAGGGGTTAGAAGAGAAATAGCGATCAGTTTTAAACCGGCTACTTCCTACATCTATGTGTTTCCTCTATGGTCACATGGTCTACTTAATTCAATAATGGGATTGCCTGTGTTTGCTCACTGGCGATCTATGTTCAAACTCAAGTGTCAGCAGCGACACTTTATTCCTGTATAGCACAAGTATATACAACATAAATATTTTGATCCATAAAACATGTATTGGACTGGAACAAAAATTCATAGCATTGTTGAATAGGTGGCGTTTGATATTTGATTTTGTTTTACACATGACTGAAACTTTATAACAGATATACATATTCATATGTGTAATGTGAAATTTAAATGCTTTCATATTAAAATGTAATGCATTTTTTACTCTGATAAAGTGTAGTACAAACAGCAAAGAAAGATGTATGTCATTTATAGAGATGGTGCTATAGCTAAGAGTATTGTTAATAAATGGTTTTCATGTTTTAGAACAGGAAATTTTGATTTGGAAGACTAAAAATATTTGGTCAAACAAGCAGTCATTGATAATGACCAAATCAAAATAAGGAGTAAAAATTAATCCAGGTAACATGACATGGGTCATTGCAGAGAGACTTTACATGTCTCATGCAAATGCTGTAAGGCATTTGAAAACACCTGGATAAATGAATCAGCAGACCTCGCATCTCTTTGCTGACCCGGCAAAAACTGGTACAGCTTGGCTGGGATGTACTACAACATTTGTCATACTCACTTGACTTTGCACCTTCAGGTTACTCTTAATGGGAAGAACTTCTCTAGAAACCTGTAAAAAAAAAAACAAAACAAAACATTTCAACTGGTTCATCACCTAGAAAGATACTGGGAGAATGAAATCATAATCTTCCTGAAAGATGGCAAAAGGGAGTGGAACAAAATGGCCCATGCATTGTTGAATAAATATATATGATAAAAAGGCTTAAACACTAATATTCCATGGTCATAATTTATTCCATTGGAATCATAAAAATGGTCCAATTCATCAGACCTACAAATTCAAAAAGAAAACAGAAAAAACAACTCTGGGAATAAAAAATAAAATTTAGAGAAAGTGTAAGACGAATGTTAGAGCAGTAGAGAGGGTTAACGGACGAGAGAAGGTGGCGGTTAAAATTTTGTCCCACACTCTCATACTTACACTCTCTCTAAATTTTATTTTTTATTCCTGGAGTTGTTTTTTCCATTTTCTTTTTGAATTTGTAGGTCTGATGAATTGGATCATTTTTACGATTCCAATGGAATAAATTATAACCATGGAATATTAGTGTTTAAGCCTTTTTATTATATCCTTACTGTCCTGGACATTGAGTTCTACCTTGATTCTATCCTCTTGGAATAAATTTTTTTTTTTTTTTATACAAATATATATGTATGTGTATGTATATATGTATATATATTTATATATTTTGCATATGTATGTGTATATTTACCACAAATATTATATATATATATATATATATATATATATATATATATATATATATATATATATATAATATTATCTTTGAAATTCGCTTAAATACTACAAACTTAGGTTCCCAAAAAGACACACAACTGCAGATTTTCATATCTGACAACAGAAGACTTAAAAGAGACAAATTTGCAAACTATGGAACTTTAAGGTCTTCTTCTTGATTTATTATTATTATTATAATGGTCTGTAGTTTACATTGAGCTCTCTTTGGATTAATATCCTCCTTGAAATTTAGAAACACTATTGTATATTCATAACAAAATCACTACTCTCCCAAGCCAATATACACAACAAATATATCAAGAAATCAAAAGAAAACAGTTGAATCCATCAAACACAACAATACAACAAAGTAATTGATGTAATATTTTGTTGACCTTATGAATATACAATAGCATTTCTAAATTCATCTAATTGTTGTTAACATTTTGTTTGTTGTTTATAGTTACTTTGTTTCAATAAATTCATTTCGTTTTTTGCCTTGAAAAAGTCCACATTGGCCAAAATCATCAGCTAGAACTAGTTTTCCTATTGTCTTTTTTCCTTTATATATATCGTCTTTTTCTACAGGTAAATTCTGAGAAATATTTATATATATATATATATATATATATATATATATATATATATATATATATAGTAGATTAGGTAAGTTGGTCAATAAAACAAAGTCAAACGAAGGGGTACTGAAGAAATCAGTATGAAAAACATTTATTAATATTAACCAGGTGACAAAAATGAAGCACAGAGTTTGAGGTTCCAACTTTGGAATTTTCGAACACGCCTGTGTTCTTCATCAGCAGATGCAAGAAATAAACAGAGTGATGGTGGAAACTATCCAACATTAGTTTTTTGAGGTGGGTAGAATTCGCTTGTAAGTGGAATTATTAGAAAAAATCAGTTCTCTGTTTGATTTCTCACTTGAAAGTATTTTGAATGTATTTCTCCTCTTCATGTAAATAATCCTGGATACAAATTCTTAGTACTCTTAGGTAGAATCCAATGATTATGCCAGATTTTATTTTGTTGGTATGATAGGAATAGAAATTTATTTGGTTGTTTTTGTTGGTTGATTGCTGGTGGCCACTGAGTTTTAAAATGTTAATGCGGTGTAGCTTGATATCTAGGAAGGGTAAGGAATTGTATTCTTCCATTTCATATATAAATTCTATTGCGTTTTTGACTTTGTTTAGTTGATCTACTAAGTCCAGTAAATCAGTCACACAAGGATATATAAGTTGGGCATCATCAATATAATGAAAGTTTGTTGCTTGTTTGGGTAAAATGTTTTGGAAAGGATCAAATTTGAGAAATTCTAAGAAGGTACATGCTGTAGGGTACTAATGTTAATAGAAAATGCTTAACACGAGTGCTACAAAATAAAGAAGTTTTTACTTCCTCTTTTTACAAAACGAGAACTTGTTGAAAAATATGAAAGCAAAAATTGAATCATTCATGTTTTTTTAAAGTCTCAGCAAGTTGTAGTGAAAAATCATCAGTTCCATGGCATTTAAAGAATTATCACCAAGTTGCGAGTCATAATTTGATATCGTTTGTTAAGCAGTCAAAGGAATGGGCTGCTGTGAGACACAGTTGTAATCATATTGCTGAGCAAGTGAACTGTTCTGAGATAGTTTGAAAATATTCTCATTTTTATATTGTTCTGATGGGCTCACACACAAGTGTGTACACTCCATAAATTCCTTATGAAATGATCACATATTTTTTGTACACTCAATTAGTCAAAAGATGTGGTCAAGAATTTTATTTTTTTTAAGAAAACATGCGTAGGCATTATTTTATTTATCAAAATTTGCGTCAGTTAATCTGATTTTTCTCGAACCTTCCTTGATGGGAAACTTGCATCATTTCCTATACATGCCATCATTCCGCTGAGAGGCAGTGGGGTGAGGGCATGCAAATTTGTGTCCTGTTACTTATAACATTTCACCATTCCTTGGCAGATTCTATTTTTTCCTGAGTGCTTTTGAATTTTGATACATTTGTTTTCAAGGATTGTGTTTTGCATCTGTGTATGTTTTGCATATCTTCGAAACTAATGTATCAACATTCAAAAGTACTTGGGAGGGGGTAATAAAATAAAATATAAATAAAAATGACCTTTGGTAAGTTTACTGATTATATAAAATCAACTAATTCATACACTAAGGTAGTATCTTGTGGGTGACAAATCATTATCCACTCTCCAACCTTTCTCTCACTGGCTGGATGTAGCAAGTCTCACTTCCATGAAAAGTGCTTAGACAAACTACATTCCTTGGTTCTGCCAGGCCTAACCTTCATGGTTCAGACCATCATGCCACTTTCATTGTAACAAACCACCTACATTTCCTCCATATTCCATCAGTGAGAAGTAATTTCCACTTGAACAACTTCTTCCTCTGAACCACTGCCCTGTGGAATCAACTCCCAAGAGGATGCTTCCCTAATCACTACAATCTTAACCTGTTCAAGTTTAGAGTTAGCTGTTATCTCCCCCCCTATCCATATAAACTACCCCTTAATATAACCTTCTACTTTGAGTGGCTCCCAGGCCTTGTACAGGGTAAACCTTACTGTAAAAAAAAATAAATCTAAGAATTGAAATTTTTTTTTATATTCCACACAAGTAAAAATATGCAAAAATGAAGTTGAAAATGCAACTGGAGCCTTTACGAATATTTATTTAGAATAACTTTACTGGTTTCACAGTTCTATGATTTTTAAAAGTCAAATTGAAATAAAGAGCCACACCATGTAGAGCTATTTTTTCTCCATATCTCTTCTCTAGGTTGATAACATCAACATCACTTCTTTGACAAATTGACAATGGTGAGATTCGAACACATGCTTTATGGTCATAAAGTGAACATTCTAAACACTTGACCATACATCCATATTATATGCACACATTATATGCAGACATTATATGCACACATATTATATACCTATAGATATCTACATATTAGATCAGACAAAGTGACATAATTTTAGGTGGTGTTATAAAAGGATTTGTATGTGTGTAGACAATGTCAGAACAAGGGTCTCCCAACAAATCCATGATATGCGACACCAATTTATTACACCTCAACTTTCATAAGGTAGTATTCATATAAAATACAAATTTTATTCTAACCTAATTATCTACTTACTAATTATCTAATGTATAATATGCAATGTAGGTGAATAATTCAAGTAGAAAAATTGAAAATAAATACAATGTATCTAAATACAAATACATGTGATAATAGATCATTCCATCTTAAATAAATCAACAATGTTTTGTGGCGACTTTACATCAACTCAAGATTTTTCTTGTTAAAAACTTGAACAATTCTAACACATTCAACATTATGATAAAAAAAATAGTAAATTTTTTGAGACTTAGTAAAACAAATTCATGGATTTGAATAAAAAAATACATAATGATGTTAAAATCCATGAAAATTTCTTTCATGATGTTAAAATCCATGAAAATTTCTTTCATGATGTTAAAATCCATGAAAATTTCTTTCATGATGTTAAAATCCATGAAAATTTCTTTAATAGTTGTGCTAATTTGTAATGTATATAAATGTAATTAGAAAAAGTAAATGTTGATCTGATAGCAAAGGTCACAAAACACTCTTGTGGTCCTCCAATCAGGCTTGCTTCCAACTCCCTGTTCTGGGGTTTCAGGAAGTAGTATGACCCAGCCCTTGTCTTGATCATACCTTGGAATAGCAGATTTATTTACAGTAAGTACTTAAAGTTATTATTTGATTCTAACTATTAATCTTTTAACATTACTGCTTAATTACTGTTTAATTGAGATTTGTATAACAAAAATTGGTTGAATAAAGCTTGAAAGATTTAATCCAAATTTACCTTCTTGTTAGATATCAACACACATATTGACATATGAAACTAACCTATGTAGATATAGCTGCTATTAACATACAAAACTGGTGTGGGGTTGGGGTGTTATATTAAGTGTATGGTGGCAGAACAAAGAAACAACAGAGCTTTAAAGAAATAAACAATTGTATTAATGTAAAATACTACAATTTATAAATCAGTGTAAATTTTTCACATTGAAAGGAAATAAGTGGAGTTGTAAAAGGTGTCTGCAGAGGTGTATGGTAGGAGAAGGAAGGTGAAGTGTGACTTACTGTGGTGATGGTCTTTGGTGAATTGTCTTTTGGAAATGGAAGACTGTTTTCCAACAAGTGTCGTGAGTCTGGGCCAAGATGCCATCTGACTGCCGAAAATGTTGCTTTGATGGTTTTTTTATGTCCTTTCTTAGGCTTAAATCAGTTCCAGTTTTTATTTTGTTCCTTTAGTTGAGGGTGGGTGCTATTGGGTGGAAATTCTAGGTTGTATTGCTTATTTTTTTTTTTTTTTGAGTGTGTGAGTAAAAATGGAAGGTATGTGCAGAGCCTATGTGCAGTTGATGGAATTTTCATTCAGTCTTGTGTTTTGGGGAATATACATCCGGCCAGTGGTGGAAATTAGTGTAGCATGAGTCAAAAGAAAATGTTGTTTTAGGAAAAATGTAACAGGGGAAGTTTGCAGTGATCCTGTCTGTAGATTAACTGGTATTTGTTTATTATAAGTGATATAAAATGAAGAAATATTTTGTGACATATGTAAGATTTTGCTTTTCTATTACTAAAGTAAATAAGACAGTAAACTTCCAGTAATATGAGTTGTTGTTGTCAAGCAAGAGAGCTGAAAGGTATGATTGAAAAGAATATGACAAAAGACAATAAAAATTAAAAAGAAAAGATGAAAAGCAGAAGAGACGAAAATAGAAAAAAGCTGCTGCAAATGATGACGTGGTTGGGTCCACATCAGAATCGTCTTTTACAAGCGTAAATCAATTATGACATGGTCTGGCAGCGAATCAAAAATGACAGCAGCACAATTTGTTACTGAATTTTGTGGAACTACTTGTAGGATTGGCCTGGAATAATTCTTCCTGTTGTCTTGGTGTTCAAAGACAAAGCCCTGGAGATAAGGAGAAAGAAAAGGAGGACACTTTACTCCACGTGACAACACAGAGATACGGCTGTTAGAATTGATAAACATTAAAATATTTTAAGAGAATCTATATGTTGGACACAGTTAAATAGATACAAATGTAGAAGAAGCAGAGAAGTGAATGTCATTGGTTGAGACATACAACCAGCTGAACCCACTTGAAATAAAGCTTTGTGATTGGGCGTGTGAAAAGGACGAAAGAGTCAGCTCAGAGAGTAAAAAGAGCGTATTTACACAGTAGAGGCAAATACAAGACAGAATACAGAAGTACTATGATTAATATATAGTAATTAACTTAGCAAAGCTTAGATGTGGCACAAGGCCAAAAAGTATGGAGTTCCCGGTGAGGATCAAATTCATTACTCAGTCAGAATTGATCTAGAAAGACAAGCTAAATGATTTTCTAAGCATAGCTTAGATGTGACAAGAGTGAAAGTATGGAGTACCCAATGAGGATTGAACTCAGTCTTAGTTGATTTACAGAGACAAGCTTGCTAGCCACTAGACCACATTGAAGTACCCTAATTGTTTTTTTTTAAGTGTAGCTTAGATGTGACACAAAACTAAAAGTATGGAGCACCCAGTGAGGATCAAACTCACTACTCAGTCATAATTGATCAAGTGAGACAAGTTTACTAACCATTATACTAAGTCAAAAGTGTCATCATTTTCTAAGCTTCATGGCTTAGATGTGACACAAAACCGAAAATGTAGAGCACCCTGTCAGGATCAAACTCACTGCTCAGTAGTAATTAATCAAGTGAAACAAACCGAAAATGTAGAGCACCCTGTCAAGATCAAACTCACTGCTCAGTAGAAATTAATCTAGTGAAACAAACTTGCTAACCATTACACTACGTTGAAGTATCTTAATCATTTTCTAAGCACGGCATAGATGTGACACAAGGTCGAAAGATTGGAGCACCCAGTAAGGATCAAACTTACTACTCAGTTGTAATTGATCTTGTGAGGCAAGCTTACTAACCATTATATGATGTCAAAGTGTCCTCATTTTCTAAGCTTCATAGCTTAGATGTGGCACAGACTTGTTCACCATTACACCACATTGAAGTGCCCATTATGATTAACATATAACTTATCAACATTATCTATTATGTCATCCTCATATTTATGAACCTTCTCCATCATACATTATTATTATATTCACAATAAAGCTGTTCTTAACCGAACAAAGCTGGTAAAATTTTCAGGACATCCTTATATTCATATGTCATGTGAATTTACACTTATGACATCTACTCTGATTAAAAATACTGATAATACCTGTGTCCATGGCAAAAGTTCAGACAAGCCACAGTTCACTAGTTCAGACTTTTACAGCTAGGACCTGCCATGTCATATCCATAGAGTTGAAGCATCCTCATTTCCTCCATATTCTATTAGTAAGAAGGAAATTGCACTGAGGCAGCTTCTTCCTGAGAACAGCTACTTAGTAGAACAGACTTATAAGAGAATTAGGATTAGTTTAGTTGGTTAGGGTGCACCGGGCTTAGCAGTAGCTCCCTCTACACTGGGGGACACAGGTTCAGATCCTGATGGAGAGTGCAAATTTTTCTTTAATAAGATTTCCTGAACATTCAAGCTGGTCAATGAAAATAAATAAATATTCTGTTTAATAAATAAAGAGAGTGTATACTCAAATATGAATATCCACTAAAAATAATGTTTAAAGTGATAAATAAATGTGTGTGTGTGTATATATATATATATATACACATGTTTCATTAAATAATATAGACAAGTGTTGTCTATTTATTTTATGTCAATTTTTTTCGTAACTTCTGATAAGTTTAATAACATTATTGTTGAAAGAAGAAAGAAATTCACAGTAGTGATCCATATTTTTTTTAATACAATCTAAGCTTTCGGCTTACTTAAGCCATTATCAAAGATGTCAATTACAACATATTAAACAATATACGGACACGACAGTGATGATAGTCTGTCAATGTTTACATAGAAGATTTCTAAGCAATGATAAACACGCGCATATAAGACGCTAGAAGTGAAAATCGCACCGCATCTCATGACGTCACACATGACCACACGAGAGTGAATTGTAGAAGTATGAATCAAAAGCCGTTGGTATAAACCAGTGGCTTCTGTTACCAATTATAGACATTTAAGAATATTTGTAGAAATTCCATAATTGATTTTGTTTAGGTTGGGTTTCGACTGTTTGATGTATAATGCTTCAAGGATTTTTTTTAGTTTTTGTCTATTGTCTTCATGTCGAAGTATAATTGTGTTTTCGACAAGTATTTTACGGAATTGTGTATGCGGTCAGTCATGTTGTTTTAAATGCCAAAAAATGTTAGAAAATATATACACATACACAGGGTGAAATGTAAGTAGGCATTAAAAATTGGTAATAAAATCCATATTCCTAAAACAAATTTATTGAAAGAAATGATACATGCACTTTATTGCATGGGAAAATGAAAGTAAATCTTCATAATTCAACATAAGCACTGGTGGTGTCAATCAGTTTCCTCAAATGGCCAGGAATACAATGAACAACCTTCTGAAAGACATCTGGGATATCACTGAAAACCTCCTGAGTCTGTGTCTCTAAGTCATCCAGTGTGTGAAGTTTTGTCTTGTATACCTCACAGGTAAAAATCTTGACTTGGAGGCCATTCATGAAATCTGCATCATCCCATCTAACATCCTGGAAAATGTTGGTCTGACCATGCATACACAGCAAAAAGCAAAATGGGGTGGCGCACCATCCTGCATAAATATCAGGTCAGCAATGTTATCCTGGCCAGACACCATGAGCCACATGTAATTTTCAAGCATCTGAAAATAGCGGTTTGTATTAATGTCTTGTTACTTTCCACCCACCCTATATATATATATATATATATATCTGATAGATTTGATAAGGTTAAATTGGCAGCAGATCATATGACCTACAATCTGTTGTTAATTGGGGCAAGAAATGGCTTGTTAATTTTAATACTTCCAAAATGAATACTACTCTCTTTTAATCATCTTAGAGGACCGTTTTTGTTTTCCATCAGCATGGCTGACACTAATTCCCAAGCAAGTGGCTCACTTTATCTTCCTGGGCTAACATTTTCTACTGAGTTCAGATGATTATATTGAATCAATTGCTAGGTCTGTGGCTAGGAAAGGTGGTTCACTGTGTTGTGCTAGATCATGTTTTTCACCAGAATCTATCCCTGTCAGTTGCTGTCTAATTCTTGCAGCCTCTCTGGAAGACTGCAGTTTTCATGTGTACCTGATGTTTGTAAGGAATGTAAGTACTTATAGTTTATACTTGTTCCTGTTGCTGGAGAACCTAATGCAGTTTGCACCTCAAAGATTGAGTATACATAAGGCTATAACATTCCTAACACTATTACAACTACAATTTCATCAAGTCTAAAAATAGACAAAAGCAAGCTTGGTGTTCCCCTTGTGCCCTTGTCTTTTTAACCAATGAGAACACTACAAAAAATATTAAATTTTGGCCTCTATTTGGAGCCTATCTCCAGCCTATATGAGAATGGACTGAAAGCTGCAAAGGGACTCACAGCAAGCACACACAAAAGAAGCCAAAGGAAGTACACACATGCACACAAACTCAGTACCCAGGAGCAGAGATAGTGTATTCACTTGCTAACACCAAGCTAAAGAAAGTCTTTCTCATTCATGCGCTCACACCATATTGACACCAGCAAAGATAAAATACTTGCCTGAACACACAACTACATTGACTGCAAAGGGGAAAACTTCTTGAGTGATTTACTTCTATCCGTAAAGACATATCTTCACACCTACACATATTACACACACAATAAAAACATCTGTACAAACATAGTCATTTGATTTTCTCAAACTTTATTTCTCTAGACTCTAAAATATCTCTCTTTAACCCGGCTGAGAATGCCATTTTTCTTTAACAATTGTCATCACCGTTTTTATTAAATTGTATTCAAATCTGTTGAATAATGATGTTCTATTCCTTGTTTGAAATATGTGAAGGGTCATTTTCCCTTTCTTTTTCTCATTTGCTGCCAGCTTAAACATTACCTTCCCTTTCCTCTAAAGGGGATTAGCAGTAAACACCTTCATTTGACTGTCAAAACAAGACTAACAACAAGCAACACCTGCATGAAATAGAATATCTTATAATCTTGGAATTTGTGTTTTAAATATCATCAATAACTAATAAACACAAGCACAATTTATATAATACATCAAGCAGCTGTATATTTAAGGTAAGCATCTTGTAAAAGATG
Organism: Acanthosepion lycidas; assembly: GCA_963932145.1. Classification (NCBI taxonomy): domain Eukaryota; kingdom Metazoa; phylum Mollusca; class Cephalopoda; order Sepiida; family Sepiidae; genus Acanthosepion; species Acanthosepion lycidas. The sequence continues at coordinate 49,737,106 of OZ010582.1, forward strand.
CTCTCAACACCAAATGGAAAAATTCCAAAATGATGACATTCTTTATTTTGGAATTGAACAAAAATTTGATTTTTTGGTTTTTCCATTTGGCGTTGAGAGCATCTTTTACAAGATGCTTACCTAAATTCAATAAAGCCACTAAGATTTAAAGGGTTACCAAAATTGAGAGAATATGAGGAAAACATTATTAAGGAAAACGAACAATAAAAGAACAGGAATTAAGAAGGCAAAATATGATTGACATTGCATTTAAATTTTTGAAGATCAAAGTTAACTGGGAAGCAGGAAGCTGGAGGAGAGTTCCACAAGTGAGAAGTGCGAAAGAAGAAACTGTTAGCATAGAACTTATGGTTACATCAAACCATTTCAACTGTAAAATGGGCAGACATTTCTGCCAATGCAGTGCTGTGCTTAAATTCATAAAATCTAGGATATCATAGAGGAGGGTTCATCAGAACAATTACCATGAAAATATTTATAGGAAAAGCACAGGCAAATTATGTTATGGTAGTGGGAAAGTGGCTGAAGCCAAGATGTCAGGCCCAATAACATTGTGGATTCTTTTTTATATTTTATTTAGAACCTGTAAGTAGATATCTGAAGCACCAGACCAGATGTGGTAGCAATCTCTTATTAAAAATGACCAATGATGGTTGCAAATGGTTATACATATGTATAGACAATTTTTAACCACACTGAAACCAAACATCCATCATCTTATATTAAAACACGAAAACATTACAAATATATTTTAAAAACAAACATTGTCTGTGGTTTTTAATAAAATCTGCTGAAATGAAAAAAACTATTGCTATCAGGTCCATTATATGTTGCGATGTTGAAAAATTCTCAGACTGTAAATGCTATACTTGTAGTATTCAATGGAAACCTGTGTACCACTAACACCCATTGGTACCTGGCCTAGTAATAGGTTTTGAATAAAAGCAATGGAAACAATATTTTGTACATGTATATGATGAATGTAATGAAATGAATGAATTTCAACAAGGCAAGATTTTATATTTGTTTTTATGTAACTGAGTGAAAAGAGAGAAACTACAGTAGTATGCATGCAAAAAAAAGTTAGGAATTATGTGGGTGATGCATGTGTGTAGGGGGGAGTGAAAAAGTTCAGTTACTAAGGGGGAAAAATATTCCCATGCCCGCGGAAATCCTGGTTGGAATTATTACTTCGACTACATGCTAGAAGGAAAAAAAGAGAGAGAGAGAGGACAAGAAGTGTCCTGATTTTATAGACATTAACAGCATCTGCCAGTTAATTCTTGTCAAACTTGGAGAAGCTCTGTGAGGATACCCATATGAACAGGCAGAGAACAGTCATCAGTGCCTAGGATATTGAGTCAGTCTGCCTTATAGGGTTTGTGCTATTTACTTATGGTCATTCATTAGGTAAAGTTTTGGAGTGTTGTATTAGAACTGCAATAGTATATATCCTCTCCTGTAAATGGTTGAAAAACCCAAATATTTTTCTTGCACTTCTTCATAGAGACCTTAGGGTTTTTTTTGTTTTTTTAAAGCAATTCACCTGAAGCAAGGTGGGAGTGGCACTAATATGCGAGGGGTTACAGAAGATTAAGAACAAGAGTAAAGAGGCATATTTGAGGAAAGGATACAGAGAAGGATGGGGAACAAACTCAAGGTGTCAGATCTCAATTGACATTACACTTGAATATTTGAAGATTATAGTCATCGGGGAAGCAAATAAGGAGAAGGGAGTTCCACAGATGAGAAGTGCGGGAGAAGAAGCTGCTTGAGAAGAGGAGACAGTTACATTTAACCATTTTGACAGTGAAAGGTTTGAACTGAGATGCCAGCCAGGTAGCACGTTTAAATTCATGTAGTCCAGGAACCAGTGAAAGTAAAGAGGGAGGCCCGAGCACATATGTGGGATAGTAATTGCAGACAAGATGCCAGATCAGAACCTATCATCTTGCATATTTGTTTCTGGATTTTGTCAAGGACATTGAGACATACAGTGAGAGCACCAGACCATATGCAAATCTTTATTTAACAAATTGTGATTGTCTTAGATGTATCTAGATGAAGAAAAGGATGGATGAAATGGCTATTTTGCTGTTCGTCTGCCTTCTTCTGGGACATGTGTCCAACTTCCTACTGAACATCTATACAATGGCCTACATACTCAAGCAATACAAAATTTTGCATGTAACTCATTTAATCTGCTATGGAGACACTTCAATTAATGATATCATTACTTAATCCCACTTTAATAATAACTGATAAGTTCAAATTTGCAGCTGATTGAAAAAAAAGTAACTGACAATCTGTTGTTAACTGGAGCAAGGAATGTCCTATTAATTTTAATATTTCCAAAATGAAACTGCTCTCTATTAATCCTCTTAGAGAAACCTTTTCTGCCTTCCATCAGCATGGCTAATGCTAACCTCCAGGGGAGTAAATAATTGTGTCTTCTTGAGCTAACGTTTTTCACCGACATGAAGCGGGAAAATTATATTGAATCGTTAGGCTATTTTTTTTTTTTTACAGTAACATTCACCTTGTACAAGGTCCACTTGAGATAGAGTGTTATAAAGTAAGAGGTGCAGCTTATGCGGAAGTGAATGGAAGATAATGGCTTACCCTAGACTTGAACAGGTTAAGGCTGTAGTGATAGGAAAGTTGGTTCTGTGTTGTGCTAGACAATTTTTCTTTCCACAATCTATCTTAAATATTTATAAGTCTACCAGCCATCCATGCTTTGAATATTGCTGCTGCATCAGATCTGGTACTCCTGCTAAATAGTGAAAGATTCTTGATAAAATCCAAAGAAGAATCTGCAATGTCATTGATCCTGACCTAGCATTTCGGCTTCAGTCACTTTCCCACCATCGTAATGTAACTTCCATGTGACATATCTAGAAGTATTTTTAAGGTAATTGTTCTGACGGACATTCCTCCATGGTACCTAGACTCTATGAATGTAAGTGCAGTGCTAGATTAGTGGTAAAGTCTCATAAATTTGGAGTTGAAATGGCTAGATATAATTGTAAGTTCTATGTTAACAGTTTCTTCTTTCATACTTCTCACTTGTGGAACTCTCTTCTGGCTTTTTGCTTCCAAGTCAACTTTGATATTCAAAAATTTAAATGCTATGTCAATCATTATTTTCTGTCTTAATTCCTGTTCTTGTATTGTTTTCTCTCCTTAACAAGGTTTTTTTTTTTCCTCTCGTATTCTTTCACACTCAGTAACCTCCCTGTGTCTTAGTGACTTTGTTGCATTGCTTGGGGTGAAATGACTAACAAAAAAAAAAAATTGCTTTTAGCGAATATTCTTTAGAATAAACACTGTGGACCAGCTGTTTAATAGGAGTAATGAACTGTTGGCTGTATGTAGGCAAAGAAATAAATATTTAATTCAAAACATACATCCAGGTTAGTTGATACCTGCCACTGGCGGATTATATAAGTTAGATTATAGCGTTTGGTTACATCATATTTTACTCACTGGATGAATGTGTTACTGCATGAAACTCTGAGTAGTGGGTTTTCATATTACTGTATTAATAATGATATATTATATTTATGCTCTGTTGACTTTGACAATGCATCCTCAGTATATTTTATATTCTAGTCTTTTAGCTTATTTAAGTTTTAGCTGATGTTTATATATATATATATATATATATATATATATATAATACAATAATCCATGCTGACAGTACAACTCTGAGTTTCATGCATTATGCAATCATCAGGTACTGGGAGCTCCTAGGACCTGACAATTGCATGGTGCATAAAAGTACTGTCAGCATGGGGTATTATATATACTTATCAATATATATTTAATAGCTCAGTTATTTTGTATTGAGCAATGTTTCACTTACACCTAAGGATATATATATATATATGTGTGTGTGTGTGTAAACACTTGCATATATATTTATATTTATTTATTTGATTATATAAGTTTCATTAAAGACAACTGACAAGATACTGTGATTGAGTTTTTTATTAAATTTTTCTTGTGTTCTAGACATAAAGTGTGCAAAAACTGTCTAAATCTCTATATCTAAGTGCTTTTCAGCTATTCTATTAGGCCTTGTCAATTTTTTTTTATTGTAACTGAATATGTAAAAAAAAAAAAAAAAAATCAGCATATGTCCATTTTTAAAAAAATTTTACAATAAATTAAAAAAATCTACATATGAAGTTTAAAATAAAATGTAGATTTAAAAAAGAAAAATCTACATATTTAGTTAAAAATTAAAAAAAAATCTTTGATGAGTGCTGATAGGATAACTGATAGTGCTCAGATATACAGAACATTTGGACAGTTTTTACAAACTTAATCGCAGTACCTTATCAGTCATCTTTAATTAAACTTCTATAAAAGAGGGATTGCTGCACAAATGCATGATTTTTCTAGACAGAACCTGCAGGAATTACTCTAGCCACTCATCAGGGAATATCAGTATTCTTTTCCTAGGATTTTTCATTGTTGCAAGCTTTTTTCATAGTGTATATGTGTGCTTTCATGTGCATATGCACCTATCCGTGTCTATATATATATATATACATATATATATATTCGTTGTATTTTCATTTTACTCTGACTCCTTAAACTTTATTCTCTTTATTATTGTTATATATATATATATATATAGCAATAATAAGAACTGACTTGCCAAAAAACAGCCAACTAAAATATAAAATAAAAAGTAAATCCTTCTGATTAAACACTTAATTTTATCCAATAATATAAACAGTAATTATACTTACAACAAACTAAACATGATTTTGAATATTATGATAATTATAACAGAAATCTTTAAATATCTAGAGAAATCAATATTCTCCCATTTGCATTTTCCTCATAATGGGTATTCCAATATATCAATGATATATCCATGACATAATAACTCATTAATACACAGATGGATCAAAATAGCTGAAAGGAAAAGGAAAGACAAACATACTCTGTTTGCAGAGAGAATTTTATATTGCTAAGTCATACAGAAAATTATATGCAAACATTTACATTTGTCCCATACAGAGAACAACACATGCATGCAACAACAAGCAGTGCAAAAATAGCAAAGGGAGATAGGGTCTTACTTGTATTAACTCCCAATAGAACTTCAAGCTGCTGGAGGTTTATTCTATGTTTCTGGTGAAAACATATTTATTACAAAGGGAAAATGGTGAGGCCATGTGGTGTGGCACTATTTACATTTCCTGAATGGGGACATGAGCAGGTCAGATTTATCTTCTATGTCACTTGTAAGGACATATTTCTCAAAATAAAAATGTTGAGTCATGGGTATTTCCCACCATAAGGACTGCAAGCCAGAAATAGTTTCTATAATTTGAGAAGACTGGATTTATCATCTTTGTCTATAGTAAGAATATCTTTTCCAATGGGAAAATCAGCATCTTGGGTTTGTGACCCATGCTAAAAAAGCAACTGCTCAGTTTAACTCCAGGAAGTTAACTGAGCACTTTCATTACTTTATGAAATGATGTCACTACATGACCCATGTGACTTCATCTCAACCAAAGGGAGATAATCATCTACTGTATCCCTACAACAATAGATTTAGAATTTGTTTTTACAGTGAGGTTCACTCAGGACAAGGCCCGAGAGCCATTCGAAGTAGAGGGTTACAGAATAAGAGAGACAGTTTATGTAGAGAAGATAATAGTTAACTATTGAACAGATTGTAGTGGTTGGGAAAATATCCTCTTGAGAGTTGGTTCCATATAGCAGTAGTTTGCAGGAAGAAGCTGTTCATGGGGAACTTCTTATCAATGGAATACAAAGGGAATGAGGGTGGTTTGCTATAATATGTGTAGCATGGTGGGTCCTAACCATGAAGGCTAGAACTAGTGGAAATAAAGAATGTAGTTTGAGCACTTTCCATAGAAGTAGTAATCGAGCAGCGAGAGGCTTGCAATATCTTGTCTGTGAGAGAGGGTTTCCAAGGCAGAAAATAATTTATCACCTACAAGGACTCTGAGATGCTTTTGGACTCTATTGAGATTGGAAAGTGCAGAGTAGGCAGCTCCTGCCAAAACATGACAGCAGTACTCCTTTTAGTCCTGATCTGGCTCTTGTAAAGGTAGAGGATATTACAAGTAGTAAGGTATTTATTGGAGCAATCCAGGGAACTGACCATTTTTCCTGCATCTTTAGCAATGGATCATAGGAGATCTACTTGAAGTTTGGGTTGATTTTGAGGCCAAATAGTCAGTCAAAGCACAAGGCCTCCCTGAGGGAACAACCATTCATCCTATCTGTTGGTAGTTCAGGGTCTGATTGGCAATAATAGAATCTAACTAGTTTTGAGGCATTAAATGTAACCAGCCGTTTTTTTTCCCCACCCACTGAGATGTTAGAGCTAGACTGAAGGAGAGATCAGCTACCAATCTCTGGTCATCTAGAATTTTTGGAGGTTCACCCATATACCATTGTATCCTCAGTATAGATATTCACAATTGATCAAAGTATAAAATTAGGCAGATCATTTGTGTAAAGTAAAAAGAGGGTTGGTCCAAGAAGCAAACCCTGGAGGACATCTGATTTCTAAGACCCTTGGAGGACTGGCTGTTAACAATTACTTTCAAGTACTTAAGGACTACCAAGTTCCAATTCTAGCTGGGTCATTATATTCACTTACACACAAATACCTTTGGGAAAGGTAAGAATCAACCTATGGGTTAATTAGTAAGACTTGTATCCCTAAATAATTATCTCCAAAAAGAAAAAATTCTTACAATCTAAAAATATTATAAATAAAATATATAAATAAATAAAATAATAAAATATATAAATAAATAAATATAAATAACTTGCAAATGTTTGATTAACCTTAGAAATCAAATCAATCAATCAATGAAAATGTGAAAATCTATAGAAATTTTCTTAAAATGGAGTTTTTAATTTCTGAACTCACTAATTGAATGATTTCATTTTTTTTTTGTTTCTTTCATTGGCAATACTGGCTTTTAATACTTATAAAATCTTCAATGTAATTCTGATAGATTTTAAGTAAATAGTAGTCTTGTATAGAACACTCCGATGCTGATTGTGTGGTCTAACTTTCTTCCCCAATGCATAAATTTGTTCATAAGGTAGCAAAACTAATTGGACCAAAATAACTGCAGCATTTTCTTAATTTTTTTTTTAATGGGGGATATTTTGGTATTAATATGAAGGGGGATTTAATTTTAAATTTTTGTATAAATAGGTCTGGTTTGCACAAGAGTATACATGTTCTATGAATATCTTTCTCATGAGAAGTCTTTTTCCTCCAACATTCTGAGGGGTAAAGAACTATACAATACAGGGACATTCATTATATCTGCATACCTGAATTTCAAACTAGATTATATCATATAATAACAACTTTAAGAAAGAACAAATTTATAATAAGCTGACATCAAGAATTAATGTCTTTTCAGGGGAAAATTCAGTAATGTCTTAAGAAAAATGATTTCTGCTAATAAACTCAATTTTAGTTTCAAATCCTCTAATGAGTAGATACCAGATACATATAGTAACAAATATTTATATATGTTGTACTGATCTCAAAATTAACACTGCCTAGTGACTGTAAGTTTCATGGCTCAAGTAATCTTAAGATCATAAAAGTGAAGCAAACCTGCCTGTCACCATCCAGCGTCAAGTTCTTTGTCCACACTGTTTATATCTACAAATTTTATATCCCTGATGGTGGGCTCCACTTTTAAACTATAAATATAGCAAACTTTAAATAATATATATGGTTGTGCATGCACAAAGTCACAAGTCATCATGACTGAGGGTTTGCAAGTACTGATGATGTTCAACTTTCTTTCTGGATTCTTTTTGGAGGGATTTGCAGAGGAGGAGATGTGGGTTTTTCCAATTGGGAGGGATGCTGCAGATGTAGTATCTATTCCATGCCAGAGGCCTTCTCTCTTCCCTTGTGTTCCCCTCACTGTTGTGTGACATCTGTCACATAGCAGTGGTATGACCGGCTATGACTAGCTAAGACAAGATCTGACCAGCTTATTATACAAGCTAAGACCAGCAGCCCGAGTGGAAACACTCAGGTCCTCACATTAAAAACAGACCTTGTGTCACAACCTAACTCAGTGGGGGTTAAGGTAAATCTCATGTTCTCTGTGTGCTGAATAAGAACAAATGTGCTGGAGCAGGTATCCACAATATGATTGAGAAACAAGTAGCCAGCCATATCTCTATCTATAAAAGGCAGAATGTGGGTGTGTAACGAATGCACGGTTGCAATTTTCGACGGATTTGCACCAAAATTTACATGCCCATGCTCCAATTTAGCAGAAAGGCCAAGATCAACTTTTCATTTCCCAACTCCCATCGATAGTGGAAATAATCAATTTTTTCATGCTTCTACGGCAGTTTTCATGTAGTTTGCGACCATTTTATACTGGCCAGAGTGAGAACCTATAGCTGACTGCCATGAATAGGCAGGAAGATTTTATTGGCCAGCATGAGAGCTGACTGACACAAATGTTAACTAGCAAGCAAAAAAAAAAAAAAAAAAAAATCAATAACTGCATTCATCACAAGTGGGGAAAAATTTAAATCTGCATGGCACTTTACTCCGATTGGCTCATTCGCTTGCTTAAACTCAACGCTGATTCTGATTCTGCAGAACTGGGTTGGGTGTTAAAAAGTATTTGTTGTTAACATTCTTTTTTCATTCGGTTTTTCCAGTTACGAGTCCTTTTTTTTTAAAGCTGATCATTTTGTGTTCATTTTGTTTAGTTCTTTTTTTGTAACATATTTAATGTTTAGTATAGAGCTTAGAAAAAATTTGCAGTGTGAGATAGGCAAGAAGTAAGGCATGTAGCAACATCAGCATGGCAAAGGTCACTCCTTTAAAAGCAAGAAAGGGCAAAAATATTTTAAGTCAAGTGATAGCGATTGCTGTATGAGTCATACGATTTTTGAATCAAGCCTGGGCAACGCCGGGCCATGCTGCTAGTTATATATAAGAGAGAAAAAATAAGAGAAAAGGAATAGGGAGAGAGAGAATAAACAGACAATGAAAAAGTGAAATAGCCATGACATTTTACATATACACACAAAACAAAATAACCTAACACCAATAAGTAGTGCATAAATTATTTTTAACTTAATATGAAACTGAGAAAATCGGCAGTCAATTGCTTAAAAGTGGACAGAACAATTAAAAAAAGGTTTGTCGATGAAACTCCGAAGTTAGGGTTCTGAATATAACATCAGTGACAAATTTTATATTTGCATTAATATATATATATATATATATATATATATATATAAATGAAAAAAGACAATAGGGAAACTAGTTTTAGCCAACACATTTCATCTAATATGAACTTTTAAGGTAAAAAAACGAAATGAATTTATTGAAAAAGTATCTGTAAACTACAATTTTTTTTTTTTTTAAATTTCTGCATGCTTCTCCAATACATTGGAGAAACCTGCAGAAATTTAAAAAGACGCATCTATGAGCACAAAAGAGACCTCATAAATAACAATTTAACAAATGCACTAGTCATCCACAGAAATAAATTCAATTACAATTTGGATTTTATAAATGCTACACTCATAAAAAAAAAGAAAATAATTCACTCAGAAGGAAAATCCTCGAGAGTGCTGCCATTGAATATTATCTAAATATTAATCTACACCCAGGTATTTTCCCAATATCACCTTTCCTAACTGAATCACTACTCTCACAAGCCAAAATACACAACAAATATATCAAGAAATCAAAAGAAAACAGTTGAATCCATCAATACAAACAATATTTCTACACGTGAAAATATTCTCTTCAAACAAAGTAATTGACGTAATTTTTCAGTTGACCATATGAATATACAATGGCATTTCTAAAATCTTCTAGATAAATTAATTTCGTTTCTTGCCTTGAAAAAGTCCATATTGGACAAACCGTGTCAGCTAAATCTAGTTTTCCTATTGTCTTTTTTCCTTTATACATATCGTCTTTTTCTGAGAAATTTATTTATATATATAAGACAAAAATTTTTTGAAGCTATGATACATAACTATAAAAATGTAAAAATAATTAAAAGAAATGATTAAATCCATGACCACATGTTATTCAAAATATATAATGCATAAAGTAATCTCAAGCATCACTTATTCACTTTCATTTATTAGACATTAAATTGTGTCACTGTGTACTCCATAACTTAACTGACTTTTCAACTAACCTGATGAATACTGATAGGTGTTCCTTACCTAAACATTTTGAAAAGCCAATAAATTTTTGCTCTTGTATATAAATACTTGTTATAAAATAAAATCCTTGCATTTGCCTTGATAGAGGGGGAAATATGTTGGCTAAGTTTTCATGTGTCATTTTTTACACACACACACAATATATATGTTAATAAGTATTTGGGCAGCAACCTTTCTATCAAGCATGTTTTATTGAAAATGGGTGACAAAGAAGATTTAATTAAACTTTTATTGAGTTTTTCCAAAATTCTAACATTTTTCCATTTTTCAGGAGTTAAAGAATATAGAAACTGTCCATGGTTATAATTTTTCTGAATGCTTTCGGCTAGTTCTCTAGCCATTATCAAGGATGTTGTTTGGATCATAAATTTCTGTGTCGATTCTACATAGTAGTTTTGCTGTGTGGAGTACATGCAGTGGGAGTTGTATGCTTTTTTGGCAGTCACATGCTATATATATATATATATATATATATATATATATATGGTGGAGTTGTGCAAAATAATAAATGTGCTCAGAAATAATAATATTTTTCAAAATGTGTTTTTTTTTTATCACAATAGATTAAGCACTCCATATCATTAATATAAAAAAAAATTAGATTTTATAAAAGTTAATAGTGGTAGGGGTAGTGAGCATGTAAATTCATTGTAAATTGATTCCTCTATGGAAGCCAAAACAAAATATGCTCAAGATTTCTTAAGATGTATGAAAAAATAATTTTTTTGAACTTGTAATCTGGAGTGCTAAATTGAGTGTCAAATATAGAAAAAAAACCCAATCATTAATTTTAAGATCATATTTGTTTTGGCTTCTATAGTGGAGGTATCAGTTTAAAAACTGGGCCTCTCTATTAAATCATATTAAATTTAATATAATTTTTTTTTATATTTATTATCTAGACTGCTTACGCTATAGTAACATTAAAAAAAAAATTTGAAAGAAATTATTTCTGCTCACAGTATCTTTAGTACAACTCCATTATGTATGTATATATATATATATATATATATATATATATAATTTTGAAAATACCTGCATCTCTCAATTTGTTCACATATGTCTGATGAAATCCTGGGGGATGAAATGCATCATAAAAACCTTTCCAGTTTGTCATATATATATATATATATATCTCAAGACATTTTTTTTATGTTTATACATTCTTTTTATAGATACAAATATTTAAGTAAATGCTCTGTTTATAATAAACAGTATTAAAACAACATTTACTGGCCTGAATGTCCGAGAAATTTTTATAGAAAATATGCGTCCTCTGATAGGAATTGAACATGTATCCTATATGGAACTGTCATATAACCTGAAGTGCTTTTACTGATTGAGCCACAGAGGAGTGTTTCAGCTAGCAAAATCAATTTTACTGTTTTTAAACTACAATTCTCCATGATTTTCTCTCGTACATTCATAGCTGCTTGATACGTATTCAAATGCAAACAAATAATGTCATACATTATGAAATGGACAAAGTCCAACAATTATTTTAAGACATTTTTTATGTTTATATGTTCTTTTTATAGATACAAATATTTAAGTAAACATAAAAGCATGTAAGGCTATATGACGATTCTGTATAGGATACAGGTTCAATTCCTGCCGGAGGAAAATGTTTGAGCATTAATGCCTATTGGCTTTGAAATAGAAGGTCTAAATAAAGAAAATGTGCCCAAGAACAAGAATAAAATTCCCTTTTAAATCTAGGTAACCACTTTCAAGCCAAGTGTGCTTTACTATTAAGCTATGTGAAGCCAGTATGGCAAAGCAAGTCTAAAATTGTACATCTCTTGTTCAGACATTTTTGAAGTCTATATATTTTTTTTTCACACCTGAAATGTACAAAAAAATTAATTTCAAAATGAATTTTTTTGAGTTTAGTAAATAAGCATTAAAAACCAGCATGACTAATGAAAGTAGCAAAGAAAACAGAAATCATAAACGTGATAACACATATTTGAGCAGATATCCCTGTTTTTTAAAACAGTGAAATTAGTGTTAATTGGTCTAAAAATATAATAATATAATGTCTTAATCAAGTAAATATGACTTCATTTTTAATCAGGAAAATTGCTTTCAATTAAAAAGCAATTTTTCAGTTAAATAAGCAAATCTTAATGAATAAAAATGACGAGGTGGGTAATTTTGGTATTCATTTTTCTCTTTTTCATAGAATGCTTTTTGAGAGAATAAAAACTTATTCATAAAATCCATTCAGATGAAGAATGTATCTATCTATTCATTCTATTATATTCATATTTAACTCAATTTCTGTGTGTGTGTGTGTGTGTATATATACATATATATATATATATATATATATATATATAAAATGGTATATTTAGGTTGCAATAATAAAACTTCTTTCAATATATATATATATATATATATATATATATATATATATATATATATATATAACATATAAACTGAGCTTGTCTATCTGCCCATCTGTCTATCTATTTGCATGTGTGTTCAGGCATGCAAGCATCCATCTTGTACATTTCTCTTTTCTATTTATTGCAGGCTTCACTTCATACGAAGCAGCATATATGCATTTCCATTAACTTCATATTTTATTCATCTGTGATTTTGTGACGTATCTGCCACAGCTCACCATGCTGGCAAAACAAAATGGATGAGGTTTACTTGATGAAGATTTTACTGTCTTAAGCCACCTACATTCACCTCAGTTGCTATGTCTGGATACACCAGTCATACCTGTCTATATATGGATATCTATATGATTGGCTCCTGAAAAGGTCTTAGCCTCACTACGAAACCTGAAAAAAAACAAAAGAAATCCTAATGTTTGGTAAGAGATGTCAAGAAAATTTTAGCACTCTTGTTAAAGTTTGAATTTCCAATAAATATTTATGCAAAATAAATCTTATTTCAATTTTCAGCATATAAAATCAGGTCTTTCTTTGCAAACAGATTACAATTTAAAGCAAAACTGTTAATCTTTATCTGAATTTGAGTTTTAAAAATGTTGCATACAATTTTTTTGCAAAAATGAAAATATGTAGATGTAAAGATTGTCATTTGAAAATGGTAATGGAAATAGAAATCGTTTCCTTATAAGGAAACATTTTGCACTTATTGACTGTGTAGCCAATATTACTGTTGAAATTTATAAAATTTTTTCTCTTAAAACAACTTTTCAGGAAAATATATATTTCAAGTCCAGTAGCTGTTATCACTCTTTCCAGTAATGATGGGGGTTTCCTTCCTAATCTTTTGTTTGAAGTAGTGCGGAATGTCAACATTTTGATTATGCCATTATTTTCTCTTCACGTTAAATGTCATATCAATTTTAGTTGTTGCTGCTGTTGAAAGTCCTCAAGTGATGTAGTATCTGGTGCAGTTCTTTGTGATTTTGTAGCATCAGCTCACAAAGACTGAAGAAGGATTGTCCACTTGCTCAAAGCCATTTTAATTGCATCTGAGAAAGCGGTTGTATACACTTGAGAGTTTAGATATTTCTGAATGAGTTTGGAATTACATTTGACAACCATAATTATATCATCAATAGTCAAAATATATTTTCAAAGTTAATTAAAGGTCCTTAATAGAAGAGCACTTAATAATCACTATCTTCTTTTATGTCTTAAGGATGTGGGTGATCATGGCTCTTCACAACTTCCAGGCTTTTGGTGTTCTATTTAACATTTTATTCTTTACCAGTCATTCTTTGCCCTGTTCTAGACTCCATTCTCACAAAATCTTCCTGCTTCTCTTATTGTCAATATCATTTTTTTTTTTACAGTAAGGTTCACCATTTTCAAGGCCCGTGGGTGGGGCACTTGAGGTATAGGGTTACGTTAGGAGGCCATTTGTGTGTATAGGGGTGGAAGATAATGGTTAACCCTGGACTTGAACAGGTTAAGATTGTAGTGATTGGGGAAAGATAAATCTATGTAATAAGGTGAAATAAAAACAAACAAAAATTCAAAAAAGTGATTAAAATCACCAACGTATGTTAAGGCAGGCAAAATTTTCTGCTAGGTTAATTAAGCAAATATTAAAGTAGGAGTGATTTTGGTGAGGCAACAGAACTCATCCATGGGTCAGAAACATTAACAGACAAAATGTATTGCTGGCCATTTTGCTATAAAATGTACTGTTGATAATTCTATTATAAAATTGTTTTGCTAGTTATTTTGCTTTAAAATAATGTTGGCAATTTTACTATAAATAGGTATTGTTGATAATGCTTTATATAAAAATGTATTGCTGGTAATTTTATTATAAAAATGTATTTTTATACTTCTATAGTGTTTTCTTTTTGTTTGGGGGTTCACTGTTTGTCCATAGCTGGGTGCTACCATCCTGGGCCAAGGGTGGACTTGGTAACAGTAGCATTTAAGGTGTGGTTTCATATTTCTCAAAACCTCTAATCTCCTAATCAGAGGCCTTGCTGTCAGATGTAGTTTATCATCATACCCAGGACTGTAAAATTAATAAGTTGATATTTATATTATTTAAAGTACATTCTGTTTTATTTCTTTCTTGTGTTGTGTTAAAATATTAAAATTTTGTTATCTTATTGATTACATATAAAATATCAAATAATCATGAAATAGCCACAAAAAAAAATGAATTTAAAGTTATTTTTACTTATCTTCTTTTCTTCTTTTTTGTTATTAATATCTCTCTTATTTACCTTTCATTTTTTCGATTTGCATAGGTTGTAGGGGGTGGGAATTTACATTGAATTTACTTAAGAAACTGAACCTTCCTCTAAAAATAAAAATAAAAAAAAACAAAAAAACACTATATTCACAATCTGGAAAATTTTGAACAAAAAAAGTTTCTTGGACAGTTCCATTTGTGTAGAAACACCAACTGTCTGATGGAATTTGCATTCATTTGCACCTAGTTTCTTTGACAGTTCTATGAAGATAGATCTGCTGAAGTCTTCTGGTATTTCACCATTGTCATATATTTCACTTATATAAGTAATTTTCTTAATTCACTGATCTGGTCCTACCGTAATTCATCTTGGCCATTGTTGATCTTACCTCAGGTTTTAATACTTCACATCCTTCCATGTTTTTATGTATTGAAGAGTTTGCTTCTCCATTGTCATGGAAGTGGTCTCCAAAATAAAGACTACACTCTGAAATTGGAATGAAAGCATTGATCACAGATACCCTGAATCCTTCATAAAATTCCAAATGTAGAATTAGTAAATATTAAACACTTCAAATACATTGGTGCATGAGTCTGTTGTAACCAATTTAGTATAGGAGATAAGGAAATTGAACATAGGCTGCATTAGGGGTAGTTTTGCCCAATACTGTAAGATGTTACAAAACCAAAAGATTAACCTGAAAGCAAGAATTGTGTTCTTAAATAGTCTTGTCAGATGAAATTTTTCATATGAATGTCATGCATGGCAACCAAATCATTGAGAAATATCTAAACTGTTAACTGTATACTACCTGCTTTCTCAGATCAGTTATTAAAAATGACACTTTAGGTCTTAGGGTGGACTATCGTTCATTGAACCTTGTGGGTGAGGCTAAAGATTCAAACAAAGAACTGTACCAAATAAAAGAAATCACATCACTTGTGGACTTTCAGCAGCGGAAACAAGTAAATTGGATACCACATTTAATGCAAAGAGAAAATAATGGCATAATTAAGATGTCATTTCACACTACTTCAAACAAAAGGTTAGGAAGGAAACCTTATTGATACTGGAAAGATTGACAGCAATGAACCTATTTCCCTGAAAAACTGTTTGAATAGAAAGATTTTTTTGAATTTCAAGCTAAAGTAGCACTGGCCATTTACTCAGCAAATGCCAAATGTTTCTATGAAAGGGGAACTGTGAATACATCAACACCAAATACTCACTCACAATACTCCTGTAAATCTAGTCAGATAACCAGTGATCTCCAGCAGTAGTTTCCTCATTGTTTTTTGTGGTGGCAGTGGTTTTGGAGAAGAAAAATATACCACAGTTTGTTTTCAAACAAAAATTAGCAACAAAAATGATGAACATATCTGATAAGAAATTTGTGTTTTATGTGTGCATCATATCAAGTCAGTCATCCAAAAAACGACGACACAAAGTAAGAAAGATACTGCAATTGTGTCAGGCTCCAGCATGCACAGATTGAAATACATGGAGAAATTTCATACATTTATCATTTTTTTACTATTCAAAATGAAAGCAACAGTGAAAAAACAAACCTTACTAAGAGCTACAAAAGATAGGGAGTTGTGGAGAGCTACGATCGCCCATGTCCTGAAAGTACAAAGAAGAATCAAGGCACTCAAAGAAAAAAAAAAACAAAACAAACTTGTATCGAAGCAAATTTTATTGGTAAAATCTTTGCTATTTATGGTTTATGAACACATCAAATTTAAATACCGGTTCCCATAGGATCACTGGAGTTAAGCAACCTCAGTTGGATTTGGTTTATTTTGTTTTACAGCATATCAACTTCAATGAATTATTTAATGTCAACAAGATTTTTAGGATAGGTTCAGATGAATATAATATATATTCTTTATAAGAAATCAGTTGTAGATCAGGTTACAGTGAGGTATTTTTGTAAAGAGGGTCTTTATTGAGAGTCAAACTTATTGCTGGAAACTTTTTTTCTTTTCAAAATGTATTTCTAGTAATATACATTCTTTTCAAAAATGAATTGCTGGTAATTTAAAAAAAAAATCGTATTGCTGGTATTTTTACTATAAAATTTATTTTTATACTTTCATTGTGTTTTGATCGCAGTTTAGGGGTTCACTATTTGCCCATAGCTGGGGCCCTAACAAGTGTTACCAACCCTAGTCAAGGTGGACCTGGGAACAACAGAAATTAAGAGGTAGTTCCATGATTCTCAAAACTTTTTGATCAGAGGCCTTGGAAAATATTAAATGCTGTAAGCTTGGATGTGCAGGTGGTGTAATAGATAATGGCTCAGAATTGGAAATCACAGAGTGGTATTCTAATTCCCATTGGGTTTGTTATATTTTCTTAAGTGCAAATACCCTTGGGAAAGGTATGAATCCACCGCTTATATCCCTAGCTATGGGTTAATTAGTAAGACTTAGTAAAACCAGTATTATCTAAAAAAACAATCTAAAAATATTTTCTGGCTTTAAATAACCTGCAACTGGCTGATAAACCATAGAAAATGAATCAACCAAACCACTTCCCCTGTGCTGTCTATTGGTGCTTTTCTTTGTACATAGATTATTTGTGGTTGTATTGTGATTTTCACATCAGAAACAATATCAAGTAACCTTAGAAGTTCAACAAAATTTGTGAAAATATTTTTGTTTTTCTTCCACTCAATCACACAATCAATTTGTGTTGTTTGTAAGAAGAGAAACTGACTGTTTTTATGATTTATCAAACCTTTGTGGGTTATTTAAAGTGGAAACCTATGTTTGACAGTATGAATAATTATTTTTTACAGATACAAGTGCTACTATTTAATCAATAGCTGAGGGGAGTAGAGATGGATTAATACCTTTCCCAAGGATATTTCCACATAAATGAATGTAGCTAGCATTTGAACCTTGGATCTCCAATTTCTCATTTTAAGTTACTACCCATTTCATCACCCACACATCCTTGTAAGAAAATAAAATAAAGCAAAAACATTTCTGTGCATTCAATACAAAAAGGTTACATACTATTTACATTATTCAGACTATTGTCCTCATCTTTGTTGGCATATTTATCACAAAGTTTCAGCTCCAGCTTTCTTCAGGTGGTTGGAATGTTGAACTGAACCCTTTATTTCGCTCGCTGGGGTAGACTGTTCTAGTTCCATGTGCCATGTTTAGTGAATGTCAGTTATCAGTTATCTCCTGTTAATTCACCTAAGTTCTCCATTGCCTTATAACACATGGCAGAGTGAATAAAGGCGTTGGTTAGATCCAGTGACAGGACCCAAAGAGTTGTGAGTTCAATACCTGGTTAAGGCAGTACATAATACTTCATCTCGGTAATATAGACAGATAAAAAAGATTATATGCACTCAAAATTGGTATTCTGTACTCAAAATTGGTACAAATGGCCTTGAACATTCTGCTCACATTTTCCACCACATTTTTGTAAAGGAGAGTATTTAACAATATGAAAAGACTGAGCTCATCTTTGCATGGCCAGCAGGTTTGCGATGTGCACAGCCAAAAACAAATCTATGAAAGTTGCCTCAAAACATATCCCCTCTTCTCATTAGTTTTATTTTTAACTTATCTTCAGTGTTTCAAATTCTAATTTTTACTATGTTGTTAAAGAATATATATATATGAATGTATGCATTGTAAGTATCAATTTCCTCATTGTTGCTGTTTTTCTTTAGATCTTAATACTCTCATGTTCAGTCCAGCATTCACAGTAGAACCATGTCTGTATTGATGCAAGTCTCTTCAGCATTCATCCAGCATACAGAGGATTACTTCTCTACCCTTATAGCTCATTTTTTTATCTTCTTGTTTGGTTTTGATGTCCCTCACCCAATATGTCACTCATTCCTTGGACTGTCTCATTAAAAGAGAACTAGACATTTTGTTTTCTTACTGTTAATAAGCCTTTCTTTTTGCTTGTAATTTTGATTTTATTTTTATCACATTTATCTTGGAAAGTATTTATAGAGATATCTTTGAAATATTGTCTTTGGATTCAGAATTTAGCTGAAAAAACCCCCCAAAAAACGTATTATTACTAATTCATTCTTAATTAATGTTCCAGTGTCTAATAGTTACAGAATCATTAAAGAAAATATACAATAAATTAGTAAATTTAGTGTGATGACTATTTCATTGAGAACTTGACAGGATAGATCAATCTCTTTTATAGAAATTAAATCCTATTTTTTCAACCAATAAAATCTCATCAGTAAGTCTGTTTGATAAACAATCATTACAAGTGAAAATACTGCTAAAATACTTTGTGGACATCATTGTAGACCTATCACATGTCATTTTTTAACCATTTGGAAAATAACTCATTTCACCACTCCTGCAAATTTGAGAAAAAAGATTTTTACAAGCCAGTGTGAAATTATTTTCTAGCTAATGAAAACCTTGTATTCAAAAAGTTTACACCTCTATTTGAAATTAGTTCTCAGCTCCCCCTTATGGATATAAAAATAGAAGCATACTGCTTCTCAGAGCTAAAAACAATTTTGAAGGCCAGTTTGATCTACATGTGTGTACACACACACCCATGCAGACAATGAAAAAATGGCAGCCAGCAGCCACTGACTAAGACTGTCTACAAACTCACAAACACATTAGGCTGACTGTCATAAAACAAGTGTGTCAACACATTTCAACAGCACACTAAGAACACTTAATTAAATTATAAACAAACTTCACTGCAAGGAAAATTGAACATGTTATTGTTATTGTATATTTCCAAAAAGAATCTATAAATGTTATTTCAACTGACATTCTGACTCTACTTTTCCTTCAGAAAATAATCTTTTATTATAAGTTTCATTTAAAAGATGTGTTGTTGTTGCTATTGTTCAATATTTAGAATCCCAACACTTTTTAGTAACTTCTGTCTGAATCTCTGGGATGAGGTGTAATCATTATTTACATTATTTACACTAATACTATTGTCCTCATTTTTGTTGATGTTATCACAATATTTCAGCTATTGTACCCCTCTGGCCCTCATCAGGTGCTTGTCAATTCAGGTAACCTGCAGGGAATTTCAATCTGAACCCTTTATTTATTCTACAGGGTAGACTGTTCTTGTTTCACTATGTTTTAGTATATCTCAACTTATTCTTATTTAATACTGCTCAGTTTTTGAACATCTTGTTTCCAGTGAATCTAAGTATTTACTACCCAGCCCAGGGATTGAACTCACGATTACCACATCAGCAAATTCACAAACCGACACTTTAATCCATTTGGTTATTTTCTTTCTTGAAATTTAGGTAAACAGTAGCAAAGCTACAGATTAGAGTAATGGAATTAAAAAATGTATGAGAACCGTTTTTATGTAGAATTCATAGATTAGTACAAGGAAGATAACTTTTTTGATTGCTGTTAGATTTTTTTTTTTTTATTTAAACAAGAGAATTGCCTGAGAAAAATTTTGAATTGCATTTGCTGTTAGAAATTGAAGACAAGTTGCAGTCTGTGTTTCTTGAACAATTTCTATGAAATTTAGCTTTGAGAACTTTTTACACTAGATACAGAAGAAAAGAATTTGATAATGTTAAGTTTCATGCAATTTCAGAATTAGCCAGTGCTAAAAAAAGTCAATGAATGCTAAGTTTTATTAGTATAGAATTAATACCAAATTCTCATATTCTAAGTCCCAAAGCGGGAAGTAGAAATGAAAAAGATTTTCTTAGAAGGCAAGTTTGGAAAGATAAAATATTCCATAGTTTATCACAGAATCCAATGGTTACATTTTTTTTTTTTTTTTTGCATATCAGTTTGTTAGTTTCAAATTCAAAAGTATTAAATGGATGAAAAAGACTGTCTGGCATAGTTTAAAAAAATAATCAGGAAAAGGAAGAATTCTTCTTTGGAAAAGTAGTTTATTTTCTCATGAGCAGGGTGGGGATGTGTGGTCTTGAAAAAATTACCCATAAAAACTGAAGAAAATTACTGAATGAAAGGCAAAGAAAAAAGTTTCTTTTATGAACGAAATAAGAAGGATACAAACATTGTCATTCATTTGGGAAATGGTTCTCTTTGTAGAAACAATTCCTTTTCATCTCTCTGGAAGTGGAAAATATTGCCAAAAGGGAAAAGAAAATACCAAATATATTTGGATTTGATGAGATGCCAATTCATAGAAAGTGGACAGCATTTTTCTGACTCGTACTTGAATATTTCTCTCCTTCTGATTTGCAAGAAGTGCCTTTAAAGATGAATATCACATGAAGAGAGAGATGATTCTAGTGAAGAAACTTCTCTGAAATTGCTGACAATTTATCAGAAACTTTGAGAAGAGAGAAAGGTTGACAATTCTGGCATTAATCAACATGCAGAAAAATGAAATGTGAGTCGATCTATTAATGCAGGTATTTCAAAGATATCACCCTGTATGATTGACGACTGGAAGAAACGTCTTAAGATATGCTGTGTAGGAATAGGAAAAAAGTCAGAGAGAAAATAAGTAATCTTTTTTTATTTACTATGTCTGTTTGGAACATCACTGACCATGGCTCTCCCCAACTTCTTATCCCTGGTAGCGCTAAGCAAAGTTTATCCCCTCTTAATATCTATCCCTGCTCATATTCTGCCTTTGATTTACAAAAGCTCATTAGGTAGGTTACTCAGCATCTCCCTCTGCTACTCGTCTTCAATGTGTCTTATAAGTGTCAGATTCTTCAAAACCCTGTACTTTTTATTCTTGTTTTCTTTAAAAGTTTGTCATTGCTCATGTGTTCGGTTTGTGATATTCCCAGCATCCTTCTGTAGAACCCCATCTATTGTCTCTAGTCTATCCTTCATCTGTGAGGAAAATGTCTAGCATTCACAGCCACAGAGGTGGACTGATATTACATTATGTTAAATCAGTAATAATTTTGATCAGTTTGTTTTTACAGCTTATCAACCCTTTCTGGAAGGTCGGGAGTTGGTTTCATATCCTTCCCAAGGGTATTTGCATGTAAATGAATATAACAACCCTGACTGAAATTAGAACTCAGCTCTCAGATTTCCAGTTCTGAGCCATTACATCAGTTACACATCTAAGCTACAGCACCTGATATTCCCAAGTGGTCACCTATCTAGGTATGAACCAAGCTCGATGTTGTAATGAAATAAGTAATGTTTTAATAAACTAAATTTTGTTACTAACAGTCTTATTTCATTTATATTAATTGAAATTAATATAAATTTAAACACACAGTAGTTTTTTCGGCCAAAATGTAATCAGTGACATATATTCCTATTTTATTTCATTATTTTTATCATATACTATATGATAAAAATTATATTCCTATTTTATTACTATCTGTTATATTCCATGCTAATAGGAATATATACTTGAAAAACAAGGTGAACAAAATAAGTAAAGGTTTATTGTACAAAATCAGTACAATAAGAATAAAGGTAACAGTTATGCACAAGGTCGTCGCAAGTCAATCCAGTAGTGAGTGCTACTATTGGAAAGTTGGTAGTTCTCGCATAAGTCTGAGTTATACTCAACAAATCCCAGCAAGACTCTCTAGTCTGTTGACTTACAGATACTTATAGGTAGTTACTCGTGGGGATGACAGGTTATTCCATTACATCACTATCATTATTATTACTAACCTATTTTATTACTATCATTATTCCTATCATTATTTTTAGTGGATACCAATATGTGAGTAGATGCTCTGCGTATTTATCAAACAGAATAAATATTTATTTTCATCTATTGTCCTAAATATTCGAGAAATCTTAAGAAAAATATGCATTCTTTGTTAGGATTCAAATCATTAAGTAATAAAATCTGTTGGATTAATAAATAAAAATCCATCACTTCTTTAGAAACTGCATATATAAGTATTTATTGATATATGTGTATATCCTATCCTCATTTTTTCCACATTTTTGCTGTGTGCACAGCTGTTCTATTTTCCTTGATCAAATGCTGAAGAGAAAAGGAGATCAATAACAAGTTAGGCTTTTGTTTCTCTTCTTTCTCCTATTTTATTTGTTCGTCTTTTTGAGCTTTTGATCACTGTATCCATTTTTGTGCTTTTCTTGCATTCTATTGAATCTTTTTATGGCATTAATACTTCCCCCAAGGTATGGGTTAAATAGTTTAAGATGTTTCGGGAAAAATCATTGTTATTCTCAGAAATTTGTTAATGTAATAGCCATGCAAAAAAAAAAAAAAAAAAAAAATTCAAAAAGAATTACACTTTTAATCCAAAATATATTTTGGCTTTAAAAAACCCACAAAGAGTTGATAAAGCCATAAAAAACAAATCAATCAATTACTCCAGAGCTTATGTCATGTGCACATCCAAAAACTCTATATTACTAAACCTTTTCTGATTTATTTTGAAAATTAATTGTAGCAATAACTTTAGAAAAATTTATCATGTGCACAAACTGGGAAAAATTATAGGATCAGTGGTATGCTGTTATGAATAATATAAGCACAGGCTGAAAATTGAAAATAAAAACAAAGTAAAAATAACTCGTTAAAAAGTCATGGATCAATTTGACACTGTATTTATATCATGAACAGAACCCCACTTCTAAAATGATAACAAAAAAAAAAAAGAAGAAATTCCCCTGTTTTTAATGAATGGACCCATCAACTTAAGTAGTGCCTCATTGTTTAGATTCCATGGTGAGAATCCCGCGACTGCGTCATCTGGTGAGCATCCCCGTGACTGGGTCATCTGGCCAGCATCCTGTCTTAAAGAATGTTGGAAAAAGCAAGAACAACCAAATGAACTGTTTAGTGCTAGAATGAATAAATAATTTATGTCTGTTTGCTAAAAGCCTTTTGTATCCTTTTTTCACTGCTGCCTTTGCTCTAATTGTTGTTTTCGCACTAAATTTCCTCTCAATATTTTATGAATAAATTGGTTGCCTGTGTACTTTATGATGACTGAGCTCTGAATAGGTTGTCTGCAAAAAACAAACACATTTTCAAGTGCACTACAGGTGAATGCTCACAATATTCAACCATTTTCCTTTTCCGACTGGGGATTCATTGGCATGTGTGGAAGAATATTTTTTCTTTTTCAATGTAATTGAAACACAAATTTTGCATTAAGAAAAGAGCAGTGCAGAGAGAGAGAGAGAGAGAGAAAAACAAAATGTTTTTCCGATCTGTTGAAGAAAGTTGTTTAAAAATCAAACAGGGACAGACAAGGCAAGAATTCAAAGACTTTCCTAATGGTGATTGAAAATGTCTTGGTGAAAAACACTTTTTTTTTAACTTATAGGCTTAACATTAAAGATTATCAGAATGGAAACGTTTTGCTTCAGAGAGAACATGATTCTTAATGTGAACTGAAGTATTATTGAGTGAAGTCGGGCGCTTTGCCATAAGTTGAGGCAACATTGTATAAACAGGTTAACATACATATTTGTAAAAGGTAAAAAGAAAGTGCAAAAGATATGAGTATGATGAAAAGATGACAAGATGTGAAGGTTGAAGATATAGTTGAAAATATGATTGCAAAAAAGAGAATAGAGAGAAAAGGAGAAGGAAGAAGCAGTTAAAAATTGTAAGAAGGAAAAAAGGAAAATGAATGAAAGAGGAAAATAAAGGAAGTAAGGAAAGAAAGAAAGAGAGAGAAAGAAAAATAGGTCAAAAAAAGAGAGGAAAGAGAAAGGAATTGATAAAAAGAGAGGAGGAAAACATAAGGAGGATAGAAAGAGAAATTTGAGAGAAAATCCAAAGAAGAAAAAGAGATGAGAAAATGGGAACAAAAAAGTAAGAAAAAAGACAGAGGAAAAAAGATGATGAAAAGAAATAGAACAGTGAATCATTATTGGATTAAGAATTAAAGTTTAGGATTTAGACATTATGGGGTCAAGACTAAAAGATTAGGATTTAGACATTATGGGATCAAGATTAAAAGGTTAGAATTTAGACATTATAGGATCAAGATTAAAAGATTAAGTTTAAACATTATGGGATCAAAATTAAAAGAGTATTGCAAAACATAATAGGATTGAAAATAATCTAATTGTTTGCTGGCATGAATAGTAATATTAACTGTTTCCCTAGAAGGAAACATTTGGAATTCATTGACAAAGCAACCAGTATCTCTTTTGGTTGAAATTTACAGAAGATTTCTCTTAAAACCATTTCTCAGGAAAATAGGTTTTTCCAGTCCAGTTGCTTTTATTGCTCTCTCCAGTATTGCAGTTGGTAGTTGTCAAGTGATGTGGTCTCTTATTTGGTACAGTTCTTTGCGAATCTGTAGCAGCAATCCACAATTTTCAAAAAGAGATGATTTTTGGCAAGATTCAATTTTCACTTGCTCAAAGCATTTTTCACCATTGATTTTAAGCAGTTGTATACAGCTGACAGTTTAGATATTTCTGAATGGGTTTGGTACCAGGCATGACATCCATAAAAATAGTCTTTATCTGACAAGGCTATTTAAGAACATGATTCAAGTTTTCATATTGATGTTTTGGTTTTGTAGAAAGTTTCAATATTTTGTGGAACTCTCTTTTTTTCTAAAAAGATTAAATAGACTAGGGCTCTCATTTCTGCCTTGCTTATATGTGCCCTTTCATTTTTAAGGCCTCGGTGCTTTTCTTAGTTTATTTGGGTGAAAGTGAGCTATTGTGTTGAATCGTGTTGTTAGTTTAGTTACAAGTAGTCTGTGATCTGATTCAAAACATAAACATAAACTGACTAATCCAAGTGTCTAAGATGCTGAAGTCACTAATTGTATTTGTTACATTATCTGGACTATATCTGGGCCATGTGATGTGGTGTTTCAAATGATAATCAAACCATACATTAAGAATGGAGTATATTTTTGAGTAAAAAAAAATTAGTAAGTGTTTTTCATTGCTGTTTAAGGCTTCTGTTCCAAAGGTGATATCTTCTTACCATCAAAACAGCAGTGGTATTTAAAAACACCTGACATCACCATTAATACACAATTTTCACACTCCCTGTCCATAACCCTCACTGATTCATAATGCTTCTCCTTTGAAAGCCTGAATGTTTTTTCTCTTGAATAGTTAACTTACCATTTGCAGGCCCCTGCCCTTGTAACCATCTAATAGACTAATTGAAATGGGGCTAGGGGATGCACATATATCCCTGAGCACCACTCATTACCTCACCTTCTCCCATTGGGTCTCTTAGTCTTGAAGTACATGAGTGAGCTTGTCTTGGTGTTTTTAGGTGTTGGAACAGTACAATGTTTCTAAACCAAGGAGGAATTTTGTTGCCTTGACTTCTGGTCAGTTGTGACATGGCTACTCAGAGCATCATGCATGTATTTTTTCCTGGGTTGATTGTCCCTTCATTAAAGGTGCTGGAGGTATATGTTTTCTGGATTGTGGCATTATCCACTTGATAGTCATGAATCTGAACCTTCGAGTAACCCTGAATGCGGCTACTCTATCAGTCAGTGTATAATATTGGGGCTACTGAACTGCCATTTTCTGAATTCAATATCCATCATAAAGAATGGCTACTCCACCCCAACAAAACTGATACTGAAGGCAGATATTGCAGAGAATTCTCCATCATCTATGAGCTAACAAGGACATGATTGGACATCAGACAAACTTCCTTGACCTTTTCCTAATTTCATCTTCTGATAAATGCTTATCAAAAGTTCTACCACATCAGACCACATCAGTGTTCAGATTAATACCAAACCTAAGGCAACCCCTGATGTACTGTTCCATAGAATGATTTTTTGCTATGTGAAGGCAGACTGGGACAGCTTTCAATCATTCATGATAGAAACTCCCCTCCCAATCTACTTCAAGCATGCTGCCTCAAAATCTGCTGCTCTTGTCTCTGTTTGGATTGTTTCTAGAATTCAGAGTTTTATATCCCAAAAATTAAAGAAAAAAACCAAACAGTCAACCCTGATTCACTCCTGAATGTGCTGCAGCTGTAACTCACTGAAACCATTACTTCAATATCTATCACAAGGAGCGATGTTGTTTGGCCCTCACTGGATTCAGAATTGCCTGCAATCACTGCAAAGAAAGTTCTAGAAAATTCCAAGTGCAGCTTTGTACAAGTGACCCAGACCAAGGTTGAAAAGAAACAAATTGGATTAAGTGAATTCTGGAAGATCTCCAACCAAATTTTGAACAGAGGTAAAGCAGCTGTGCCCACAATTATAAATGGCCCTGACATCATATCCTGCTTGACTGATAAAGTGAAGATAGGACTGCCCCCCAGCCCAAATTCCCATGTCTCACTGAGCAAAATATCAGAAATATTACCATCAAAGTACGAGAAGTCTCCACACTTATCAGAGGCCTTGACCCTAAGAAAACCACTGGTCCAGACAAAATACAAAGTCATCATTCTTAAGAACATCAACCTGGAATTATCTCCAATTCTGGAAAAGTTATTCAACTACTGCTTGAAGTTCTTCCCAAGCCTGTGGAAAAGTGTCAAGTGTATGCTTGGTTTTCAAAAACACAGGTGTGCAATCTTCCCCCTCCCAATACAGACCCATCAGTCTCCTCAGTATCATAAGCAATCTTTTTGAAGCCATAATCAATGAGGGTCATCAAGCACCTAGAAAAGAACAACCTCTTCAGTGACAAGCAGTATGGCTTTCAGTTACCCTGATTCACTGCCAACATCCTAACTACCATCACTCACAAAATTAGTGAGGATCTTGATGACAAACACACCTCAGGGACCATAGCACTAGATATCTCAAAGTCCTTTGACAAGGTGTGGCATAAAAGCTTACTACACAAGCTCTCCAGTTATGGAATCACCAAAAGTGTCTTCTTGATCATAAAATCCTTCTTAACAGCAATGGCTAGTCACTTTTCAAACCAACACTCTTTTTGATCTGCCTAAGAATATACTCAGATCATTTGTAAACATCTATGCCGATAATACAACTATATATGGGCACACCTCTGAAACTCTTGATAGTCAGAGATTGGCAACTGATCTCTATTCTGATCTTGCACAAACTACACAGTGGGATAAAAACTGGCTGGTTACATTCAATGCCTTGAAGACCAAGCTAGTTACATTCTATCACTGATCTGACCTTGAACTACTACCAATCAGGATGAATGGCAATCCTCTCAGGGAAGCACCATGCCTTGTAAGACTGTTGGGCCTCAAACTCTCACCTAACCTGAAGTGGAACTTGTCCATTGCTAAGAATGCAGGTAAAATGGTTGGTGCTCTGTGCCACTGCAGTAAGTACCTGACTCCTCCAGCTATCCACTACCTTTACAAGAGCCAGAAAATGGAGTACTGTTGTCATATTTGGGCAGGTGCTACCCAGACCTCACTCTCCAGGCTTGATAAAGATCAAAAGCATCTTGTGGGTGACAAATTATTTTTCACCCTTCAACCTCTCTCCCACAGGCAGGATGTGGTAAAATTCTTGCTGTTCTACCAAATCGTTACAGCAAGATCATGCCATGCCACTTACATTGTAGCAAACCATCCCCATTCCCTCTGTATTCCATTGGTGAGAAGTTCCACTCAAGCAGCTTCTTTCCATGAACCACTGCCCTGTGGATGTTTCTCTGATCACTACAATCTTACCCTGTTCAAGGGCTGGGTTAACCATCATCTTCCATTATTATACACACAAATAAACCCAAATGTAATCTTCTGCCTCAAGTGGCCCCTGTGCCTTGTAAAAAGTGAACATTGCTGTAAAAAAACCCTACTATTTGAACTAGATAACATCTTTTAATTCAATATCTGATTCATGGCTTATCATGAATCTTTTACTCAGGTTTTTATTATATATTTTCACCTCAGAACTGAAGACGTATTCTTCATTAAGCCAGATCCAGGCTCTCATATGGTTGTCATGCATGATATCTGTGACTCATTCAGAAAATTCAAGACTATTCAACTCTTTTTGACAATTTTCTCAGTTCAATGACTTAAAAAATGCCTTCACCTGAATAAATCCTAGAGATCTTAATGAAAAAAATCCACCATCAAACTCTATAGACAGGTGATACACAATCACAGATTTACAAACTAACAAAAATCACATCACTTGATAACTTCCATCAGCAACAACAACAGCTAAAATAGCACATGTCACTAGAAGGAAAGAAAATTTAATGAAGACATTGATTTTTCCACACTTCTGTCAAAATTAGAAAGAGCTATAAAAGTGGACTTGAGAGACCAATTTTCCTGAAAGACTATTTTAAAAGAAAAATTTTGTAAATTTCAACTGACTGTAACTTTAAATGTTCAATCAATGATTGTCAAGTGTTTTCTGTATGGAAATGGCTAATCCTACCATTAAACATTTAATTCAATAACTTAATTTTATGGCATTTTTTTGGCATGCAATGAAACTTTTCAGCCTCTTCATTAGTTGCCTGCAAGAATTTTAGACTCTTGATAAAATAAATGCAAATATCATTTTTGTTATTTTAATTTCTAGATAGAGTGATAAAAAATATATAAATGCACTTTTATTTATAAGATCTTTAAAATATCTACTTTATACAGTGACAGAAAAACTATTTAATAAATTTATAAAATTATAAAAATTTTAATAAAAGATTTTTTGAGGCCAGAAGTTAATGTTGGTTAATAATCAGTGTCCTTCCTTTTTTTCATTTTAATTCTCCACATTGATGAAATGATTTATGTTGGAAGAGGAGAAGGCAGTCTAGACATTTAGTTCATTTTGAATCCAATGTTTATCCATAGAAAATGATCAAATTTACAAAAAAAAAAAAAAAAAAAAAAAAAAAAAAAAAAAAAAAAGATCAGGTGATTTGAAAAAAAAAAAATGGAATATTAAGTGCATTCTATGAGAGGGAGGGACAAAATGGCTTAGTGGGTGGAGACATAGAAAGAGGTCAAAGGCAAAGATTTTGTGAAGAAAGAAAAAGTTTATTATTATTATTATTATTAATAGTAGTAGTAGTAGTAATTGCACAAATTTTTGCTGATAGTTTTAGTAATAGAAATATTGTAAAAACAGAAAAATGGAGAGAAAGAAGAAAAGAAAAAATTGATAGTGGAGAAAGAGAAGAAGAGAGAGAGAGAGAAGGAAGAGAAAGAAATAGAAAGAGAAAGAAAGAGAGAGAGAGAGAGAGAAAGAGGAAGAAATAGAAAGAGAAATTTAGAAATAACTATAACTGAATATTTCAAAATATGAACAATGAATAAATAACAACATAGTTTGAGACTATTCTTGCTGGAATTCTCAGTGCAACCCATTGTGTTATTGATGATGATGATGATGTCACCAATGATGATGATGAATGTTTATTTTTTCCCCAGACTAAGCAACAGAAATTCACATCATTTGTATAAGAAAAAAAATCCTGTGCATCCTTGTTCAGTGAAACTTAATATTGTTGTTGTTGTTATTATTAGAAGAAGAAGAAGAATAGCCACAGAAGATTGATTCTTGAGCAAGTGCACATAAACTCCACCTGAATTTAAGAAGTCAAATTAATCTGACTAACATTATGCAGATTTTGTTTGGTAGCTTCAATGCTATTCAAGCCAAGTGACCAGGTTTCAACTCCTGGTTTGTCCAGGTGTTCTTAAATATAATTGTTTTTAATCTTCTTGAAAAATCTGAGATATTGTCATCCTTATAAATGCTTTGACAACAACAATGACATTTGTATTTTGCTATCTCTGGAGAAATATTTTCAGGATCCAATGATGCCGTGCCTACTGTAGCGACATTATTATTATAAATAAATAGAAATTAAATATAAGATAATAATAATGAAAATTATAAATAAAATAAAATAAAATAAAACAATAACATAAAAACGTATAAAATAAAATAAATTAAATGAAAAAATAAAAATAATAAAAATACTCTCAGCATGCAACAAAAGCTGTTGCTGATCAAAATATGGACATCTTGCCAAAAGAAGTTAAATTCAATCTCTTTACCACAAACTTTGGTATGGGCATCATGTGTCTGAGTTCTCTCTGATATGGCTTGTAATACTACAAAGTAAATTCTCCCTTTTATCACATGTACCATAAAACAATTGTAACCTAAAAAATATACACACCAATGCACACAAAAAAATATAAGTAAATTTTATGAAAGTAACATACAGTTTACAATTCTTTTTCTGTTATTTGTGTACATTTTATTTCCTTTCAAGTATGCTTTTATCTCCATGAACATGAGTTCAGATGCTATGATGCAAGTCAACTACACTAACAATTTTAGCACTTTTACAGGGATTCTTATCAAATTTAACACTATCGTTGTCTTTGATTAAATTTTTGCATAATTTTACATTATTTAAACTCATTTTTTTAAACCTGAATTCTCAAAATGAAGAATTCTTCTTATTATAAACTGATTTATTTAGATGAGTCTCCTCATCTTGATTGTTCTAGTAATTTCTCTCTGAATTTTGGAGATGAGGAAATCATTATTATACACTGATTTATTGGAGATAACTTTTTTTTTTAATCAAATCACTCCAAGCAAAGTGATAATGCTACTAAGACGCAAAGGGCTACCGGGAGTGAAAAAGAATGAGAAGACTTTAGAATGAACTAGAAACCCAATCCTAAACAGAAAAAAAGGGATAAACATTTACTTCTGTTCAAAAGACCGGGGAGGAGTGTGTACTGGATTATTTAAACCTATTTGTTTTTAGCTGAATTGTCAAGCAAGAACCATTTTCTTGCTGGAAATTTACTCATCAAAACAGTGTCCAAATATAAAAAAAAAAAAAAAAATGTGTTTTGGTCATTTGAACATCCGCACTGCATCCCAAATAAGTCTACTAATAGAAAACAGCATTCCTGTTTTCCCTCTAGAGGCCAATGATGAAGTATTCTGAGTTGGGAGAAGAGTGATCTTGAACAAAGAAAAATCATCATTCTTTACCTAGTGTTCAAAGAAGAATGTCTCAAGATAAATCTCCCCAAAATGAAAACTATGAATCGAAACACTAATGAAAGCAGTGTTGGCATGTACACTGCATCAACCATGCACAAGGTTGTAAAACCACTAAGACACATAGGGTTGATGTGTAAAAGAATAAGAAAAAAGAGAAACCTTATTAAGGAGCCAAAACAATAAAAGAAGAGGAATCAAGAACGCAGTAGATAACGATTGCATTTAAATTTTTGAAGACCAAAGTTGTCTGGAAAGGAGAAGAGAGTTCCACAGGTGAGAAGTGTGAAAAAAAGAAACCGTTAGCAAAGAACTTATGGTTACATCTAGCCAAATAGACTGTAAACTGATGTGACATTGCCACCAATCTGTGCTTAAGTATTTATATGAAAGTATTTATAGACAAGGCATATGTAAGCTACATTATAGCAGTGGGAAAGGGACTGAAGCTGAGATACCAGATCAGGACCAATAACATTGTAGATTCTTTGGATTTTATGAAGAATCTCTAAATATATAGCAGGAACATCAGACCATATTTGGTAGCAATAATCAAAGCATGGATGAATGGTAGAATATTAAATATGTAAGATACGTTCTGGAGAGAAAAAAAATGTCTAGCATGACACATTGAACCATTTTTCCTAGCAGCAGACAAAGCAATTGATTCAACATAATCTTTCCATTTTATGTCAGTTCAAAATGTTAGTCCTTAGAAGGCACAAGGAATGAGATACTATTAAAACAGAAGTTAATAATTTAGTCATCAGCAGAGATACTGAATTGAAAACTGATGCCATCAGAAAAGTCATTAAAGAAACTTAGGGATACCCACATTAATGCAAAAAGATCTAGAAGAGTGGCCATTCAAGATAACATTCATTTCATGATTTGATAAGAAAAACTGAATGAGTTCAAAAATTGATTCAGAAATACCATAACCTTTCAACTTGTGAAAAAGACCAGAATGCCAAACGCTGTCAAATGTTTTCTAGATGTACAAAGTAACAGCCCAAACTTCACCATTCTTTTTTTTTTTTAAATACCTCGGTGTATAGATTAGTTGCAGAAAATTTAGCACAGTTGCTAAGGAAATTGAACATAGGATAAGCTGCACTCAAGGTGGTTTTCTCCAACACTGCAAAGTGCTACAAAACTAGAATAATAACCTAAGAACTTAAGTTCTTAAATAACCTTGTCAGATCTAAATTCTCATACAAATGTCATTCATGGTATCCAATTTGTTCAGAAATGTCTAAAATGTTAGCTACAACTATTTTCTCATACCAATCATTAAAAATAACTTCAAGCAACTGAATACTGCAGGTCTTAATGAAGACTATCCTTCATCATATATCATAGACTGGCACTAAAGAATCACAAAAACCACATCTCTTGAAATATAGGATCCTCAATTCTGGATTTTGTATATGGATCATCTTTTAACAAACAGGTAATTTATGGGATGGGTTAACAAATCATATGCCATCCATTTCTCTATTTTTATCCATAATTGGAGGGTAGGTGGTGTAGATTCCACTCTTGATTTTGAATTCAGAGTTTTTCTTCTAGAATGGTTTACAACCAAACCCAAAGAGCCCAGCCTCATTTGATAATTTTTATTCAAAACTTGAAATTAACAATGTTTATTTTTCATTTCATATTTCCATAAGAAATAGTAAATTATAATGATTTCCAAAGATGCTCTGTTCAGAATTGCCTGAACTATCATCTATACACAACTTAAAATTAATTCACACTACACCTGGCAACAAAGCCTCTGATCAGGATGTTTTCAGGAGCATGGAACCACCTTTTAATTGCTGTTTTTCCCAGGTCCACCTGGACATATCCTAGTGAATTGTTACTACATCCGGCAGAAACAACTCTGATTAGGATATTGGAGGCTTTGAGGAGCATGGAACCACCTTTTAATTGCTGTTTTTCCCAGGTTCACCCTGATCCGGGTTGGTAGCTCCTTTTAGGGTTCCAACTATGGGCAAATAATTAACCCCCAAACTGGGTTCAAAAATCTAAGAAAGTATGAATATATATGTTTATAGTAAAAATAGCAGTAGTACATTTTCATAGTAAAAAATTACCAGCAATACATTTTTGTAAGAGAAATTACTAATGCTCCCATGAAAATGAAATTTTGGCATTAAATGACCCATTGATATACTGCTAAACAAACAAAATTAATTCACAAACTAAAATTTCTGAAACTGATGATGAAAAATGGCTGTGAAGGAATATTTTAGGCATTAAAAATGATTCTTCATCAGAGCCTATAGAATGGCACTACAAAAAAACATAAACAAGACCTTTTTCAAAAACACAGACCACATCACTTAAAGACCTCCAACAGTAGCAACAATTAAAATGGGTAGTGCATTCCATAAGAAGAGAAAATAATGATATAATCAAGTTGCTAACTTTCCACACTACCTTAAATAAATGGTTTGGAAGTATATCAGTATCAGAAAGAATGACAACAATTACTTGAGTCTATTTTCTTGAAAAAAATCTCTGTTTTATATAAAGACAATGAATAAAATCTGATACCTACTTTCAAGAAGGTGAGAATATTTGGCTAATTTTACCAATATCATTACCACTTTTATTTCTTACTGTATCATTGGAAAACACAAATGATTTGATCATTTCATGTTTAAATTGAGAATTTAAAACAAAATACTGACATTTTTGATAAGTTCTGAATTTAGTTTAGAATCCAAATAAGAAAAAAGGTCTTTTACTGAAACATTTGAAAATACATGAAGGTAATTGTGGTTATAACAGTAATAATTACCAAGAAGAATAATGGTAATGGCAATATTAGCTGTTTCCTTATAAGGAAACAATCAGCATTGACTGTGCTACACTAGTTACACTTTTCTTCACTACCTGGACATCAGAATGATATCAAAATGTAGTGTTTACCTTTGGATGGACAAACTACATTTTATCACTCGGTTGTGTTTCTGTCTTCGGGCAGAGTGCAATGCGATTGTATTTCCGCCTTTAGGCAGAGTGCAATGTGGTCGTGCTTCCATCTTCTGGCAGAGTGCAACTCGTTTGTGTTTCCCACTTTGGATAGATGCCAGTGAAACTGTCTGTTGTAGGATTTAGGTTATTTTGGAACCTGACTCGAGTGCACACATTTGGGATACCCACATTAAACTTTGTAAATACTAAGTGTAGTATGTGTTCTCAAAATCTCTAACGGCAATGATAATATTAGCCTTTTTCTTATAAGGAAATATTCCACTTTTATTAATGGAACAGGCAATGATACTAGCAGTTGAAACCAATAAAATCTTTCTCTTAAACAAATTTTCCCAAAAATAGGTTTCTCAAGCTCAGTAGCTATTATCACTCTTTCCAGTATTGATAGGGTTTCCTTCCTCGTCTTTTGTCTGAAGTAGTGTGGAATGTCAACATCATGATTATGTTGTTATTTTCTCAAGTTATATGTGCTGTTCATTTTAGTTGTTGCTTCTGCTGAAAGTCCTCAAGTGATATGGCATCTGTTATCTATTACAGTTCTTTCTTTGTTATTCTGTAATGTCAGTCCATGAGGTCTGGTTGGTTGATTTTGCTTGGCGGCATATCAACCACTATGGGTTATTTAATGCTGAAATCAAAATAATTTGAACACAAGTTTATGGCTTCAACTAATTTTATGTCTTCAGTAATTTTACTAGCAGTGGGTTGTCAAGTTTTTATTTTTTTTTTATTTTATATTTTTATTTTTTTTTTTTTTATTGTTGTTGTAACTGATATGTTGCCAGAAAACATTACATTAATTTGTTTCTATATATGAAGTTGAGTGTTAGGTCTATTGCATGTGAAGATGAAGAGGGTGGAAAGAAAGAATGTTAGAAAAAAGAAAAAGACAAGATTTTACAATCTGTAAAATTTAAAGATAATAAACAGATAAGTCAAAGAATAGAGGATATTTACACCTAAATTCTGGCAATCAGGGAAAATGCTAATTAGATTCTGCTTACTCTTGTTCTTTATTTACAAGCCAAAGATTTAATTGATAGAAATTGACTGGTTGATAGACTTATCAAATAAAAATTGATACCAGCGGCAAATAGTAGAATTGATTGATTAAATTAAATCATTTAATCGAGACTAATTTAAATGTGCCTGAATTGTACTGTTTATTAAATTTAAAAAAAAAAAAAAAAAAAAAAAAAAAAAATCACTGAATGATATATGTTTATTGTCTTTTAATGTGCATTGTTAACATTTGAAGCAAAAAGAAGTCATACTTTTGTTTAAATTAGCAAAGGTAAAAGACAGATCTGAAGTTCCTGTCCAAGAAATAGTTTTTCTTGTTATTTGAAAGTTAACTTTGGGAAAAGGAATTGAATATAGTGATAACTTGTGCTTGAGATTAATTCAAAGTTTGTAGAATCTTAGGGTGTGAATTTATATGGGGTCAAGAGCAGCCTGATTATTCCAGTATTTAAGGGTGTGTGATTTTAGATTTTTGAAAACTGGCTTTTGGTAATTTTAAATACAAAAATTAAATAGAGCTAGTTATCAGAAATAACTGCATTGCAATATTACAACAAGAAAAAAGCGAAGGTGAGAGGCAAGAGGAGAGAAAAGCTAAGATGAAAGGGAAAAATAAGAGGCAAGTGAAAGAGGGATGAAAAAAGAGAAAAAGAAAATGAGAGTGGAAAAGGAGAAAAAGAGAGGGAGTGTGCAAGAACAGAAGAATAGGAAAAATAAAAAAGTGAGAGGGGAGAAAGGAGAGGAAAAATAATAGAGAAAGAAAAAGATGGAAAAGGAGAAAGATAACAAAGAGAAAGAAAGAAACGGAAAGTGAGAGGTAAGAGGAGAGAAACGGAAAGTGAGAGGTAAGAGGAGAGAAACGGAAAGTGAGAGGTAAGAGGAGAGAAACGGAAAGTGAGAGGTAAGAGGAGAGAAACGGAAAGTGAGAGGTAAGAGGAGAGAAACGGAAAGTGAGAGGTAAGAGGAGAGAAACGGAAAGTGAGAGGTAAGAGGAGAGAAACGGAAAGTGAGAGGTAAGAGGAGAGAAACGGAAGGTAAGAGGTAAGAGGGGAGAAACGGAAAGTGAGAGGTAAGAGGAGAGAAAAGAAGAGAAATAAAAAGTGAGAGAGAAAAGGAGAAAAATAAAAAGTGAGAGGAAAAAGTGGAGAAAAAAGTGAGAGGGAAAATGAGAGAAGTGTAAAATGAGGGAGGAAATGGAAAATTAAAGTATGTAAGAGAAAGAATTCCTAACATAATTTGCATATTCATAAGAGGTGTTGACAAATTATAAATCCAACCTAACCTAACATTACTACTGAGTAATGGGTTTGTTACTTACTAGATGCACCATACAAAAGTTGACATTAAATTGCCCAACAAGTTTTGATAAGTCATA
Source organism: Acanthosepion lycidas (assembly GCA_963932145.1). Taxonomy (NCBI): domain Eukaryota; kingdom Metazoa; phylum Mollusca; class Cephalopoda; order Sepiida; family Sepiidae; genus Acanthosepion; species Acanthosepion lycidas. Next base: position 49,774,300 of record OZ010582.1, read on the forward strand.
GAATCAACCAACCTAACAGAGTTTCTTTATTCTTTGCTATGAATTTCTAATCTAAGAGATTTCCTTTGACTGGGAGACTATTGTTGATAAGAGTCAAGTTTAACTTCCTCTCGGCTGTTAACAGCTAGAAAAAGACTTTTTGGATACAGATTAACATTTATTTTTAATTTTTGTTTCTGTCATAAGAAGCTATATCTTATTTTATTGAACACATGATTCTATTTAGAAAGATAAGAACGCTTTCTCTAAAGCAAAGATCAGAGACCATTGCATGCATTAGCCTTTCAATCTTTCCCTACACCTGCAAATCTTGGTTATTAATAGCAGAATTAAAGCAATGTATTCACAGAGACTCAGACACTATCATGTGACAGAGACATATGCAGGGAGCTGTTCAGGTACTCAGCTATGTAGTTACTATGACAACACCCAGTCATGAGAATTATAATGATGAGGAGCACATAAGGAATTTTGTTTATATCAGATTTACATTTTCTAAACACATTTTAATTAATGTCTATTGAAAATGTGAATAAGAAAATTTTTAGAAATGCTGCAAAATATCTTACAAGAAAGGGACTTCATGAATTTAATATTTGCTATTTGTATTAAATTTGAAGAAATTTGATAGATATGGTATCTTTTCAAGGCTCACTTATTTGCAGAAATCAAAGAATCAGTAAATGTTCTGTAATTTCTTCAGTGTTGGCTTCTTTAGCTCATCTGATTATACATATAAGTTACTTACCATCACTTGAATACAATCAGAAAATTTTTGTCCTCCGACAGGAATCAAACCTGTATCCTATACAGAACTGTCATATAGCCTGACATGCTTTTATCTGTTTCGGCCATAGAGGGGCATTCGATTAGGATACAGATTCGATTCCTATCGGAGGACAAAAATTTTCTATGAAAATTTCTCAAACATTCAGTCTGGTAAATGATGTTTAATATTGTTTATTATAAAACAGAGCATTTACTTAAATATTTGTATCTATAAAAAGAATGTATAAACATAAAAATGTCATAATATATATATATATATATATATATATATATATATATATATATGGAAAGAGAGAGTGGACAGTGTTTCACGCTTGAAAGCAATCATCAGGCCTTCGGATTATATACAGGATGCAATGGATAAATTTTTGTCTAAATGAATCAAAAATGAAAATAATGCTGATTTTAACTGACATATTTACCAAAATTACCTAAAAATATTTAGAAATTCAAAAGAGTAAATTTATTCAATAAAATCGCCATTGACTTCAAGTATAGCTTCCAGATGACCTTGGAAACACCTGTAACTCTTCTGGATGGTTTCCTTGTTTAAGTTGGTGAATGATGCCATAATCCCTACCTTCAGTTCATCTTTGGTGTTACAAAGAGTTTTGCTAGTTTCTTGCTCAAATGTACTCCATACTAATAATTAAGGGGTTGCAGTCTGGGGAGTTAGGTTGCCAGATGTAAGGGTTTATATGGTTGCAGAAATTATATGACAGTCATGACTTGTGTGGCATAGTGCAGAGTCCTGTTGCCAGACATAGGGTCTTCCAGCAGCTACCCTCTTGACCCAGGGTAGCACTAACTCTTCAAGGCACTTAATGTAGGCCTCAGTGTCGAGTCTGAGGCTTTGTGGAAATACGAATGAAAGTATAACATCGCCATCACTAGTGATCACTCCAAACACCTTTGTAATCACTATTAGACTCAGCCAACTGTTTCCGAATCTTCTGCACTGCCTCCAGATTGACACTCCAAAACTCTGAAATGTTCATATTGGAACTTCCAGTGTGAATACCAAGCAGTACATTTTCCAAATTTCTGGTGGAGTGAATTGCATCATGGTGCTCTTTTTCTCACAGATTGTGCTCAACTGACCCTACTATACTGTGCAGTCAACAAAATCAAAACAAACAATGCACAAAATTGAAAATATAAAATGGTGACAGTTTACCTATCACACTATCTCTCTCTCTCATATATATATATATATATATATATATATATATATATATATATGTGTGTGTGTGTGTAATCTACCATTCATCCATGCATGGAATACTGTTGCCATATATGGTCTAGTTCCACTACTGTTAATTTTGAGGTTCTCAACAAAATCCGAAGACATATATTCAATGTGATCAGTTGTGACTTTCTCACTGATATAATGTGGCTTCCTTCCATCTTTTCTATAAATATTTTCATGGCAGCTGCTCTGACAAGTTATTTTCACTGGTGCTCTGACTGCATGAATTTAAGCATGCTACTAGGTTGGCATCTCGGTCCCACACTTATAGTGTGAAAACAGTTAAATGTAACCACCTCTTCTACTTTAACAGCTTCTTCTCTTGAACACCCTTCCTCTACTTGCTTCCCTGATAATTATAATCTACAAAAATTTAAATGCTATGCCAATCGACATCTTCAGATGCCTTAAGTCCCATTCTTCTTGTTATATTTGCTTTCTTCCACCCACCCTACTCAGTATTTTCCTTTACTTACACTCTCTGTAACCCCCCTTGTGTACTAGTGGCATCCCTGCCTTTCTTGGGGTGAAATGCTTAAAAAAAAAAATTCTTTAACATCAGTTATGAACAAGGTTACAATGTCGTCACCATAACTTGCAGCAACTTTAATAATAATGTCTGCAACAACACAGACACACCATTTTTTATAAAGCAGTATGACAAAAAAAAATCCTTGAAAATGTGTAATGTAAAGCAATCAGAATCGACAAGCATTTAAGCAGTTTTTAGATTCATTAAGTTCAGAAAACAATAGTACTTTTTCAGTATTATCTAATGAAACATGAATTAGAGAGGTAATGCTACCTAAATATATATATATATATATATATATATATATATATATATATATGTATATATATATATATATATATATATGTGTGTGTGTGTGCATGTGTGTTTATGTAAAATAATAGATTCTGTGTATTGTTCATATATATATATATATATATATATATATATATATATATATATATATATATATATATATATGTAAATACACAGATATTTGATATTGAGGCTATGTTATTTGATTCAATTTTACTTGCTTTCTCTTCCTTGACATATTTTTTTTCAATTTCCTTTCCATCTATTGCATTTTGACAGCTTCTTAATCTATTGTAAAAACATGGCTTCATATTTACACCTTTCAGTTTATTCACAACTTTAAAATTTAGACCTGCAGGATTTGGAGCCTCTTACCTTGCCAAATTCAGAGGCACCGTTAGGCGATATATCACACATTTCAAATTTCTTAATAGCATCTCGGGATGTTATAATAATTCATTTAGGAAACATTCATTTTTAAAAAGAAAGAAAAAAATCATATAGAAATAAAGATTATTAATATTTAAAATTCCTGTCTGGATTTATAATGACTATCAGAGAATAATGAACTGATTATATAATAGATAAAACATACATACATATATATATATATATATATATATATATATATATATAGATGTGTGTGTGTCTGGTTTTAAGGTATTCTATGTTTATAGAATAAAAGTTTCATGCTTGAATGCAATCTTCAGGCAAAGATTGTGTTCATGCATGAAAGAGACTGTTCACACTTTTTATATTTACAAATGCTATCTCTCTCTCTCTCTCTCTCTATATATATATATATATATATGAGGACATTGAAGTCAACACCCAGAGGCAACAGTCTGTTTCATGCTAAAAGCAATTGACATGGCCTGGCGATTGTGTTTAGCATGTAACAGACTGTCACCTTTGGGTGTTGACTTTAATGAATACTTTTATATTTACATATCTTCTATTCTTGATATTGAGCACTTTAACACACAAATATAGTATAACTTAAAACTCCATTTTGTCATATACAGTGTGTGATGGGTAAATTGTTGCTCTTTCAAATTTTTAATTTTGTGCATGTGCACTATTTTGGAGACTGCAAAGTATAGTATGGTCAGTTTGGCACCATCTGTGAGAAAAAATTGCATGATGCAATTCAAACTGTTAGAAATTTGGAAACAGCATGCTTGACATTCATGCCAGAAGCTCCAAATACGAATATTTCAGAGTATATATATATATATATATAAAATATATATATATATATATATATATATATATATTAATAATATATAAATATAATATATATATATATACCTTATGTATTAATAGTATAGTATATACTAGGTGACAAAAAAAACAAAAAAACAGAACCCATTAATTTTATAATAAATCTAACAAAAATCCAGTTAATTTCAAGGAATTTTGTGGATTTACATTTCAGTCTCTGTACAATCATTCTCCAAATTTTTATTTAAATTGTTTGCTTTGCATAAGTCTTTTTTCAAAAATATGCTCTCAATTTGCTCTGTGGTGCAAATGCTGTGCAAAACTCTGTATTTCTCTGACACATTCATCTTTAGGGATTTTCCTGATTTTTGCTTCAGTTCACCAATTGTTTGAGGGTTGTTCTGGTACATGCTATCTTTGAGATAACCCCAGAAATAAAAATATGTGTGGTTCAAGTCTGGTGAGTGTGGTGCTCACTCAATGTCACACTTCCTGCTGATCAGTTTCTCTTGAAATTGGTCTCTAAGCCAGACTAGGGAATCATTTGATGTGCGTGGGTAGGGGCATGGATGAGGGTTCCGTCTTACTAGAACCACTGTCCATCTCGAACTATCCCTCTGTGTTGTCCCAGTGATGCCCAAAGCTTCCTCATCAATGCCACATATTACTCCATATTCACTGTCTGAGGTCTTTCAATTTCATCTTCAAACCAGTATGGACCAATAATGCCATGCTTAAGAGTTGCAACCCATGCTGTGCAGTTTGTTGTGTGTAACAGCCTCTATAACACATCCTCTAGTACAGCTGTATACCAATAAACATTCTTTTTGCTGTTTACATGTCCTGAAAGCAGAAAGGGCACTTCGTCAGAGAACCAAACATGATCCAAGAAGTCTGGATTGTCTTTGTGTCACCAAACATTCACACATATTTACATGTTTTTCTATGTCCATCTCTAAGTTTTTGTTTTATTTGGATGTTGTAAGGATACAAATGAAAATATGATTTAAGAACATGCCTCAAAGACTTGAGAGATTTCCAGCTGTTGACTTCATTGTCAAAGTGATTTTTTTGCGTTCTGCCCCACTGAGTCCCGTGCAGCATCAATGTTCCTTTCTGTTCTAGCACTCACCTTCTGACCAGAATAAGTGTCTCTCAGACCTTTAGAGTTCAGATTTTGCACACTCCCATACTCTCTGAACTTCTAAACCCAGTAAAAAAAATTTGCTTTTTGATGGAGCATAACAACAATGAAACATTCTCTGAAGGTTTACTTGCACAACAGTGTATGATTTGTTGGTAAGCCTCCATGCAAAATGTCTTTTCCTTGGTTGACTAAGACATACTAGGAAAATTATTGTTCCAATATTTCATGAACAAAGTCAACTTATATACCCTAAAGGAGAAAAGAAGAAAAATTTATATTGGGGGGGGGGCACCCTATATATAAATATACATATATATATATATATATATAAAAATCCTCAAAATGTTTGTGTGTGTGTGAGTGTGAGAGAGAGAGAGAGAGATCAGATGTTTATGCATTTCCACATTTTTCATCTGATTTCAATGAAATTTTTTTGTTTGATAGATAATTCTTCAGTGCTGGTTTCCCCTTCTCTTGGGCAAGCATTTAATCTCTCTCAAGTGAGGTTACCTTCTCTGTTGCATAAAGCCTACTACCACAGTTTTAAGGTGTTGCTTTCATTGTCATTTATAGCTGTTCCCAATTTAAATTTTTTTATTGTCCTGCCAGTTTTTGCATTGCATTCACTGTAGTAATAAGTAAGCTTGCTTTTTTATTACTCAACATTTACTTTTTCCAACCTTTCCTAAAGTTATTCAAACTTAGTGATCCCTGTAGCTTTACAGTGTTTTTTTCTGGTATTTGCCCACACATTCCATTTGACAATTCATACTTGTCTAAGACATGCCACCTAAGAAAAGAACTTGTCTAGGTTGCAAAACCACTGCTTCCAGGCCCACCATGCAAATAAGAGATAATTGTCTTTAAAATGTACAGTTTACTTGTCTCAAAATGCCTCACAAAATGCTTCAATCAGAGCCACTGAGTCTGAAGATCAACATAGCCATTGGCTTTCCATAAGAGCATACCTGAACACTTCTGCGTGTGAGGCTGAAAATGATGATCAAAAAACTCAATGGGTGAGGAGATATGCTTCTTCAGTTGCTGCTGTGTATGAGGCTGAAACAAGATTGGGAATGCAAAAACAGCCCTTTGCAGCCCCCCCCCCATTCAGATTGTTACCCCCCCCTTTGGGGATGTACCTTGGTTGCACCCAATTGTTGTTACTAATATTGATTTTCCAGTGGGCTGACTTTAAACTTGAACTACTCCAACTGAATGGTAAAAATTATATATATATATATATATATATATATATAATATATATAAATATAATATATATTAAATTTAAATTCAAACTCAGCGTTGCGACTGCACATTCCAAAACTATAACACACATTTCTCATAGCATTTTTCGGATTACAAATTTGTTTTCGTTTGTCCACTTATTACTGAGAGTAAAAACAAGAACACAATATTTCATACCTGAGGATGTCTGTAGGAACAGATGAAAGCTTGTAAAATAAAAAGATCTAATGTGATGGAAATTTATAAAACAGGATTTTTTCATTCATAAACAGATTCAGGGTTTTTGTATATTATTGAATTGTTTGCGAAGATGGATTTCTCACCATTTAATCATTAACCTTTGTATTTGTTTTATGTATGAATAATTCATGAATATATATATATATATATATATATATATATATATATATATATATATGGTGGACTCTCCCATTGTATTCAGTGTATAAGGGTCAAGCAGCTCAGTTCATATTAATAATAATAATAATTAATAATAATACATATATAGACAGGGTGATTAAAAAAGAATGAACTAATTTCATTACACAATATTTTAATAAGGGAAAGCAATAGGAAACTCCAGCCAAATCACAAGTATTCTACTCACAATCAACTTTTATTTCCTGTTTGACAAGTGTTCAATATGTCAACCAGCTGCAGCATGGGCAACATCAGTGCAATAAGAGAATTCCTTCCAGACACGTATCAGCATAGCACAATCCACTGAGTAGATCACTGTTGTTATTCAATGTTTGAAGTCATTGAGGTTAGTGGGTAATAGTGAAACATAAAAACAATTCTTTATATATCCCCACAAGAAAATAACGATACGCACAGTGAGGTCTGGGAGTTCTCTCAGGCCAAGCATGAAGAGCAAGGTCTTGGTAAATGCCTGAACAAGGCATAGTCTATAAGATTTCAAATGTAGACATCTTCTTAGCACATGTCAGTGGATAGTGGATTGAGAGATTACAAGCCCATGGTTAGCTTGATTTGTGGACTTCTGTAGACTCCCCTCAAACACAGCATGGATTCCCACCACTTGTTGTTCCAAAACTTGTGGTCATCTTGGAACCCTCTTTTTTTTTTGTTCTTACACACAAAGACACCAACTCTCTTGGAACAGTTTAAACCACCATCAAATGTTCTTAGAAGAGTGCAGATTAATGCCGAATTGCCTTCGAAAATCACACTGCACCATGACAACAGGCAATTGTTTGTTTTTGCAAACTTGAGAATGTAGAATGCCTTTTGCTGAGGACTCTCCATTCCAGGGTTAAACAAACAACTGAACATTGCCGGATATGTCAAAACTGCAGCACCCCCATGGCAGCCAATCAAAACTTAGAAAATTCCTTTTTTAAGTGGTCACTGATTCATTCCATGATGATGCTTGAGAATTGAAGCAATGCATCATGAAATTGGTTCATTCTTTTTGCATGACCCTGTGTGTGTGTGTGTATGTATATATATATATATATATATATATATATATATAGAGAGAGAGAGAGAGAGAGAGAGAGACACACACATACACAGACACGTAAATTATATATATATATATATTATGAAATGGACAAAGTCTGACAATTATTTTAAGACATTTTATGTTTATACATTCTTTTTATAGATACAAATATTTAAGTAAATGCTCTGTTTATAATAAACAGTATTAAACAACATTTACTGGCCTGAATGTCAGAGAAATTTTCATAGAAAATATTTGTCCTCCTACAGGATTCAAACCTGTATCCTATACGGAACCATCATATAACCTGACATGCCTTTTAACCAATTCAGCCACAGAGGATCGTTCAGTTAGCAAGTTCAAATATGAAATAAAAAAATCTAAAATGTAATGTTTTTAAACACTTATCTTCAGACTTCACTGATATACCACTAATCAATGAAAATTTTCTCAGTTTTGTATCCTTTTAGAACATAGACAATCATAGCTCTCCACAATTATCTGCCCCTTGTCACACTTCGTAATATTTATCTTGTTGCTATCTCTCCTAATTCCTGTTCTGCCAACTATTTACACAAGCTCATATTTAAATTAAACTTTAATATTTTAGTAAGTGTTGAATACAAAATTACAGTATATGTAAACAAGTTTTCAAGAACCATTATTTTGGTGTAACAGACATCTGATTGGTTGCTTCTCTGATCACTACAATGTTAACTTCTTTGTGTCTAGGGTCAACCCTTATCTATCCTACATATCCTCATAATATGCACTTATTATTTCCTCATCTTACATTCATACAACAACCTAATTTACTAAACTTCTACCTTCAGTGGCTCTTGCATTTTTATTGGGTGACCAATTAGTAAAAATCTATAATTAAGAACATTTAATACTTATCTATGTTCCACTAGAAAACTTATGCGATATTAACTTTAGCAACTTGTTTAGGAAAAGATGGCTGACATAAAAATTTTAATAACCGACTATTAGTGACTGCTGATATTGAAACAAGAATGAAATCATCATTCACAAGGCTACAAATAAATGGAAGTTTGTAGACTAACCAATGTAAAAGATTAATTTGTTTTGTTTTAATCAGTGAAATTTGTCATCCCCCCCCCATAACATTTGCTTGAGCAAGATACAGGACTTGACCTATGAGCATTGTACTGAAAATGAGAAAAAATTGAAAAATTTCTAACATTTTGCAACAAAAAGGTCACACAGATTTGTGATCTGAAATGTTGGTTAAAACATCTTGTTTTCTGGTAGTTGTGAGTTCAATCCAAATGTTGAGTAGAGATAAAAAGTTACATTTGTTCACTGGAAGAAATGCACAAGCAATACAAAGGTGAGTATTTAACTCTTACAAAATATCATACAAGCCATACAGAGAAGTGAGAATAATTTATTCCTATTTATTGGATAAAGGGTTTCGTTTGAAATTCTACAAAAGGTTACCAATTATGGTTACAGATTTCTGAAAAAATTGGAGGAAACAATCTTGTCTGTTTAACAACTCAGATGAACATGCTATTTTGAATAACAGTAAAATTATCTCTTTTCTTATAAGGAAACATTTGGCATTCATTGACTGAACATTTAGTGTTACTTTTTTTCAGTTGAAATTTGTAAAATCTTTTTTTATTAAAAGAGTTTTTCAGGAAATTAGACTTCTCAAATCCATTAACTATTATTGCGGAAAGTCAACAGCATGATCATGTCATTATTTTTGCTTTCAGTTACATGTGCGACTAATTGTTGTTGTTGTTGAAGTTAGAAGTGTTTAAGTGACGTGGCTTTTGCTAAAGCTCTTTGTTCAGAATTTTGTAATGCTAATCTATAAAATCCAATAGAGAATCATTTTCTTTAAGATTTGGAGGATTAATTCATTTTTAACCACTGATCTGAGAAAATGATGTCTACAGATGTTAGTTTAAACTTCTCTGAATGTGCTGGATGACATTTATATAAAAGTATCATAGCAATGCCTACAATATTAAAGTACATGAATGTCACATACAACTGCCTATAATATAGTACATGAAAGTCTCATAGAAATTACCTTTAATGTTAAAGTACATGAATGCCTCATAGAAATATATGTAATGTTAAAATACATCAAAGTCTAATATCATGGCATATAATGTTAAAGTACATGAAAATCTCATAGCAGTTGTCTATAATGTTAAAGTACATGAAAGTCTAATAGCACTGCTTATAATGAAAATCTCTTCATAACGTAAATAAATGTTGAAAACTAAGAAATAACAGATCAATGAAAATCTGATCCGATTTCATTGAAAGCTAGAAAATAATTCCTGGCGTAATATTTGCATTGAAGGCAGAGAAATACTTAAACAAATCAAGCTAAATTTCCCCTACATATTAAGACATGTAGAGACTCAATAAATAAGATAAGAATCAGCAACTACAGATATGAACTAAACAAGTAGCTTACGACTGTAAATAGAACAGACGAAATACAATTGAGAAGAAGGAAATGTTGTTCGTAAGATGAATAAAATATTTGCAATCATTTCTAAGAGTAAAAACAGGTGGCAGTGATAAATGAAAAAAATTGGTGAACTGAATTTTATTTTTGGAAATGCCAAAAATTCTCCTACCTGGCACATAATACAATCTACTTTATAAGGATGTAAATATAGCAAGGCATTTAAATGATTTCAAAAAGACTTCTACTTCAAATGCATAGCTAGTGATGCTCATTATCGCTACTTAGTTTTATTCTCAATGTTCGGAAGAAATAATGAATCACTTTTGTCTGAGAGGAATCCACGATTTACCTCCGAGGTCCAAACCTGAAATTTATTTCAGTTGGATTCAGTTATATTTTAGTTAATTTAGTAAAGAGTTAATTAAAAGATTTGAACATATTTTAACTCTTCTGGATCTGAATTTTAAATTTGTTTAAGATGGTATCAATTATTTTATAGAGGGTATAAATATCTTTGTTTTCTGGTTAGAGTAGACTATCTTAGGATTGGCAGAGAAGCAAAATATCTTTCCTCTTTGAAGACAATTTTTTTTAAAAAAGATAAGCCCTTCTTTGTAAAATAAAATTTACCACTATTAAAATTTATAACAAGAGGTACCTAAATAGAATTCAACCACTTGTTGACCCAATATTGATTGACTCATTCATTTTTAATGGCTTATCAACCCTTTTCAGGTTATTTAAAGCCAGAAAATATTTTTAGATTCTAAGAATTTTTTTTTGAGTTAATGTTTTAAAGATTCAAGTCCTATTATTTAACCCATATCTGGGAGGAGAAGATGTGGATTCATACCGTTCTCAAGAGTATTTTCATATAAGTGAATATAACAAACCCAACTGGAATTGAAACTCGACTCTGCAATTAACAATTCCAAGACATTATCCATTACACCATTCACACATTCAAGCTTATATTACTAAATTTGTGTCTTTTAATCAAGCAGCAGATCTTGTATCATTTAAAAGACAAGCAAAATCGTAATGCTTGAAATCTGCATAAAAAAGCTTTAGATGCTAGAATTGGATTGAAATGAAGAAGCACTATAAAAATGAATACCATGAAGTTGCAAATGAAAAAAACATGAAAGAAGTTCCCCCAAAAATCAACATGAAAGCCCCCTCCAAAAAAAAAAAAACTGAAAGAAGCCCCCTGCCAAAAAACAACCTGAAAGAAGCCGCCACCAAAAAAACAAAAAGAAAACAAACAACTTGAAAGAAGCTCCAAAATATGAAAGCTGCAGCAAAAAAGATCAACCCGAAAGAACCCCCCCCAAAAAAAAACAACCTGAAAGAAGCTCCTTCCCACAAAAAAAAACAACCTGAAAGAAACCTTCCCCCACCTCCCCCCCCAAAAAAAAACAACCTGAAAGAAGCACCTTCTCACAAAAAATAACCCGAAAGAAACCTTCCCCTACCCCAAAAAAAAAACAACCTGAAAGAAGCACCTCCCCCCACCAAAAAAAAAAAACAACCTGAAAGAAACCTACCCGCTCCCCGCCAAAAAAAAAAAAAAACAACCTGAAAGAAGCACCTTCCCATAAAAAAACAACCCGAAAGAAACCTTCCCCGACCACAAAAAAAAAAAAAAACAACCTGAAAGAAACCTTCCCCCCCCAAAAAAAAAACAACCTGAAAGAAAAGCCCTCCACCAAAAAAATCAACCTGAAAGAAAAGCCCTCCACCAAAAAAAATAACCTGAAAGAAGCCAAAAGAGAGATCCATAGAGAAGTGCAAGAAAAACTATTAAAAAAGAACTTACAGTCAAATATAGCCATTTCAATAATAAAATGAGACCTAACTGTCACTCTAGTTGTTGTTTCTTTCTGTGGAAGTCTGTTCAGCTATTCAATTCATACTTAGGAGGAAAAGTGATAGATTTATACCTTTTCTCAAGGGTATCTTTGCGTAAGTGAATATAATAAACCTGACTGGAATTCAAACTTGTCTCTGATTTCTCATTCTAAGCTGATATCCATTACACAATCGGTACATGCCAATCTAGCTCCATACTGAAATTCATGATGACAAGATACAAAAGAGTAAAGGTTTTCCGAACAATTGCCATGAAAATGTTTATAGAAAAGGCAATGAGAAGTGATATTACTTCTATGTGGTGCGTCCATTCAGGGTGTTGGCGATCATGGCTCTTCATAACTTCCTATTCCAAGTTTTGATTTTCACCATCCCTTCCACTCCTTGTTATGCCATCCATTTACATAAACTCATTAGGTCGATTACTTTCTGTTTCTCCCCAGCCTTCTTGTCATATATGTCCTATGAGTGCCAAATTCTCCAAGCCCTCTTTCCTCATTATATGCAAGTTTTTACTTTCTGCTTCTAAATATAAGTATCCTTCTGTTTCTATTTTCCTTAAAAACCTCCTTGTTAGTCATACGTTCAGTTCATAGTCTTCTGCATGCAAATTAATAATATAACAAAAAATTGTTGATTGTCTTTAGATGTGTAGATAAAATCAATATTTGAGTAAAGGTGTGTTAAAAATGAAAATCCTTTTGATCCACACTTACATTACTTTGTGGTTATCATCCTTATCCATTGGTGCAACAAACTTGTCAGAGATGTATTAGCAATAAATGAAGATAACAATCAGAGCATGGATATTACTGTTACTGTATTTTTAAACTGTGCATTCCATAAGAAATTCAATATACATTACATTTGCTGATATTAAATATGCAACCTGATTTTACTGCTATTCAATAACTGCTCTATGCTAGAATTCTCAGTGATAGCATTGATTTTGTTTTCTGTATTTCTAAGGGTGATTACAAGAAATTTTAGTTTCTGAAAATTAACAAGGAATTCTATATACAATATGTTATACAGTGTAGTAGTTTTAGTGTTTTTTTCAATAAACAATGCAAATTTGAAACATTTTGTCTTATAATTTGTGCCCATTCATATTATGGTTATATACACTTAACATTTTTTTTATTATCTGACAAATGATCTAACAAATCTTATTTATTGAGTACCCTTTCGTGCTATCATTTATAATTATTTACAGTTTTTACTTACCAAATACAGTAAAAACAAAACAAAAAAAACTGCATATTTTGCTTGTGGTGATTCATAATTAAAATTATGGTTTGAATATATTTTCCATTCAATATAAAATATTAAGTTTATATGGGTTAAAATTTTGAAGTCAGTTTGTAAGCAAAAACCTGCAGATATTAGGTATTTCTGTACATTTTTTCAGACAGTCTTTAAAACTAAATGCTCAAAAATTGATAAAAGCTATCACATCAAACCTCATGTTTTGCACTGAGTGCAATGATGATTTTCTGATGAAAAAAAAAAAAAAAAAAAATCAATCTGCCCTAATGTGACATTGCTGATTTCATTCCAATTCCAGATCATTGTTTCTGTTTTGGAAAGGTTCATCTTGAGTCCTATTTCTTGGAACACTTGATATAGAATGTTTTCATTATTATGATGGATTCAGGGTTGGTGCCATCATTGCTTTCATTCCAATTCCAGATCATTGTTTCTGTTTTGGAAAGGTTTATCTTGAGTCCTATTTCTTGGAACTCTTGATAGCAGATGTTTTTATTTTTCTGATGGATTCAGGGTTGGTGCCATCATTGCTTTCATTCCAATTCCAGATCATTGTTTCTGTTTTGGAAAGGTTTATCTTGAGTCCAATTTCTTGGAACACTTGATAGAGAATGTTTTCATATCCCTTCAGGACTTGGTTGATTATGAGTCCACAGATTCCTATCAGGCTTACTATCAACCCTTTGGAGGTTATGCAAAGCCAGAAAACATTTTTAGTTTTAATCATGATTTAGTGATATAAGTTTTACTAATTAACCCACAGCTTGGAGGGGATATATATGGATTCATACCTTTTCTGAGGGTATTTGCATGTAAGTGAATATAACAAGCACAACTGGAGTTTGAACTTGGCTTTCCAATTAAGAATTCTGAGCCATTATCAATTACATAATGCACATATCCAAACTTACAGTACTTGATATTCGCAAATGGTCACCCATCTATTTACTGACCAGGCTTGATGTTGCTTAACTTTGGTGATTGTATGGGAACTGATGTTTCAACATGATGTGACTGTAAGCCACATGCATGTTATATCCATATAGGCACAGACAATATGTATCTAAAGTATTTTATTTTATTTTTTATAGCCCTTTAGGCTTATTTCATGTACACATTTAAAACCTATTACTCCACTATATTACTATTATTATCATTATTATAATTCAGCTGTCCCTTTTGTTTCAGATGTTATAATGGGGGATACAGGTTAAACAAATTCAAAATGGTACTGGTGTTCTAAGAACTTAAAACGATTTGTTTTGTGTATGTCTTAGTTGTATAAAGGTATCTCTAAGAACAAAGCATGTTTGTCATTCTTTTTACTTTCAGCCATTCCATCATATCCATGAAATATGGTATTATTATATTACAGATATAATAATGCCCATAATGGGGAAAATGTAAATGGGAAGCTAAGTCTTTCTTCTATAGTTCTCTCCTGTTACATAAGCGACTTGGTTAATCAAAGTGTTGCACAATTTATTGCAATTCAAAATTGTTAAATAAACAATAACTGAATGCTCAATATGACTGATTTGTTTATTATATTGTATCCTGTAAGTGTCTCTACATCCATAGTTACATAAGCAGACAAGGTAATACATATAACAGGCCTGGCAGCCACATAACTGGGATCCATGACTAGAGGTGAACAGGTAGGAACTTATATTACTACTAAGTTGCTTAATAGATTCCAGTAATCAACTTTCTTGACTTGCACCTGATCAACAAAAAAGCCTACAAGCTTTCTTTACCTCAGTTTGAATGTCTTGGCAGAAACTGAACTCTAAACAAGCAGGTAAAATAGAAGGCTTGAAATTAAAAAAACTTTTTAACAAGTCATCGCCACCACTATTATTATAATTTTCATTATATCATTCTTAATTATGAAGTGATTTTCTTTTGTAATATATTTTTGATATGTACACATACACTCTTACATTAATCATATATGGACATACACTTGTATGTATATACACACATGTACCTACACCATCCATGCAAATAAAGGCTGCAGCTCAATTTCAAGAAATTGAATTGTTTGATTCATCATCAAACATGGACAGCATGGATGTAGCTTTTTAATACCGCTAGGGTTTTATATTCTCTTGCTCAGATGTAGCAGTGTTGGGTGTCTTTTGCAGTAATTTGTACATTAATATTTGGTTGTTGTTTTAGTCCAACTGTGGCACATTCATTTTTTTCACTCTTCAAGTAGAAATGTTGCATAATATGTAGTGAATGTCTTTATGTTATTGTTGTAGCATACCTATGGACAATAATGGGTATATCCCCATTTACATAAATACAGCAGTAAATATTGCATATTGGTCTGCAGTTGGAGATTCATTGTGGAATTCATTTTTTTCACTTCTAGAAATTGACTACTACTTCTACACAATACTGGTGAATCTTAAATGTTGTTCTTGTCCTAAGTATTATTGTTCATTACCAACCTTTGTGTTGGTTACAACAGTTATATATATTTTTTGGATTGATTTGATTTTTATGGCTTATCAACCTACTTCAGGCTATTTAAACCTGGAAAATATTTTACATTATAAAATTTGTGGTGGGACATAATCATGATTTACTGAGAGAAATGTTACTAATAAACCCATAGCTGGGGAGGAGATGTGTATTCATATTTTTCCCAAGGGTATTTGTGTGTAAGTAAATATAACAATATCTGCCTATATTTCTGAGATGAGGTATTGTAATTATTTACACTATATTGTTCAGACTCTTGTCCTCATCTTTGTTGCCATATTCATGATTTTTCGCCTGTTGCATGCTCCGGCCTTCTTCACATGATTGGAATTTCGTGAAGGGATTATCAGAAAATACAAAAGATCTGTGGTCCATATAACATCAAGATGACCTTAAAAAGTGGTTCAAGACTTTGCAGACACCTCTTCCGAATAAGAACCCCACCACCACCACCAGAAAGGGGAACATGACTAAGGACATCCTGTGCAGTAAGAAATATAAAGAGAAATAGACTTCCTCCTTAAAGTAAGACTGCAGCAACATTGTAAAGCCATAACAAGAGGGGAAATAGAAAAATCAGGCATAGCTGACCACATATAGAGGGAAAAGCTAGATCACTACACTGTGTAGGATGTGGTTGAAATAATAAACAGAAAACATCACTGAAAAATACAAAAATTTCAGGAATCAGTACATATGCAAGGCCACAAAAAATATCTTAATCCAGTCAAGCATAGATATGAATACAATATGGGAACTAGTAATATGGAGTGCTAGAGAAAAGCAATATGAGCTCAGGTAAAAAAAACTATAATCGAGACATTAGTCCCAAAATTTCATACACTGATGTCCTCAAGGATACATGGCCCAGTGGATAAAAAAGTTGGTTGAATCCAGTGACTTGACCCAAAGAAATGTGAGCTTAATACCTGCAGTGGTGAACCAAACTTGGAGAATTAAGTTAAAGGGAGATAACTGAGACACCCAAAAGAGGCATGGCACGTGGAACTAGAATAATATACCCCCAGTGGACTAAATAATGGGTTCAGTTTGAAATTCCACTCTGCAGAAGAAGGCCAGAGCGTACAACAGCAGAAATGTCAGAAACATGACAAAAAAAGATGAGGACAACAGTCTGAACAATGTAAAAAGTATGAATATAACAAACCTGACTGGAATTGGAATTGGTTATCTGATTTCCAATTCTGAGCTGTTAATCATTGCACCAAATAATTTTTTTCAGTCCTGACCTACACAGACAGATGTGACCCCATTCCTTACAAATTTGAACAAATTCTGTGCCAACATTTTTAGAGAAATTGGCCTCAAGACCCTTATATACAACACGATTCTGTTCAATGTTTCTCTTACCAGTGTTCACTGCTTTCATCCATGATGAACAATTGAAAGCTAGATTTTTCCAGTCATGATGTTGACCTTCTGCAATGTATTCTTGATGCAATCATTACACTTCAACCAAGTCACCATAAAGAAACTGCTTAGGGATCCGATCATCCCCCATCATGACCACTCTAAAATCTAAATGCACACACATACTTAAATACACATGCAATTATATACATACAGACATTCATGTCTAAACACAGTCATGTATTTACATGCATACATATTTATATTATGGAACCTTGGTAACGGTTCAACATCAATCTTGTAGATTTTATATGCATTTTTTCAGTTTTTGATGCATACTAATAATATCCCCCAAAACTGGTTGCTTTGTCAAAGAAAACTCATTTAAATTTATCCCCTTTCACATCAAGATCAAAAGAAGGCACATGCTGATTTTAGCTGCAAAGTAACATGCTGAATTTCTTCAGTTTTGGCAATAATTTCAGATGAGATATACAATTCTAACCAATTACAGTTGACACTCATTCAGGTAAGTGCCTGCACAAAAATGAATTCCATGGTCCAAATTATTTGGATCCTCTTCATAATAGCTTGCCTGAAGCTGAATATTCTTCAGAATACAAAGTAACAATATAACGCACAAATGTCATGATGAACACGTGTGCTTACATAGAAGTAAATTCCATAAAAACAAAAGCAACTTTTTTTGCAAATTATGAATCCTTGTTTGGTGTCTGTTGGAATTAGAGAATGACAGCTGAATTAGAATATCTTCTCCCACTTTCCAGTTGAGATCACATTAACTGACGAAGATCCAGAACTTGTCATCTGGTTGGTGGGAACAGGTTGCAGGAATATGCAGGCCAAGTGGGAAAGAAATTGGATAATCAATGATGATATGGTGTTCTTCTGACAAGGTGCATTCATCACACACACACACACACATATATAATATATATATATATATATATATATATATATATACACACCTCATATGGCACACTGTAGCATTACTTGATCAGTAAATTGATTATTGATTAATATTGAAATGGAATAATTGACTGCATTCAGAAAGGTTATTTTTCTTAACCTGTGTGTGTGTGTGTGTGTGTGTGTATATATATATATATATATATATACATATATATATACATACACAGACACACCATTACAACAATAATAATGATAATAACAATATATGCTATAATAAACATATTTAACAAATTATAAAATGAAACAAAACCAAAATTTCAAATATATTTAAAATAGTATATATATATATATATATATATATATATATATATATATATATATATATACGTATAATGAAAAATTAATAAAAACTCTTAAAATCTATATTGGTTATAATTTATTTCATGAATGTTGTCATATTCATCTCTTTATAAAGAATATTTTTAGGAAATGGAATCAATCCATCCAGACAGATATACCAGAAGAAAAAGGAGAAAAAGAAAGAGAAAATGAGAAGAAGAGAAAACGAGAAGAAAAAGAAAAAAAAAATATATTAATAATAAAAAATAATAAAAAAAAAAGGAAAAATTAAAAAAAAAAAAAACTTAAAAATTGAGAGAGGGAGAGAAGGAAAGGAAAGGAAAGAAGGAAGAAATAATTGATGAGCCAATAGCAAAAATAAATAAATAGAACCACCTAGAAAAAAATGTCATTAAAAGGGGCTGAACAAGTTAATATAGCAGGTAAGGGAAAGAAGGTGATCGGAAGTAAAAGTAAAGTAAAAAGTAAACAATTTATCTAATTTATATCATTTTAAACAGCAATCATCATCATATAATACAATCATCATTATTTTTAAACTAATAATAATAATGATAATATCCAACATAAATAAAATAAAATAAATAAAACATATATATGCACATAATTATAATAAACAAATTTAGAATATAAAAAATTTGAATAAGGATAAAAATAGTAAAGATAATAATATTAATAATAGTAAAATATAAAATATTAAATTAAAATTTATAAATGATCAGCAAGACAATCATATAAATAATCTAATATGTCTACAGACCTATTTATAAAAATGGATGACAAGCAATATAACTACATATACATATGAATACATGTACACACGTTTGTACCCATATAAAATAAGAATCAACATTTTAAGTGTATATCCCCAAAAATCAATATTTTTAGGGAATTTTAAATTTGCTCTTATGCTGAGAGTTGGAAATAAGTTAATTTCTTAGATTCAACAATTGGTCAGTATTTTTATATTTAATTATTATGATGTTTCTTGTATGCATGGATTGGAAGTTGTTGGGAGTTTGACAGATGATATCCTATTTAATTTGTGGGGTGAAGCCTCTGTCTTTAAGTTTCCAATAATGCTTTGATAGAGCAGTTTGGTATCTTAAAGAAGTATTAGAGAAGGAATGCTGGTAAAGTTTCTGTTTCCAATTCCCAGCAGATATCCTGATATATTTTTTATCATTAATATTTTCTTTATGAAAGCTGCTTGTTTGGCATATGAGTATAAATATAAGATTCTACTGGACAAAGTGAGGGATTAGTTTTCTATTGTTATTAAATTATAAACTGCTCTCTCCTAGAATTGCTATATACCCCTATCATAATGGGTCAAATATTTACAATATAAAAGCTTTAAAATAACAGCATGGTCATGACAAAATAGGCCATCATTTTTGACAGCATATGTAAATGTATAGAAATATAAGATTCTGCTGGACACAAAGTGGAGATTAGTTTTCTAATGTTATTAAGTAATAAACTGATCCCTCCAATCATTACTGTACATTAACATCATAAATAGACAAAGATTTAAAAATTCACATATGAAAACCTAAGAATAAAATGTTATTTGAAGAACCGAGTCCAGTAGAATGTTCAGTTAAATCTTATCTTAATAAATTTCTACTGGACATAAAGTGGAGGATCGGTATTCTACTGTTATTAAGTAATAAAATGATACCCCTTTAATTACTATTAATATTGTAATTGGAAAATAAGAACTTGTCAAGATAGCAAGAGATATCTTTATTTACATAAACTAGTGTTTCTCTGTGTGTGTGCATATATATATATATATATATATATATATATATATATATACACATTATGGATTTAATATTTATATATACTTTTATTTACAGCATACATAAACAAGTGTGTGCATATATATATATATATATATAAAACATTCTGCATGAAGTAAACTTTTGCTTGAAAAATCACAGTCATAGTTTAAGGTAGGTTCATGGACTTGTATGACTAGTCATGGTTCGTGGGAGGTCTACAGGTTGGTGTGACTGGTCATGGTTTTTGTGAGGTCCATGTACTGGCATGACTGGTCATGTCTCACTCTTTTTTTTTTACAATACACATAGAAAGAACTAATTTATTGTGCCTGTTTATGTGTGATTACCAAAAATTCAATAATTCTTTCATGACTGGTTTCATCTATATTCCCTGATAAATGCCAGGAATTTAAAATCAAATTTTTTTTTTTTTTTTTAATTCCCGGCATCCCTAGTTTGTGTGCATGCATAGTTTCACCAACATAAATTTAGTCTGATTTTTTTTTAAAGGACAAAACATGTCACAAGAAAACTTTTCCTATTTTGTCATACATTTTTTCCCTAATATTGTTCTTGATTATATATATATATATATATATATATATATATATAACAAATAAATAAAGGGAAGAGGTTATAGTTGTTCCAACAAGAGAAAAGTGTGTATATTAAAAAGAGAGAAACCCGCAAACGTTTTTGGCTGTAATGTAGATTTTTAAAAAAATATTAAAAACGTTTGCATTTCTCTCTTCTTTTTATATATATATATATATATATATATATATATATATATATATATATATATATATATGTGTGTGTGCATGCGTATATATATATATATAACAAAATGGAAAAAGTTTTGTGCGACATGTTTTGTTTCTTAGGACTTCATCAGATTTAGGTTTGTTTACATTGATGCAACTATAATGTGCGGTGGGAATTTCAAAAAAATATTTTTTGATAATGTCTTTTGGGTCATGTTCTTTTTAATAATATATAAAAATGTATAATATCATTTCAACCTGTGTAAGACCATCATGCAAAGCACTGCTGAAGGTGGACATTAGAGAGGATGTCAATGCAGAAGCTGGTTGGACAATGTCAAACAATGGAGAGGTATGACTGTACCAGAATTGCTGATGGCTGCTGATGATAGACCGTTGTGGAAAAGAGTGTGGCTTCTGCATTTGGATCTGCCCTATAATTACAAAAGTCAAGAGGATGATATATTGTTAACCCATATATTACACACACACACACACACACACACACACAGATTGACAAGAAAGTTACTATACAGTTACTTACAATAATAATTATGATAAAGCAATTAATCAACAGTACTGAAAGTTATTATTAAAATGGTTCTGGTTAATTCTGGTTAATAACAATAAAATATTATGGTAAACAATAGTAAATTAATTACTGATACTGGTTGAAGTCCAAGCCATTTGCTTCAATGCTTTGCTTTTTATTATAAGTAACTGTATAACAACTATATTGCCACTCTGTATGTGTATATATATATATATATATATTGGAGGCAAACAGTCCATGTATGCCACCCATGCACAGAATTTAAAGTTTTTTTAGGATAAATAATTTTTTTGTAATAAAAAAATTAATTATTGATCATTTTTATTACCCTCCTTGCACATGTGATATTTTTATGATAAATTGTGAACAGGCAACATTAGTAAAGTATTGTAAGTAGAAAAGGCCCCTGCTTTTGTATATTCTTCTCACACCAGTCTTATGTACAGGAAGAATTGAGTGAAAGAAGGGTAAGGAGTGAATTTAAGTAAGCATGAAAAGAACTAAGAAAAAAAGTAGTGGAGTTAGCTGCTTTTTCCTGTGTTAACTATACCTCCTGCTTTTAGGTTAGGGAGGATGGAAAAGTTGGTGGATTTGTTTATGAGCACAGATCCAAGACAGAAGTGAGAGATCAAAGGTAAAAAACACTAACTTTTTTGCTGCTTCTAGTTATAGCCAGTTCTGTTTTTTGTGTATGTTGTTCATTAGGTTTTTTTTGTACATAAATTGAATTGACAAATAAATAAGAGTTTAAATATAACATTCTTTGTTGATTTTATTATTTTTACAGTAATCATGGACTGCATACTCTGCTTTCAAAAGTCACATTCCATTACTTATATATATATATATATTGTAATGAAGGAGTTGCCAAGAGAAGGCGCTGTTCGCCTGGCATGAAAAGAATTCATGTGGCAACATGCATTGTTTATAACTGTAAGCAGAATTGATTTCAGTGCAATTTGAATCTGAGGCTTACATTAACCAGTTGAGGTTGATTTATCCGAGTAGAATGAATAGACAAGCCAGGATGTTGGGAGAGTGATGCAATTTACCTATCCATATGCAAATTTAAAACATCTGGATCGAGTACTTTGCAAGACAATAAAATTTAGGAACAAGATCGAAAGGCGTTCTTAACAGTGTTTCTAAGGACAGAAACTGAGACATGAAACTCTGTTTCTTTCATTTTTTTCTTTGTTTTGCTTTCTTTTTACTTCATTATATATAGTCAAATCCATTATATTCACTTATGTGCTAATACCCTTGGGAAAGGTATGAATCCTCCTCTTCTCCCCCTTCTGCCAGCTATGGGTAAATAGCAGGAGAGACCAGGTTCTATTGCCTTAGATGGCAACTGGTCTACTGCAGAAAGAAATGGCAACTGGTCTACTGCAGGAAAAAAAAACTGCCTTGTCAATGATGTATCAAAAGATACATGATCACCTAAACACATATCATGTACGTCACATAAGTGACTGATATATAAATGGAGGTAAGATGTACAACAAAGTAGACAAAGTTTTGGTGTGACACGTTTCATCTCTTAGTACTTCATCAGACTAGGTTTGTTTACACTGATGTTAGTTTCGATGAAGTCTTAAGGGACAAAATGCATCACATAAAACATTTCCATTTTGTCATAGATTCCTTCCAAACTGTTCTTGATATATTGAAATTTATATATCATTATCGCATATATATCTAAGAAATTAAATGAAATTGGATAGACTATGAAAACAAAATTGAATTTAAAATTCTCAGGACCCCCTCTTCTTCATGCACATTTGCTCTTAAAACACTAGTGAGTGAATTTTTAGGACTTATAAACCTAATATCTCAGTAATCATTTTTTGCCATATTTCAAGAAGGCTGAAGTGTACAATGGCTGAAACATCATAAATGTGACAATAAACAAGAGGACAAGTGTCTGAATAGTATAAATAGTTACAATAATACCTCATCTCAGAAATATAGGCAGATGTTGAAGGATTAGTACAGACCTTAAGTTTTATTCTAATTGTTTTTTATACCCTATGGAACTTGCTTCCAACTTCTCGTTTCCCTGCCATCTACAATCAGCATCTTGTGTTCCCGAACCCTATTCTTTTATTGTCCTTTCTCCTCACTAAAGTCTTCTCATTCTCTTCCACTTCCAGTAACTCCTTGCATCTTAGTGACATTATCAACTTGCATGGGGTTAAATGATTTAAATAGAGAAATAAAGAATAATAGCAATCCATTACACACTACACTTACATGTGTCTGTTCGACAATATACACTATTTTATCACTTCCTGCTTGCTACCTTTCCTCACCTGCTGCAGTATTTTCTCGCAAACACCAATTTTCAAAACTTAAAACGCTTCCGTTTCTTTGAAATTGTGCTTCTTCAAGGAAACTGATAGAGCTGTTAGACAATGTACTCAAGTTTAATCGATTTGTTTTTTATGGCTTATCAACCTTTTGCAAGTTATTTAAAGACAGAAAATATTTAATATAAGAATGTAAGATTTTTTTGGAGAATAATGATTTACTGATACATGTTTTATTAATTAACCCATAGCTGGGGGATAAAGAGGTGAATTTATACTTTTCCTGATGGTATTTGCAGTAAGACAATATAACAGATCTGACTAGAGTTGGAACTAAATTTTCTGATTTCTAATTCTGAGCCATTATCCATTACAGCACCCATACATCCTGGCTTACAGCACCTGATATTTCTAAGCGGTCATCCATCTAGGTTCTTATCAGGCTTGACATTCTTTAACTTTAGTGGTTGTATGAGAACCAGTGTTTCAATGTGATATGGTTATAAGGTCTGCAGCCAAGGAAAATGATCTTGGTTCCAATCCAAATGTAATGATCACTAAATACATCCCCTCCTCGAATTTATAGACAAATCTTACAGATGAATGCTGGGATTTATTTCTAACCAGCAGTGAGCCACTTCTCAGTCTCTGCCATATTTCTTGTCTTGAAGTCAGAACACTACAATCACATGACTGTATCCTTTTTGCATGTGAACACCATTCTTATTTTGTGAACATTTTGCCTTATTACTGTTGCTTTGACTACTTTTGTCTTGCATACATATATATTGTTTGCATAATATTATTTTTCCCTGTACTTTCTCTTTCTTTTCTTTGTTTTTTTGTCAATTCTGTTTGTTGGGCATATTTGTCAATTATAATTATCCATGACCATTTACTCTCCAGTGAGAAGAAAGGACTCACCATTTAATTGTAAGATGATAGAATGTAAGGTGGTAAGTAAAACAGTGTAATAATGAAGAATGGAAAGTGTGACATTTAACTTCAAAGACACACAATAGGGTTTGGACATCAGAAGCAAGAAAAAAAAGGAAAAAAAAAAAGAGTGTCAGATTGCTATCTGATGTTTAATCAAAGATTTCTTCACAGATTAAAAAAAGATTTGAGCCAATTAAGATACATTTCTACCAATGAATGTTGAGAAAATTATAGATATAAAATGCAACAAATGTGAAATTTAACAAAAAATAGGAACTACACGTTTGGGTTATAATGAGGAAAGAATGCTTAGAGAATTTAACATGCACAGGTTACATTGGAGCAAAGGGATGCAGAAAGTGAGACAAAGAAAAAAGGTGTATTGCTGATAGTAACAAAAAATAGAAAGCTGTGGAGAGTCATGATTGCTGATACTCTGAAGGAATATTTTAAAGAGAGAGAAAATATTTCACTTTCTTTTACTCTGTTTAGTAACATATTCACCTGGAAATGAAAGCAACTAGGACTAACCATCAATTATAAGACTAAATATATGATCATTAGAATGAGGGACAATGTGATTAAAGAATTGGAAATGTCAGAATTAAGGACATAAATTTAAATATCCGAGAAATGTTAGAAAAGATGACAGAAAAGGTGATATGGAACTCTGAAGACACATTAGAGTTGTGAAAGATGCTTTCCAAAATCTAGAAATATTAAAAGAGAGGAAAATGTTCTTGTATGTGTTATTTTCTGTCAAGATGTAGGGGATCATGGCTCTCCACAATTTTCTGTCCATTGTAGCTCTTAATAAATTTTCTTTTTGGTATCTCTCCTAAACCTTATTCTGCTATCCATTTATTTAAGCTCACTAAGTAGGTTATGCATTGTTTTCTTCTGTCCATCTTGCCTTCAATCTGTCCTAATCTGTCCCTTCCACTCTCTGTTCTGTCGTCCATTCTCATAATCTTGTCAGGTACGTGCCCACCTGTTCTGTTACCCACTGTTTTATTTGCCTTCAATATGTCCTGTGACTATTAAAATTTCCTAGTCCTCTTTCCTTATTATATGCCTTAGAAATTTCAACTGCTTGTTCTTGATATTAAGTATAAATTTACTTTTTGATCTGTCTTCTATAAAACTTTGTTGTGGCTCACATGTTCGGTCCATGGCATCTTCAACATCCTTCTGCAGAACCACATTTCTGTTGCTTCAAGTCTCTTCTTCATCTATGGTATGATTGTCCAGCATTCACTGCCATATAGGAGAACTGATATTACTTAACAGTTCAGTGATTTTTTTTGTTTCTAAATACTCTACTTAGCTTTTGAAATGCAACTTTGGCTATCTCAATATACCTTCAGATTTCAGTGTTGCACTTTTCATCCTCTCTTAAAACACTTTCCAAATATCTGAATTGTTGTACTTGTTTGATTTTGGTATTTTCAATTTGTAATTTGCCTGTTAAGATGTTCCTTTTACTAACAACCATGCAATTCTGTCTACTTGCAATTTATGTTTAGTCCTTCCTGCTTTCTTTCACTACCTTCTGTAGGAGTTCTTGTAATTTCCTTTTACCAAAGTTGCCTTTCAGAATCTAAAAAAAAATATCAAGAGAAAGAAAAATTTCTTCTATATGCCATGTCCCTTCAGGACATTGGTGATTATGTCACTCCACAATTTCCTGTCCTTTGTAGCTCTTAATAAATTTTCTCTTTTCTTATCCCTCCTAATCCCTGTTCTGTGATCAATGTACACAAGTACAGTAGGTAGGTTATGTGCTGTTCAGTATATATATATATATATATATATATATATATATATATATATATATATAGGAGATATATATATATATATATATTTTAATCATTTCACCCCAAGCATGACAATAAAGCCACTAGGATGCAAGGGGTTACTGAGTGTTAGAGAATATGAGATAAACTACTATTAAGGAGAGAGGACAATAAAAGGACAAAAATTAAGACAGCAGAAGATTACAATTGACATAGCATTTAAATTTTTGAAGCTGAAAGAGAGTTCCACAAGCAAGAAATGCAATAGAAAAAGAAACTGCTAGCATAGAACTTAGTTATATCTAGCCATTTTAACTGTAAAATAATGAGACCTAACTGCCAATCTAGTACTACGCTCAAATTCATAAAGTCTAGAAACCATAGTGGAAAGTTCATCAGAACATTTACCATGAAACTAAATATGGAAAAGGCACAGAGAAGCAACATTATGGCGGTCGGAAATAGACTGAAGCCGAGAAGCAAGGTCAGGACCAATAAGATTGCAAATTCTTTGGATTTTATCAAGAATCTCCAAATATATAGCAAGAGCACCACAACAAATGGTAGACTTATAAATGTGTAAGATAGATTCTGGAGAGAAAAATTGTCTAGCATGATAAAGGTGATATAACTTTCTTAGGTGCAATTGATTTAATACACTCTTTCCTCTTCATGCCAGTTAAAAACGTTATTCTGAGAAGAAGCAGAGAGTCACTTTCCAGGAGATTAACATCAGCCATGTTGGATGGAAGGTAAAGAGTGTTCTCTCGGATGATTAAAAGAGAGCAATTTCATTTTTGAGGTGTTAAAATTAACAAGAATCTCCTTACTTCATTTAACAACAAACTGCAGGTAATTTTTTGAGATCACCTGCCAATTTGACCATATCGAAACGATCAGACTTACTATTAAGATAGGAGGAAATATCTTGTGAGTGTTAATTTTCCAAGTTCTTTCCTCATCATGTTCCCAAGAAATTTTAACACTCTCTTTCTGATGTTAAGGACAGTGTGCGACATAAATACCTCCTGCATTTTAAACTGTTGTCTCTGTAGTGCTAGTGAACTTAGGCAAGTGGCAATGGTGTCTCCATCTAGCTAATGTTTTACCAATATGTGGAAGATGTTTCTGCTGCACCATATGTAAGTCTCATTTTTCTTTAACTTTTTGCTAAAACTTTGTTACCACTCGTATGTTCAGTCCTTGGTATTCTCAGCATTCTTCTGTAGAGCCACATTTCTTTCAACTTAATTTTCTTCTTTATCTGTGTGAACATTGTCCAGCATTCATAATGCTGAGCTGTTATGTAATATCAATCCTTCCAATATGGCAGTGAATACTCTAAAGTTACCTTGCAGATGAAGAGGAGGCTTGAAGCAACATAGATGTGATTCTACAGGAGGATGCTGAAGATACCATGGATGGAGCATTTGAGCAACAAGTTTAAAAAAAGTGATGCATAAAAAATACTTAGAATCAAAAAGAAACAACTGAAATTTCTGTGAAAGATAATGAGAAAAGAAGAATTTGATACTCACAGAACATGCTGAAGGCAAGAGGGGCTGAGGAAAACAACCTACTTTTTCTATGCGCTTTGTTCATTCAAGACATGGATGATCATGGTTCTCCACACCTTCCTGTCCTTTTTAGCTTTTAGTAAGTTTTGTCTTTTGCTATCTCTCCTAAACCCTGTTCTGCTGTTTATACAAGCTTGTTAGGTTATTCACTGATTTCTTCTGTTTCTCTTGCCTTCAGCTTGTGTAAATGGCAGGGATAGTAAGGGGGCTAAAGATTACTTAGAGCTACAAAAGTAGAATATTGTGAAGAGACATTACCATCCCATCCTGAAAAAGAAGTATTTTATTATTGTTTCTTTCCTACTACAATACAGTCTACCTTATACATTCATGCAGATTGTCATAACTGAAAAGGGTGAAGAGTATGATTTCAGTTTATGGGATCAATAACTTAATAACATTTTCGAGAGATGATATTTATGAATTTTCTTGACTATAAACAGAAATTCTTGTTTAAAATTTCAAATTTAATTAGTTCTTACAACAATGATTATGATACCATATCCTTTTTCCAAGAATTCTTTTTCAATGATTGAAAGATTTGATATAGAATGTTCGCCAATCAGCTTGTCTACTATCAGTTGATACTTAGCAGCAGATGAGATGACCAAAACCAAAAATATCCCAAAACAGGAAGATCTTCGAGATAATTTGCTTTGTGTTTTCTATGTTCAGAGTTTTTGAGTAATTCTTTCTTCAGAATAAGCTAAACATTACTTGATAATTTCTGTTTGAATTTTTGGGATGATGTGTTATGTTACCTGTGATCCATTTTCTTCATTTGTGTTATCACAATGTTTCAACTGCTGTACCCTATGGCCTTCATCAGGTGCTTCTCGATTGCGGTAACCTTCAAGGAATTCTGAACTGAACCCTTTATTTTATCTACGGGTATTGTTCTTGTTCCACTGACCATATCCAGATATATCTTGTCTAGTTCTTATTTGGTACTGCTTAGTAATTGCATGTCTTGTTTCTACTGAGTCCAAGTTAACACTGCTTAGCTAATCCATTAAGCTATTGTCCTGTGGGACAATCCTGAGTGTAAAACTTGGAGCCTTAAACCTACACTGTTATGATCTTCAATTAGGCTTGCCGACTTCTTGGAGTATTTGAACTTGTCCAACACTGTGGTTGCATTTTGGCTTTTAAAAAATAGTTAACTGCTGTGATAATTTCTGTTCCATTTATAATGAAGGCATCTTTTTGTTTTAAAATCATTTTAGCCTAAGCAATGCAATAATGCTATTAGGACACATGGCTTTACTGGGAATGAAAGAGAATGAGAAAACTTTAGTGAGGAGAAAGGACAATAAAAGAACGGGTTTCAGGAAGACGGAAGATGGCATTTGGCATTGTATTTAAATATTTGAAGATTGTAGTTGGCAAGGGAACAGGAAATCAAAAGTGACTTCCATAGGTGAGAAGTGTGAGAAAAGAAACTATTAGAATAGAAAATACAGTTCTATCTAGGTAGTTCAATCCTAAAACAGTGAGTCCTAGTTGCCAATCTAGTACTGTGCTTAAATTCCTGCAATAAAAGGCAAATTAAAATATTTGTGAAAAAGACAGCAGGAAGGAACAGACAATATCCCCAAATAACAACCCGATTACTTTGAGAGTTGCTGTAAATGATACAATGTTATGTCCTAATAATCTACTAAATCATGTGATAATTTAGTCTAAAATGCAATAAGTCCCAGTAAATTATGGATGACAGAAGAACTTTATTTCTGCAATACAATCCTGTTATTATTCAGCTATGTCTGTGTTTACTCATAAAAAGGAATAAAACAGCCTCTAAACCTGTCTAATAACCACTGAGCTATACGAGAATGTACTGAGCTGCAACCACAAACCCCTGATCACGCTTTCCTATGCTATGTCCACACATCTAGGCTTAAATGGTATAGCATCAGTGTTATTAGTAGTGGCAGTAATAGTAGTTAGAGAAATTGTAGTCATAGGTAGAGCTGATGTTTCACGCTTTTATCCATTGACAGTTTGCTATAACTAATTTTTTAATCATTATTTCAAAAACAAGCAAGGCAATAAAGTCACTAAAATGCAAAGGGTTACTAAGTTAGAGAATATGAAAAAAACATTATGAAGGAGAGAGAACAATAAAAAAAACAGGAAGATGACAATTGCATCTTTGAAGATCAAAGTTGACTGGAAAGTAAGAAGCTGGAAGAGAGTTCCACAAGCAAGACGTTCGATAGAAGAAAATGTTAGCATACAACTTACAGTTACATCAAACCATTTCAACTGTAAAAATGATGAGACCTTGCTGCCAATCTAGAACTGCACTTAAATCCATAAATTCTATATGACAAAGGGGAAAGCTTATCAGAACAATTAACATAAAAGTACTTATAGAAAATGCACAGAGAAAATATGTTATGGCAATAGGGAAGTGACTGAAGCTGAGATGCCAGTTCAGGACCAATAACATTGCCGATTCTTTGTATTTTATCTAGAATCTATAAATACAAAACAGCAGTACCAGACTAGAAGTGACAGTAATATTCAATGCAAGGATTAATGATAGAATTATAAATGTGTTTGTCTTGATGTTATATAAATTGTCATATTTGTCACAAGACAATTGTGAGCCACTATATAGCCAAATAAACTCATTGGACAGGACATTAAACAAGAGACAGAATTTCTGAAATCAATGTCATCCTTACGTTTCAATTTGCATCTCTTGCTAACCTAATCATATTATTAGTTTATTGATTTGTCTATTATCATTTCTTTTAGTGTTTTTCATTG
Source organism: Acanthosepion lycidas (assembly GCA_963932145.1). Lineage (NCBI taxonomy): Eukaryota > Metazoa > Mollusca > Cephalopoda > Sepiida > Sepiidae > Acanthosepion > Acanthosepion lycidas. The sequence goes on from OZ010582.1 coordinate 49,805,519, forward strand.
AACAAATTTACTCAGCAAAATCGATTTGTTCTTTGACATACAGATTTACTTGCATAGCTATAGGTAGAGTTTTTGAGATATATGCTTGTTCAGCATAGTCTAGTATGGATCAAGGCAATTGCCATGAAGCACCTAGTGAGGATAAAACTTAATCATAATACTATGTTAAATCAACTAGCTATTGTCCTCAGGACATTGACATTGCTTAACTTTGGTAATCATACGTTTTAATGAGATATAGTCATAAGCAGTATGGGCCAAAAGCAATTGCAATGAAGCACTTAGTGAGGATCAATGTTACCAGTAATAGCTTGTTTAAATCACCTAGCTATTCGTGTCAGTCAGATACCCAGAGATAGACTGCATACATCTTTTTCTTCTTTAGATATTCACTTATTTGCAAAATTGTATATGAGGTTTTAAAATTGGACACAGACATTGTATGCATGTGTGTGTATATATATATATATATATATATATATATATATATATAAGGTTAATGGTTTTAAAAAAAGCATTGCAAGGTCAATTGATAAAAATCACCTGAGGATACCACACATATATATTATAAATTAACTGATTTAAAATGTTTTTTTTTTTTGCTACACAGTAATAACCAATAATTTTGTAATTAAATTTGAAGCTTTTAGCTTCCATTTTTGAAACATGGTTATTACTGTGTAGCGAAAAAGCCATAATTTAAATCAGTTAATTTATAATATTAATGCTCTGTAAATTTACATTGAGCACTATCAATAAGAACACCAGATTATATATCTTACTGTTCTGTCTTTTTATATATGTATGTATATATCTCATTTTAACATATTTACCAAAACTACACAAAAATATCTTGAAATAATAAAGAGTAAATTTATTCAGTTGCCATTAGCTTCAACCATGGCCTCCAGACAATTTGGAAATCTAATGCAGCTCTTCTGAATGGTCTTCTTGTTGAAGTTTAATTTATGCTGCCATAATGCTTGCCTTCAGTTCATCTTTCAATGTTTGTTGGTCTCTTACTCAACTGTGTCTTCCAGCAGCCACCCTCTTGACCCAAGGCAGCACTACCTCCTCAAGGTACTTGATATAGGCCTCAGTGTTGAGGGCCTTGGAGAGATGAATCGAGGCATAATGCCCCATCACTAGTGATCATACCTTTGTAATCACCATTAGACTTATCCAGCTCTTTCTAAATCCTCTGTGCTGTCCTCAGATTGACACCCAAACACACTGAAATTTTCATATTGGAGCTTCCAGTATGAATGCCAAGCAGTATAGCATGCCATTTCCAAATTTCTGGTGGAGTGAATTCCATCATGGTGTCCTTTTTCTCACAGATGGTGTCCAACTTACCCTACTATACTGCGTTGTTGACAAAATCAGAAACAAATGACATACATGTACAAAATAAAAAATATAAAATGGAGACAATTTACCCATCACACGTCTTATCCTTTATTGAACTGAAAATGTGGGAGGTGGTTAGTCAAAAACCACAAATATCTGTTTGGATTTATTATGTAAGTCCACCACATATTCAGGAAGCTTGCTTTTACTATTTATGACTTGGATAAAACTGCAAATAACAAATGTTGAAGAAGGGGAAGATTACGTTTGCTGTCACTTGATTCTGAGAAATGACCATCAAATATCTTTATTGTGTGGATAGAAATAATGTTTCTTTTTATTTAGCTGGTTTGATACAAAGCCACCAAAATGTGGAACCTAATGAGAATCAAACTCACGAGTCTAGCCAGTTAACCGCTATGACATAGCCCTTTGTAATATTGTCATTATTCTTCTTTCTTGTAAATCTTGTCATTATTTAATAAATAGTGGAAGTTATTAATTTAATACACAGCTAGATTTTTGTCATCTGTTACTAACGCCGCACAAGGACAGCGTTTTTCATCCATATTCCTTGAAGGACTGGAACCCCACATATTCCTTGAAAGACAAAACCCCAGCCTTGCCACTATGCTGTCTTTGAATTCTAACAATCATGACAACATCAATTCCCTTTGGGTAGGTCTTTGTCACAAATATGCTGCTTTTTGTCAGTTTCTTGTAACAAAAAAAAAATGCACTGTCAGTCATTGCAATTACTGGAATCAATTTCCTAGAATTCTTGCAAATGTTATTTAATTACAAGACTTGGATTTATGTCATATATGATCGTCCACAGATGCAGTTTTATAAATTTATGTGTAGTGGCTCTAAATGCTCAATAATATTATTATTATTGATGTTAATCTGTTGTTTTTTTTTTACAGCTTATCAACCTTTTGTAAGTAATTTAAATCCAAAAGATATTTTCAGACCTTAAGAATTTCTTTTTTGGCAGGTAACAGTTTACTGATACAAGCCCTACTAATTAACCCATAGCTGGGGAGGGGAGGGGAGGGGAGAAGTGGTGGATTCATACCTTTCCCTAGGGTAAATGAGCCTAAGTGAATATAACAAAACCTGACTAGAATTGGAAATTGGCTTTCTGATTTTCAGTTCTAAACCATTACATCACCTACACATCTAAGCTTACAGCAACTGGTATTTCCAAGGAGCAGCTCATCTTGGTACTGACCAGGCTTGACATTGCTAAAACTTCGGGAATCATATGAGAACCACTGTTTCAACATGAAGCTGTATGTCTTAATATTAATATAATAACAATGCAATAATTGTTCTGTAGAAATGCTGTCAATGAAGTAAAGTACAAAGACTAAAAGTAAACTGAAAAAATATTCTCACAGAAAATCAATATTTAATGAAGAAACAAAACATAGAATTTTTTTTACTTTATGTTATTATGGTATAAAGTTCACATAATCAGTAGGTAACTGGCTACTCGTTTCTGGTAGGTTGAAGTGCACCCTTGTAATGTAGCAGCAAGCTAAATGAATTCGAAATGATTGGTGTTTGCAAAGAAATAATGAGATAAGGAATATAACTGTAGTAGTAGCAATAAAAATAAAAGATTTACTATCACGTGAATGTTGAAATGAATAAGGAACATTATAGACAGGAGAAAGTTCTTACTGGTTGAGGGAAAATGCTGATCTATTAGTCTAAGATGTCAGAAATGAGAGAAGTTGTCCCCAAGTGTCACCTGCCACTCAGATCATTTCTTGCCATAGCAAACCTGTACAAACCCCAAGAGCCACTTAAGGTAGAGAGTCACATAGTAAGAGGCACAGTTTATGTGGATATGTGGGGAAGATAATGGTTAGATTTGAACAGGCTAAGATTATAGTGATGAGGGAAGCATCCTCTTAAGATTAGGTACTAAGAAATTTAGTTTGTATGAACAGTTGCCTCATTGCTCTATCATTATTTCCCACTTGGAACAGAGTAATAAAGCAATGAAAGGTTTTCAATGTTTCGTCTGTAGAGAAAGGGGTTGTATGGTGGAAAATAATTCATCACCCACAAGGATGTAGAGACACTTTTGGACTTTATCAAGACTTGAAAGTAAACATTGGGCAGCTCCAGCCCATATATGACAGCAGTATTCCATTTTCAGTCTGATTAGGCTCTTGTAAAAGGTGTTTATTTTCATCTTTCATTTCCTTTTCAGTTTGCAATGGTCTCCTTCTCAATTTAATTTCATATCTTATATCCTGATCCTTCAGAAGTATATTTATCAGGTGTATGTCAGTCCGGCTAACCTACAGGAAATTTCGAATGGAACTCTTTATTCAATTTATGGGGTAAACTGTTCTCCTTTTACTAATAATAGACCGAGATGAGTGATTGCTTGGGAATACTAGGTGCTGTAAACTTGGATGTGTGGGTGGTGAATAGTGGCTTGGAATTGTTAACTGGAGAGCCAATTTCCAATTCCAGTTGGGTTTGTTATATTCCCTTTCACACCTTGGGAAAGAAATTAATCCACTTTTTCTCTCCCAACCTATGGGTTAATTAGTAACATTGGTATCACTAAATCATTATTACCTTTAAAAATTATTATAAAAAAAATTTCTTACAACCAAAAAATATTTTCTGGCTTTTAACAACCTGCAATGGGTTGGTAAGCTGTAAAAAATGAATCAATCCCCAAAACTTCCATTGCTCAAGTCTAGGGATATCTTCTCTAGTCCTTACTTTTAGTGCTTGTTAGTTAATGCTCACCCTGTTTCCACCAAGTTCAAGTACACACTACCCCATCCAGGGATTGAACTCAAAATTACTGTGTCTCCAATTTCACAGTTGTAGGCTATCCAGAATTACATACAACTGATGAAAGAGGGCACAACAGCTGAAACATTGTGATAACAACAACAAAGATGAAGACAATAGCCTGCATGTAAATAGTGTAAATAAAATGAGTGGGTGGTGTATTGATGTGTCTCAGAAAGATAAATCAGTGAGACAAGTTTGAAATTTTGGTCGATTTTGTTACATTTACGTTTGTACAGTGAGAAAAGGCAGCTTGGAAAATCTGACACTGACAGGCTATATTGAAGGTAAGAGAGGAAACTAAGTAACCGACCTAATGAGCTTGTGTAAATAAAAATCTAAATGGATAATAGGAACGATAGTAAAGTGACAAACATTAAGAGTAATAAAGGATAGGAAATTATGGAGAGCCATGATCACCCACATGGCAAATAGAATAAAGTCTTTGCTGTGTCAAAAAGATTTTACCCTTGATAAACATCATAGATAATGAATCACTTGCAATTGTTAAGTGATTGGCGTATAAGATTGTGCGTTCAAAGGCATTAGACACAATTTACAATCAGATGAGAACCAGTTGGCATATCACATTGCAAATTGAAACGTGCGCAATCCCATTTTTGATCAGATCAGCTCTTTTTAGCAGAGTTAAGAGATAATAGAATTAGAGATCGAAAGGTGTGAGGTTCTATTTGAGATCAAAGTAGCACTTGCTGGTCTAGCTGAATGGTTCTGACTTTGGAATGTAGGCTAAGAGATGTGAACTTTAAAGCTTAATTAAATCACCTGGCATAGCTTGAACCACAGTGCTATTCTAAATTTAGTGGAATTTGAACAGATCAGTTTATCTGGATTTTTGTGTTACACTAGATTTTTGAAATGCCTATATAACTCATTCTACTGAGATATCAAAATTGCATTTTTTGTGGAAGTTGAAAGTTGAAGTAAAATATCAGATATGGATATATACATACACAATTCTCTTTAATCATTTCATTCCAAGAAAATAAAAAATATAAATTCCCTTTACTCTTGAAATAAAAAAAATAAAAATACAAGTATATGAAAATTTCAAAAACTTGACACGGAACCTTGGTCATAATTATTAATGCCTATATTTGTATTAGGTTGGTGCAAAAATAATGTCGTTTTTCCTTTGAAACGTCAAAAAACGACATTATTTTTGCACCAACCTAATATTAGACTCAAATAGAAATCATTCTAACTGATTAATTTTTTAATCAAAAAAACCTGACAGGTTGCAGTGAGTAAAACTAAGTATAATGACACTAATAATAACTTGTGCAATTGTAGAAGTCCCAATAATTGCTTATTACAGAATAACTGCTTAACTAGTTCTCTAGGTTATCTTAGTACAATTTCTACACTCAAAAACCCTAATATTAAAAAAAATTACATTGGAAGTACTATGAGCACATTCAAAGAGCATTGGTGTGGACATGTGCAATCTTTCAACAATATTAATCATAAATACAAGATTTCATTGTCCAAGTATTTTTGGAGTTTAAAGGAGAAAAACAAGACACTTACTGTTAAATGGAAATTAAGAGAGCTTGAGCATGTAATTCTCTATATGCCCTTGGTATTTATGTCGTAATGAAAAATTTGAAATCATTAAATTTAAGGACAAGATCCATCTCTTAAATCAAAGGAATGAACTCACCGTTAACTGTAAACATAGATCAAAATTTAACCTACTATAGGGGTAGTAATATTTTTGATGATAATGTAAAGTTATTGAGGTTTAGGATGTTATCACTTCTATTATCAGCTAATCCTCCTTTTATGTACATATATGTATGTAAACATTTATAATGTTTGTTTATGTGTGTACATGTGTGTGTATTTTTATGTAAAGGTGTATGCATGTGTGTGTGTGTGTGTGTGTATATATATATATATATATATATATATATATAGAGAGAGAGAGAGAGAGAGATAGATATATGTGTGTATTTGCAGGTATGTATGTATATATGAATATATTTGTACTTGTATTTATATGTTCATGAATGTTATGTATGTGCTTGTCTATAAATTTATGCATATGTATATTTATGTGAGTATGTATGTGTGCATGTATATGTGTGTGTATATATATATCTGTATATGTGTATTTTAGTGTTTTGAAATGGATTATCTATGCTAACTATAATCTACTTTTGTTTGATAGTGATTTTAAAATTGCTTGTGAACTTAACAGTTGTATTTCATTACACTTTAATCTTGAATGGGCTCTGAATCATTTTCATAATATTGATAGTATTTTTTTTTGTTTACTTGTTGCTACTTATTTCTATATGAGTGTATATACTTTGATATTTGTGGCTGTGCATGAATGTCAGTGTATTGGTTTATTTTTGTATGCTTTTTATATGTAGCTGTGTTGGTTGATGTTTGTATTTATTTATGTGTATATATGTGTATGTTTATGTATGTGTGTGTGTATATATATATATATATGTGTATTTTTATGTATGTGTGTGTATATATATGTGTATGTTTATGTATGTGTGTGTGTATGTTTATGTATGTGTGTGTATATATGTGTATATATATGTATGTTTATGTATGTGTGTGTATATATATGTGTATGTGTGTGTATATATATATATATATATATATATATATATGTTTATGTATGTGTGTGTGTGTGTATATATATATATATATATATCTGTATGGGTGCATGTTTATATATATGCGTGTGCATTAATTTATATATATTTATACCAGTGTATGTGTTCATGTGTACTCATGCATAAATATGAGGTCTTTGTATATATTTGTGTGTCAGTTATGCTTTCTTTTCTATATAAGCTGGTTTTATTTACCATGTTGCATTTTGAGTGGACATTTGAATTTGGTGGTTGTTTTTTTTTTGTGTCTATGTTTATATATTTTGTCTCTGTCCATTTGTATGTTTAATTGTCTTTTTCTTTGCTTTATTCACTGCCAAATATTTTTTTCCTATTGTACTACTCTTGACTTTTATCTATTAAACTCTTTTTATCTATATATCTTTGACCATGTAAATAATATTTTAATGGTTAGTTTGCATTCGCTTATTAAAACTTTCAGACTTGAATCTTTGTGGGATTGTCTATGTCTAAGTCTTTATTAATGTATGCGTGTAGGATTTCTTATACATGCGTTTCATTGTATGTATATGTGTATGATATTATATTTCCTTTTTTTGGTTGTGGACATCTATTTCTTGCTTCGTCCGTGTTTTTGCGTGTTTATATATCTAAATATGTCTATGTGTTTGTATATTATAATATGATTGTGTATGTATTATTATTTGCAAAATTTCTTTCCCTGCCCATATCATCACTTCAAATGTATCCAAGTTGTTACAATATTTGTATCTCCTTAGATTAATGTTTTCTCTGAGATTTGGGCTTTTTGATTAAAACAAAATAGATAATAAAATATGTATTTTTCCGCAGTTCCTCCTTTAAATAATTTTATATTTTAAGCTTAACCTGTATTAAGTTTAAAATTGGTAATGTCCATTTTCAATTTTATAGTAAAATTGAAAATTAATTAGAATGATTTATATTTGAGTCTAACACTAATTATTAAAACCAAGGTTCGTTGCCAAGTTTTTTTAATTATCATATACTTGTATTTTGATTGGTCATTGCAGCTTATGTAACAGCATTTCCCCTAAATAGGGGTGTTTGGTTGATTTGAACCTTTTAAAACCCTTTATTCTACATTTAACATCATCCTTTGATAAAACACCAGAAGTGTTGAAACAAAATGGCTATTTTGTAGTGATGTTATAACATGCTTATGTTATAATTTTTGAATAAATTATATATATATATATATATATATATCTTGGAATAATGCTTTGATACCACAGAATGAATAGATAAATTTGAACAAACAATTTTGTGCTACCTTTTTTTTTTTTTTTTTTTGAGTAGGAGCTAGGCTGCGTTTCAGCCAACGCTTTCTCAGGGACTGATTGTTGGCAAAAACTTGATTTAATTAGACTGTAAATATGCAGGAAAATTCTTGGAGATAAGACTGAAACACATCTAAAAAATTTATGATTAATGTAAATGCGTAAACTTAAGAAAGTAAATAAATGTACAATTAAAATAAATACATAAACTTAAAAGAGTAGATAAATGAACCAACCAGAGAATAAAACAAGTAAATAATTGTTCACATACCTCCAAACAAGTTTAAAGATTGCAAAAAATGTCCTTTTGTTTGCACAGAGGTGGTTGCTGCAATTTAAGGCAAATGGCCTCTAGAACTAACAAATGGTATTTGGACCTGCCTGTATGCAGAATAGAAAAAAGACTCCATTGTAAAACGTGACGAGCATATCCCATTTTCCAAAAGGTGTTACCCAATTGCTGAATCATGTGATGACTGTGACACATGAATATTATTACTTGAATGTAATCTGATATGTTTAAGGACGTGTTGGCCCATTTTTGTTTCCAGTCTAAGACTTGACCATCCTATATACTCAGCTTCAAACTGACATTTAAACTTATAGATAATTAAACTCTTATTATGATATGGCAGATGGTCTTTAGTGAATGAAGGAAAAACTGGACAGGTACCAAAAGCAACATGTAACTTGGCCGAAAAAGTAGCAGAGACAATAGTAGAAACTGTCACTCAAAATTTTATATTTTCTGCCAAGACAGTTTTAGACAGATAGAACACAGACTAGGACCAAATTTTGGGGACATATCATGTTCTATTGTATGATAAACAATATTAGCTGGAAAACCATTATTGATAAGAATAGAATGAATTTTGTTCAACTCCTGCTGGAGTGTACAAGAGGAACAAATCATTAAGGCCCGATGGACTAAAGTTTTCACCAGATTTATTTTTCTGGTACGAGGGACAAAAGAGTCCCAACTGGTGTAAAGACCTGTAAAAGTTGCTTTATCGAACACACTAGTGATAAAAGTACCATTCTTCTGCTCAACAAGACAATCAAAAAATGAGATAGAATTATCTGTCATAAAGACTAAAGATGGGTGTAATGAATTCAAAGATTCACAAAAAAGAGTTGCTTCATGTTGTTGAGCATAGAGAAAGGTGTCATCAACATAATGTTGATAGATATATGGTTTCTGACACTTAAAAAAATGGCTTTCATGGTACCCAACAAAAAATGTTGGCTAAGAAGGGACTCAAAGGGCTACCCATAGAAACACCATCTGTCTGGTCATACATAACATTTTCAAAGCTAAATTCCCTTCCTTTGTTGCTAATGTCAGGAACTCTAAAAATAAAAGATCTTGAATGGAGAGAGGACTCAGGCAGCCTCTACAGAGTGCATCAACACATATCTGTGCTGTCGCTTGTAAGGGGACATTGGTGTAAAGACTCACAATGTCAAATGAAACCATAATTTTGTCATTAGAAGTAATTGGACAATTTCTAATAAATTTCAAAAAGGTAAGAGTCTGATACACAGTAGGTTGAGAAGTTAGCTTAACTATACCTTAATTTAAGTGTATTTTTATTAAAAATCTTACTAATAGGATTATTACTGGGGAATACATCTTCACTTGAAGAGTTATTACTAATTCTAAATTCTATGAAGGAGGGTATGTATTTGATTATAGACGGAGAGTGATTAGAATTTGGGTGTACAGTGTAACCCAGATATAAGAGACCCGGATATAAGAGAGATTTTCTCTGGTCCCAAATTAGAGCCTGTGTTAATGTATATAAATTAAACCAAACCCGGATATAAGAGACTTCTCTGGTCCCGACAACTCTCTTATATCTGGGTTACACTGTGTATATATAATGGTTTTGCATTAGTTTTTATGTATGGTTTGTATATAATATTGACTAAGTCTAGTGTTAAATCAAGAAAGTCTACTTTTTTTAAAATTTGTATTGTTTTTAACTTTCAGGTTTAGACTAAATATGTATATATATTATTATGTATAAGTAAATTCTACAGGTTAACTCTGAGAAATTTTTCATAATATATCTATATATTCAGTTAAAGATAAAAACATCTTTGATAATGGCTAATAGGATAGTCAAAAGCAGTTGGATATGAAAAAAATTTGAACAATTTTTACATACTTTATGTTCAGAAAAAGAAACATTTATATGGACACAAGTTAAATTAGATAAAAATCTTAATCGAAGTAGCTTGTCAATGATCTGAAACGTGTGTGTGTGTCTATATATATATATATATATGACACTCCTCAAATGAAAACTTCTGATCTCTTTCTTTTTAAAACTATTGTTGTTATCTATAACTCTACACATTTCTTCAGTTTTGAGTCTGGTATCGTCTAGGAGTTGATTGATGAAAGTTGTTGTCGATTGAGCTCTTCGTCTTTACCCATAATTTCGATCCCATAATATAAGCTGATGTACAACTTCTGATGCACTGAACGACCCTCACCAGATTGTGTCGGTAATCTTTGGTTGTTTTTTCATGTAGTTTTTCACTGGACATCTGTTGTTTCCAGCTGACATTTAGCACTGCTCTGAATACTTGAATGTATGCATCTATTTTTTTTTTCATTGATTTTGTCAATGTCAAATTTCTTGACCGATATAAGAGAATTATTTCTGCTACTGACCTATACAAATGCACTTTTAGACTTCAGATGAAATTTATTTTTCATAGATTCGCAATGGCATGGACTCGTGGTTCCCAAATGGTTCGGCACATCTCATAGGTGAGGCGGAATGTTTGAATGACAATCAAAGATTTAGAAACCATTTTAAGAAATTCATATGCCAAAAATAAATATGATTTCAAAATTTCAAATATTATGGATTACTTGTAATTGCATGCATGAGTCCCAGTATATCAATCATTGTGATATTTTTGCATTATATCAAGTATTAAAAATATAGTAACTAGTGTTCGCAAATTAGAAGAGAGAGAGAGTTATCAATGATAATGTTCTGACTTTATTCCATGATTATCTCCCTTTAATCTTCTCTCTGGCACTTCTTTGCTGTAGGGCTGCTCATGCCTTTTCAGTTCTGACAAATATCATAAACTAATAAAGGGAAAGGCTTCTTTGTATTGATGAGGAGATGAGTGTTTATCTCAAATTAGGCCTAATATAAAGGAGGTGACTATACCTTTCAATAAATTTGTCTACTTTAATCATATTATAAGTTATTTGTGTTATATATTTAACCTACTATTAGTCATCATTTTTTTAATGTTTAGATGAACTTTTTATCATAAAATTTGGCGAGGCAAGAGCAAATTTTTATTTTGGAAATGCGATCCAGAAAAATAAAGTTTGCAAACAATTAGCATGAACAGTACTGACATGCAAGTCATTTTGGGGCGAATTCAGTGATGATCCTATTGATAAGAGTGTTTATTTAAAACTGCTTAGTAACTTGGTTAAATGTTTAATGTTATTATCTACTGATAAGAGTGTTTCCATAATCTTTGGTAGTTTCTCCAGATAGTTCTTGAGAGTATTGTTTCTACCATGGACAGTTGCACTTTAAGACATTTTTTTGCATTTTTGACTTCCAAATGATATTTATTTTTGATAGAAATGTATATGCTATCAAGAATCTAACATGTGGCTGATGGCCACATCACATTTAAACATTGGTTCCTATATGATCACCAAAGTTAAGGAATGTCTATCATGGTCACTACCTAGATGGGGGACTCTTTGGGCATACCAGGTGATGCAAGCTTGCATGTGCAAGTAGCGTAATGGATAATGACAGAGTTTAAATTCCAGTTTTAGTTGTTCACTTACACATGAATTCCCTTAGGAAAAGTATAAATCCTCCTCTTCTCCCCAGCTATGGGTTAATTAGTAAAACTTGTATCACTAAATTATTAGCTCTAAAAAAATAAAATAAAGAGAGTGTATATACTGAAACAGATTTTAAAAGAAATATTGTTACTCTCCATGTTCTTACTCATCAGATTATTTTGTTAATAACAAATTCAAACACATCTGAATTATTACTTGAGTAATGTCAAATATTTGAGATTTAGAAATGTGGCTCATGTTGACTTTATCAAGCCATGGAGAAATTAACACCTGTAATCACTTTGGCAATTATTCCTCATCATTAAGCATGCATCAAATTTGATAGATTTGACCAAGATCTACAAAAACAATGAATCATTTAATGATTTTTAATTTCAGCCTTTTCTTCTTGATATTTTTAATTTTAGTATTGGAACATAAATATGCACATGGAGAAGCTTTATTATAAATCAGCAAAATATCTTTAAGTGTTTTAACAGAAAACACAAAGGGCAACACTGAAATCTGGAGGTGTATTTGGTTAACCAAGTATTAAGAAACAGAAGAATTTCATTAGAAACAAAGAAGAGAGTACTTAACTATTATGTGATATCAGACACGTCCTGGTAGTGAATGCTGGACAATCTCCTCAAAGATGAAGAAGAGGAGACTTGCTGCAATAGAAATGTGGTTCTATCAAAGGATGCTGAGGATACAATGGACCAAACATGTGAACGATGATAAATTTTTAGAGAAAATGGAAACAAAAAGGACACATATTTAAAATCAAGAAGAGACGGTTAAAATTTTGTGGGCATATAATGAGGAAAGCAGGCTTGTATAGTCTGATACTCACAGGACAGATTTAAAGGCAAGAGGGTCAGAGAGAAACAATGCATAACATACTTAGCGAGCTTAGGGTACCTCAAAGTGGGTAATGGTTAGCAAGCTTGTCTCGCTAGAACAATTACATCTGGGTAGTGAGTTCTATCCTCACTGGGTGTCCCATACTTTTGGCCCTGTGCCGCATCTAAGCTATACTTGGAAAATAACTACTTAGTGAGCTTGAGTAAATGAATGGTGGAACAGGGTTTAGGAGAATTAACAAAAAGACAAAATTTATTCAGAGCTATAAAGGATAGGAAATTGTGGAGAAATTGTGATCACCTATATCCTGAAGGGACATGGCACATTAAGTCAGTCATCAATAATGGCTAAGTGTACTTTAACATGGAGTAATGTTTATCAAGGCCAATCTGACTGACCATTTCTACAAAGTAGTTTGATCACTCATGCTATTGCCCATAGTCTTATGGCCTTACCATATGAAAAAACTGGTTTTCATATGATCACCAAATTTAAGCATTATTGAGTGTGGTTAGTACCATGATTTTAGACACCTTAGGAATACCAGGTGCTGTAAGCTTCAATGTGCAGGTGGTGTAATGAATAACAGCTTAAAATTGGAAATCGAAAAGCCGAGTTCAAATTCCAGTTGGGTTCGTTATATTCACTTATGTGTAAATATCCTTTTGTAACATAATCCAACTCTTCTTCCCCAGCTATGGGCTAAGTAGTATGACTTTTATCAGTAAATCATCATTATTGCCCCCAAACCTCTTACAATCTAAAATTATTTTGGGCTTTAAATAACCTATAAAAGGTTGATAAGTCAAAAAACAAATCACTCGATAAATGGGCAACCTCATAAAAAAATTCAACATTAAATAAAACAACAAGTATCAAGATGTAAAATCAGCCATTCAAAAATTTTCTCTCATTACTAATGTGATTCTGGATTATGGCTTTATTCTTTTATGTGCTATCTCTTTATGAAGTGGGCAATCACGGCCCTCCATAACTTCCTATCCCTCCAAGTCCCTGTTCTGCCATCCATTTACACATGCTCACTAGGTTGGTTAAACAATGTTTCCCCACTAACCTTCAGTATGTTTTGTGATTGTCAAATTCTCCAAGCCTTCATTCTATGTCCTAGAAATTTCAACTTTCTTATTTGAATTGTCCTTTTAGTTATTGGTTTTATCTGCATAAATTATATTAAGATTGTGCCAACTGATAATAAATCCTGGTAGGAATTCTAGTTCTCTTAGGATCACTTTGCTGTATAAGTTGGATAAATCTATTGGGAAGATGCATCCACATTTTTCAAACCTTTCTATTTTTGTGTAC
>OZ010582.1:49819871-49974871 GCA_963932145.1 Acanthosepion lycidas
ATTGTATGCTCCAGCCTTCTTCAGGATCTGTCTATATTTCTGTGATGAGGTATTGTAATTATTTACACTATTTACATTGTTCAGACTATTGTCCTCATCTTCATTTCCATATTCATGTTTCGGACAACAGTCTAAACAATATAAATACCTAATCTCTAAAACATATATAGATATTATTCTTCTTCTTCCTCCCCCATTTCACCTTTTGCCATGTCCATTCAGCACAAATTCCCTGTAGGTCTTGCCAATGTTTGTCTTTTTTATTATCCTTCTCACTCTTTGTTCTGCCCTTCTTTTACACAAACTTGTCAACTCATTTCCCTCCACCTTTTCCCTGCTTTCTCTTTTTCTTTCAGTGTTCTGTGAGTGTCAAATTTGCCAAACTTTCTTTCCTCATAAGTCTTCTAGAAATTTCAATTGTTTGTTTCTGATTCTCTTGTCATAATGAACAGTGGTACTCTCAATGATGCTTCTTGCTGTGGATATCTATTGGGACTCAAGTTCAACCCAAGACCTCAAGTGGAATTCATATAATATATATATATATATATATATATATATGAGAGTATAGTGTGAGTTTCTAGGATCAGTTTTTTATGCAAAAAATAAGGAGTCGCACAATTAATATTTTTGGTGACTTATGTACTGGTAAATCTTTTTGGTGGAGGTGGGGGTAAAATTCATGAATATTCGGTAATCATAACCTACCAGTTAGGCCCACATTCTCACGGTACCCTTGGCTAACCTTAATGGAACACGTAAGCTGTCAGCTGCCTCCTGTAGTCTAGATTCTTGTTTTCTGTTGCTACATCAACAGCAGAGCATCAGTTAATACGTGGGCCAATTAAAATCTATAAATATCTTATATAAATGAACAATCAACAATGTTTTTTTCTTTCTCAAATTTGCATCCATCCTCATTTATATGTGTTTAAATCACAGAGTCATTGTTTTTTCTATGACACACCTTTTGTCTGATATATATATAAAAGTACATTATCGAAATCTTCATATCAGATATTTTATGGTAAGTGATTTTTCCCACCATTTTATTGTATCTTTGTACAAGAAAGAATGAAGACTATTTTCTATATGTTCAGGATGATACCCATTACTGCAATATTTGACTATGATAGGCTTACTAGTATTGATCAGAAGCTGAAGTCACATTATACACAAGCTATGTGAAAAAAAAAAAAAAAATTTTCTGTTGCTACATGAACAGCACATCATTCACAATATATGCTGCTTAAAATCTACAAATACTTTATATAAATGAAGAATTAACATTTTTTTCTCCAATTTGGGTTTGTTCATATCCACATCATTGAAGTATTACTTTTTAACAGCACATCTTTTAGCAATGAAAGGGAAGAAACTTTGGCTATGTAGGAGGTCAGCCAAGGGTAAAGGAGCTACCATAGTCAGGTATGAATGAAAAAAAAGTACAGTATCTAAATCTTTATATCAGATATTTTATGGTCAGTGTTTTTTTTCATCATTTTTGGGTAAAAAGAATGAACACCATTTATCTACCATAAAATATGCCTAGTCCTATAATATTTGACTACAGTAGGCCTACTAGTATTGCACCAAAGATGAGGTCGCATTATACACAGGCTGTCTGTAAAACATCGAGGTTTTTCACAAAAAGATTCAGAGGTCACACTATGGAGGGTACAATGGATAAATCGTTGGCTAAATTACGCAAAAATGAAAATAACGTGAACATCTCATTTTAACAGATATATTAACCAAAATTACATAAAAATATCTTGAAATAATAAAGAGTAAATTTGTTCAATAAATTCACCATTGGCATCAACCATGGTCTCCAGATAACTTTGAAATCTTCTGCATCTCTTCTGGACGATCTCCTTGTTTAAGTTGGTGAATGTTGCCATAATCCTTGTCTTCAGTTTGTCTTTGGTGTTACAAGCAGTTTTGTTGGTCTCTCACTCAACTGCACCCCACACATAATAATCAAGGGTGGGTGTAGCCTGGAGAGTTAGGTGGCCAAATGTTGAGGGTGATGTGATCACAGAAATTTTCTGACAGCCATGATTGGGTTCTCCTGCTTGTGTGGCATGGTGCAGAGTCCTGTTACCAGACATAGGGTTTTCCAGCAGCCACACACTTGACACAGGGCATTACTACCTCCTCAAGGCACTTGATATAAGCCTCTGTGTTGAGTCTGAGGTCCTCACCAACAAATGCAGGAGTTCTTTTCTTATCAGAATAATTTTTATGAGCTGTCATACCTTCGTAATCACCATCAGACTCATCCAAATCCTCTGTACTGTCCTCAGATTGACACCCAAACACTTTGAAATGTTCATATTGGAGCTTCCAGCATGAATGCCAGGAAGTACAGCATGCTGTTTTCAAATTTCTGGCAGAGTGAATAGTATTATGGTGCTCTTTTTCTTACAGATGGTGCCCAACTGACCCTACTATACTGTGCAGTTGAAAAAATCATAAACAATGCACATACATAAAATTAAAAATATAAAATGGCAACAATTTAACTAAGATCTACGCTTATACATGAATATATACTGTTGTCTTCATGACTTTTATCGGGAGCAAAGGCCATTTTTAGGCTTTCTTTTGGGGCAGGATTTCAGCTGATTCTATATTAGTAGTTTTCTCAACATAACCTTCCTTCTTCATATTTCCCCACTCACCCACCAATAATTTGACCTAGCCAAATTAAGTTAATCTTCATCTCATATTTTTCTATTTGAAACTTAGGCCAGAAATTGCAATCGTGAAGAGGATACGTGTTTAAATTTAAAATTATTATTTCTTAATCATCAATAAATTAAAAAATGAAGTTCTAATTGTTAAATAAAAAATTAACAACTGTTGGGAATTTCAAAATCCTCTGAATGTCGTTAATTAAAAAAAACGGTAATTCTTTCTCTAAGAAATCATGGCAAATGATTTTTGGTAAAAAATTTCCAGATGAGTCCATCATAATCTAATCAAGATCGCAATCTCAATGCAATTTGCCTTTGATCTTGATTACGTTACGTCATACTAATCTGGAATTTATACAATTATGGTAATGTGTCTTGAAACTATTTTTTATTGTGACAAATTGGAAATTCTCAAGCTATCACCTCAACTTCAGTTCATTATTTTCAAGGTATATTTAAAAGTAATTGTGTCACTTACAAATCTCATGGCAGCTTCCCTGAATCTTCACTCATTCATTTGCTATCTAATGCTCAAGTATCTATTGAGCACCCTAATCAAGTTTCTTTGGTCATTTTTTTTATTCTTGAAATATTTAGACTACGTTGATGAAATTGTTAATTTCTTTGTGATAACAAAATTTGAAATCTAGAAATGGATGTATGTTAGAAAAGAAGCAATAAAATCAAAATTTTGTAATTAATTCTATTTCCATTCTAAGAAAGAGGAAAAGAAAGAGGAAGCAAACGAACTGCTTCAGGCCTCAGAATTCATGCAATTGTCAATATTAACCTTGTCGTTCCACTCAAACAGCTTCTTGCTGCAAACCACTGCCCTGTGGAACAGACTCCCATGAAGATTTTTCTCTGGTCACTACAATTTTAACCTGTTCAAGTCTAGAGTTAACTGTTATCTTCTCCTCCTCCTATCCATATCAACTACCCCTTAACATAACCTTCTACCCTGAGAGGCTACCAGGCCTTCTACAGAGTGACCCTTACTGTAAAAAAAAAAAAACACCAAAATGTAAATATTTTGTACATAATGTTGGTTTAAGCTACATATATTTTGAATGCAATGTAGCTTCCCTCTGCCTTTTCTATAAATACTTTCATGGTATTTGTTCTGATGAACTTTCCTCAATGGTAACTAAGTTTTATGAATTTAAGTGCACTAGAGTTGTGGCAAGGTCTGATCAATTTAAAGTTCTAGGCTAACAATTTCTCATTTTGCACTTCTTGTTTGTCAGACTCTTCCAGATTCTTACTTCTCAGTCAACTTTGACCTTCAAAAATTTAAATACAATGCTAGTCATTATCTTCTGTCTTCTTAATTCTTGTTCTTTTATTGTCCTCTCTCCTTAATAGGAATTTTTTTCATGTTCTCTAACACTCAGCAACCCCTTGCATCTTAGTAGCTTTATTGCCTTGCTTGGGGATGAAATGATTAAAAGGAAAACATTTGATGGCTTCAGCTACAGATATTTTGTATATAATTTTATACTTTCAGGATAAACATAATTTATAGATATATAGATTCTAGATAATCTATTGCAGGTGTTATATATTTCTTTAAGGTCGGACATAATGTTGACAGTTTCAATATTTTCAAATATTTTTCTCATGTTTTCCATGTAGTATTTGAATCTTACAGGGGTCTCATCCCTCTGCAGAGGTTCAGTATTCTGCAGCCCCAGCTGACAGGGCAGCCAAGGCTACCTTGAACGCTTCTATTAATAAAATAGTTATATTTCTGAATCTATTAAAAAAACAAAAACAACAAAAAGGTACAGAATTAAATAATCTTTTGAAAAAAAGAATACCATTTTTTTGATTTTGAATTGTGGCACCTTTTCCTTTAAGAGATGCAGTATTTAGTATTTACTAATTATTCTACATGAACTGCTGCCATATCTGGTCTGGTGTTCTTGCTGTCTATCTTGAGATTCTTGACAAAATTCAAAGAAGGGTCTGCAATTTAACTAATCCTGACCTGGCATCTCAACTTCAGTCACTTCCTCAACAACATTATGTGGCTTCCTTCTGTCTTTTCTACAAATATTTCCATGGCAATTGTTCTGATCAGCTTTTTTCCTTAATGCCTCAACTGCATAATTTAAGAGTGCTACTAGATTATCAACTACGTCTTATCGTTTTACTGTTCAATTAGCTTGATGCAACCTTTTCTACTATCCTGAGTTTCTTTTCTCACCTGTGGAATTCCCTTCTGATTTGCTGCTTTTCTGACACTTACAATCTTCAAAATTTTTAATACAATTTCAAATGCTATCTTCTTCCATTCTGGATCCTGGATTCCTTTGTCTTTTCTTCACTTCTCCTGAAGTATTTTCTTCCTATTGGTTGGGTATCTGCCAACGAAGGCATGGGTGGGGGAGTGGGAAATCAGCAGCACCGGAATCAAACATTAAAAGCGCTGAACACTGGACCATGATGAGCAGGGAATGAACAAGTCTTTCACATGTGAGCACCACATGTACGAGAAGAACACAGCTGAGGCACCAAACAAATACAAACAAGGATGAACAAACTTCAAACAATGCTGGGTAACGCAGACAGAAATATTTAGGAACACAACTGTTTCATGGGGAAGCTGGTAGATACTTTCTTCATAATCAGACAACCCCAATACAGAGACACCACACTAAACATTGTTTCATTGACTGATGAGGATAGGTACCATTATCAGTAGTGGTTGGCAGCCCCGTCTGCATTTTGAATTTGCTACATCTCACTAAAGTGTTCTCATTCTCTTTCACTACCTGTAACTGCCTGCATCTTAGTGGTATTATCACCTTACTTGGGGTGAAATGATTAAAGAAAAAAAACAAGAATATATAAAATTTGATAACTTTGGTCAAAATCTAAGAAATCAATAGTAATTATAATATTAACCGTTCTTGTAAAAATTAATTTTTTCTTCTTACAACAATAGTGTCCCTAACATATTTTATTCATAAAAGCAATTAAAAGCTCTTCTAATTAAATAATGATGATGAAATGTCTTTTGTCCACCTGATGCTACCCATTGTTACTTTAATTGGATAATTCACATTGCCTTGCCTAGGTGAGATTCACACTGAGTCACCATATTTAAGAGCAGAAATGATACAGATCTTTGTATTGCCAAGATAGAGTGGTGTCATCTCCAATTAACTTCACAGACGGCTATTGGGGGAGTTCTTCTGATGAGAACATTAGTATATACTTTATATTAATAATAAATATACATTTTTATTTTTCCTCACCAGTAGCACAACAGTTTCATGCATAACACAATCATTAGGTGCGGAAGTTTTTCAATCAGAACCCGATGGTTACATTGTACTACTGGTGAGGAAAAAAAGTGTGTATTTATTATTAATATAAAATATAGCTCTGCTATTATATATCCAAAAGTATTTTTCTTAGCACCCACACTCAATGTGCAATGTTTTATATATGATAATTGTCACTTTGCAGAAGAAGGCCATCTCTTCACTTGGTAGAATTTTTTTCTGTTTTTAATTTTAGAATTTTATCATTTCCATCATTTATAACTAAGCTAATTCTCTGTTATGTGGCTGTAAGTGATTCTTAAGGGCAGCTTCACTTTTACAACCTCTCTTAGGCACGTGGCATACAAAGTTTGTCTGTGTTAGCTATATTGGAAACTTGCTTGTCCCTGTGTACAATCATGTGACTTTTGAATCCTGTAGCAGACTTCCAAACCGTGTCACAAAACTCACACAAGTAACCTGTAGGCCTTTCTGGTCAGATTGCATTCACAGGAGTTTTGCACCCGACCTCTCTGGTGTGATCTCACATGACTGGCTAAACCCACTGTCGAAAGGGTGACTTTTCCACAAATAAGGAAAGTGTGTTGGTGTCCTAATGACTCTGGGATGGATTCTATTTCTCCCTTCCTGATGGTGCACTTTTTGTTGGAATGCTCAATTCATTTCTGCTCAAAATTGTTGCAGCCTTCCCAAAATCAATCTTCTCTAATCAGATCTAACTCCAGCAACAGTTTCCCAGTCTTCAACATTAATGCCAAAAGACTTTTGTTTACATTTTGCAACATGCTTGAAGCGCTTTTTACCTGCTCACCATAAAAAGTCTTTTGGGCAATCTGCCATCCTCCATACATGTCAGATGACCTGTTGGGCATTTGATTACAGAGAAGTAGTTTCTCTATGCTTGCTATGTTTGCATGCTGAAGGAGTTGTGTCTGGTGCACAAGATGCCAATTAGTGAAAATGATCTAAGACCTTAATGTGCCATTGATAGGTAGTCCATGCTACATGATATATATATACACACACACACACACAGGTAAAATGAGAACAACAGGGTACAATTCCACTGTCCATAACATTTAAAAGACGGCTCAATACAAAGTAGAGCTAAATATTTATTTTAGGATATTAAAATATGTTAAAAATCATTACACAATGGCAATTATATTTCAACACTACAAATGTGTCACCTTGGTTGGTAGTAAACTATTGGTGAGTGAATGACTATTTTAATTTCAAAAGCAGAATAATTTCTTTTTTTGAGGAAAAAAAAAAAAACAGAATTAAAAATAGGCATGTAGGCTTACCGTGATTAACCAATTGAATTTGACCTACACTAAATTCAAACTTTTTGAAAAAATGTTTTATTATATACATCATAACATGAAGTTGTTTGCATATAAATCCTAGACAATTTCATTATGGACAGATAAAAATTGTTACATTATTTTGTAAAATGTATAGAAATTGATAAATAACTGTTTGAAAAAAAAAAAAACAACAAAAAAAACAAGAACATAAATACAAAACTACTTTGGCAAATTAATATGTAGCCACTAAGTAAAGAGCATCCATATAAAATGTTAATAATATTAACTAATCAATGTAAGCTGTTAATAATACTAACACCTGTACATCAATATAAGATGTTAATAATACTAAGTAAATGTTAATACAGAGCTATATTAAATCAAAATGAATCTTACAAATAGAATAGTAAGCCATATAAGGTGCACCACAGTCCATCTATTGATTATAACTATAAGAAAATGTATTATCAAATTCAAAGTTTAAACATATTGTAAAGTAAAATGTAGATTATACCTACAATTTATATTCAATTCACTTCTTTGGTTTAATAAGGAATTTTTATCAGAAAATCTGATAATTTCTAATTTTTCATGTTAACATAGCAAACAGGGTTCATTTAAAAATCTACATGTTCTAGCTTTTTAAAAATTTTCATTTTTCCTTACAAGTTTTATTGGCTTCTTTTAAATTCCAAAAAATATTTAGAACGAGATGTACTATTTTTATAAGTATTATTAGTGAGGGATATGATGGTACCACCAAGTCTTAAAAGAATTCTAAGTACTACCAATATTAAATTCTTCAACAGTTGGATTCTCTATTGTAAAAATAGTACTTAGATAAACAAGAGAGTTGGTTAAACATATGTTTCTTAATGGACATTCATTAGAAGTCTTGCAATTTCATTGGTTAATATTAGCAATAGTATTTATCTTGGAATGTTCATTATTATCCAAATTTTTAAATTGGTTTAAAATTTTATTATTGTGTTTTTTTATAATCTGTGCAGCTATAATTTACTTTAAGTGCATTTCAGTTAAGTATTTTACTAAAAGAGTTACTTTTAGGGAAATGTTTATCAATTAAATGGAGAAACTTCTGGCCTAACTTATAGTACTAACCAATTGGTTAAATAGGGGTGTGTACCAAATGATTTTCTTATTCATATTTCTTTTCCTTAGATCAGTATTATCATATTAAATATACTTTATTTCAGTGTACTTGTAACCACTATTTTTTTTTTTATAAACACAGCTATATTTATCAAACACATTTTTGTCAGATGAGTTGTTGTTAATTCTACATTCTATAGATGAGGGTATACATTTGATTACAGATGGAGAGTAGTTAGAATGGGGGATTAATATATATTGGGTTAGCATTATTTTTCATATAAGGTTGAAATGCATCATTAACAAGATCTACTGTAAATCAAGAAAATCTTGTTTAACATTAGTAGTTATCTTAACCTTAAGATTTAAGCTTTTTAATTTTCTATGAATCCTTAATTTGTCAACTATAATTTTTAATTTTAGTAAAATTTCTTACGACCATAAGACCATCATCCCTGTATAATCGTATATTATCAACATTAACATCATAAGCGCTAAGATTATGGAAGATAAATAAACCCACCAGGTCAGAAAACTCTGCAGAATCTAATGATCTCATAGAGATATCAATGTGATCATCAGAGATTTTAACTCACTGTGCATTGCTGTTAATGAGAACAGATCTTCTACAGTTCATTATTATATTTAGATCTTCATTGGAAATAATAGAGTATTCTTTGGCAAATTCCAGAGCTAAGATAAAAAGATCCTTGGAAATGGAGGCGTAAAAATCCACAATATCAAATTGGATAAAAGAGCAACTTCTTTTATTGTTAACTCCTTCATATCTATATATATATATATATATATATATATATATATATATATATATATATATGAAAGAGTAGAGAGAGAGAGACAAGATATATTATTGAATATGACAGACAAGGTATATTTTGCTAATTTTTTTAATGCAATTCTTCATTCTGAATCTCTTTCCCACAAGATTATAAAGTTTAGATGACATTATCTGAACCTGTAAATGGGTGGATGCTGAAAAGTTCTCAGCCTAACCAAACCACACATGTATGCGTGTGTGTGTGTATATATATATATATATATATATATATATATGCGCACACACGCATATATATATATATATATATCTCAAGGAAAAACTTAATGCATCATCCAAAATGATTATAAATTACATTTTGGCAAGTTTTTAATACTTGTCTCATCATATATATATATATATATATATATCTTTATTCTAATGTATTTCTCTAGCCGTTACTCATATTCTCCCAAACACCACACTTGAACATGGGGTTGACAGCTGCCTCTCCTCTCTCACCCATGTCTTTAATAATATAAATCCCCAGAAAATACATTTTCTAAGTTAAGCATCTAGACTTCCTCTTATCTGGTTTTTAAAAATATTGTCTGGATAAATTTAAACCATTTTGTAAAATTATACTATTTATAATTTTGGTCTGATGAGACCAGTATTAAAAATATTCTTGCTGAAATAAATTATAATTTATAATCGTTTTCGATGATGTGTGATGTGTTAAGTTTTTCCTTAATGTATATAATTTTGCTCTGTATACTATACATTGAGCTCTCTTTAGCGATATAACTTTTTAATATTTTATATTAAAAAAAGACCTACTTGGATTATCCTTCCACTTACAGAGTTGATTTTATATAATATATATATATATATATATATATATATATATATATATATATATATAAATAAAGGTTTGTTTGAAAAATAATGGGACTGGTATCACAAACAATTTATTTCAATTCCAAACAACATGTTTTCCACTTCAAAGTAATCCCCCTCGAGTCTAATGCATCTTTCCATCCTTCTCTGTCCTGCTTCTATGCTATACTGGAAGGATTCTTCTTGGATGCCTCGAAGGCTCTGTTATTATGGCCCTCTTGATGATCTCCATGCCCTCAAAATGGGTCCCCTGGATGATCCCCTTGCATGTGGAGAAAAGAAGAAAGTCACAGGGAGCAAGATCAAGTGAATGGGAAGGTTGTTCCAGTACAGTGATTTTTTTCTTGGTTGGGAACTGCCAAATACTCAAAGTGTTTTGGGCAGATGCATGGTCATGGTGAAGCAGCCATGATTTGTCCTGCCACAAAAGCAAGTAAACAAAAAAAAAAAAAATGGAATGGCTGCAGAAAACTAAGATTATAGTTATATACTCCAAAGATACCATCTTAAATGATAGTACAATACGCTTATCCCTCTTTTTGCCCAGAGCTCACACAGCACACCCACTCCCATTACTTTTCTGACAGACCATATATATATATATATATATATATATATATATATATATATTCTATCATGCGTGCATATGACTTTTTTCAGTCTGCATAGATACATGCTAAAATTAGGCAAAAAATTCCGGGACATATTACTTGATCTTTGGCAGACACACACACAAATATATATATATATATATATATTTTCTTAAAAATAATTTAATCACCAGTTACTTACCATTGCCTGAAGAAGTACAATCAAAGTATGGAAACATGAAAGCTTTTGTGTAACAATTTCAACATGCTTTTATCATAATCTCTTATAATAAAAATATTTTATATATATATATATATATATATATATATATATATATATATATATATAATTTTAATATTTTTATTCCAGCTTAATAAAGCTTTTAAAGTGATTGTAATTCATTTAATAACACTTTTTCTTAGTTAATATATATAGTTTAATTAAGATTTTTTTATTGTCTGGAAAAAGAGACAAAGTTTTTTTAATATTATCTTTGGAATTCACTTGCTTTTGTGATGCGTGTACACACACACACACACATATATATATATATAATTTTGTGTGTGTGTGTGTGTGTAACACTTTTAACAGTCTACATAAATACATGCTGAACCAAGGCAGAAATCCCGGGACATATGACTTTGATCTTCAGTTGACTTATATATTTGGTCCACAAATCTTTTCATGTATACATCAGTTATTAAGACAATGCAGAAATTGTTCATAGATTTAACATTTGTCAGTTCTTTTGTATTCAATCATTCTCTGATTATCCTCATAAATGAAATGTTGAAATTATTTGTCAGGCGAAGACGAGATGATGAACTCAAACTGACATCATATTGACATTTCTCTTTGTGAACATTATGCTTAGAAAATTTGACATGGAAACGACATCGTTGGAAAAATAGAGTACAGCCATGAATAGAATTTTCTTTTGATTGACAATCTCCTATTGGACATAAGAATCCATATATTATGTTGATTTTCTATCGATTTTCTTTTTGACTAGTGTTATTAGTAACAAAATTGGAAGTTATTTAATTTTTTTTTAATAATCAGAATTATTTGCCAGGGTTGATGGTAGATATATATCATACCACAGATTCCAAGGTAAGTTATTCTTAACAGATTAATTAATCCTTAATAGCTATCCAGTTCATAATAAAGGTGCATCAAAAATAAGTTTTTTTACTATGATTCTTGTAAAAGAACAAAGAAAAACAATTTTGATTTCAATGAATATGCTATTAAAACACGTAAATTTCATAAATAAGTTATTCCAAAAAAAATTTCGCTTGAAGATGGAACAGAGCTTACTTTAATTCAATTTAATTCAAATAATTATATTGAAGTTTTCGGCTCTTGTTTTGAAACATGTGAACTCTTATGTAGCGTGTTGGAATCATATTTTTAAATAAATAATTATATTTATGCTCTACTTTTGTATCGAGCACTATTTTTAAAAATAATAAAAATACTAAAGAACTTTGGATTATTTACCTAACCAGTTCTTTCCTATTTTCTATATATTTTCACACACACACACACACATATATATATACATATATGTATATATATATAATTCCATCAATAAGAACATTATTTTAATCTGATAAAATTCTTTGGAAGGAAAAAATTTTGCATGTTCCCCCTCCCTCGCCATTTTGTTATTCAATTACCTACCATTAGTCTGATATATAAAGTTTATATATCAGATTTCTCCCAATACTCTTTAAATTAAAAGATTCTTGGTTACGAACTCAAAAAACATCTTGTACAAGGACTGACAATAATTCTCTGTATTTATCTTGAATAATCATCAAATTTATAGGAGCCTATTACTGCTTATAATATTAACTCAAACTTAACTCTGTCCACACTGTTGTCTTGGAAGTCATGTTGTTTGACTCTCACACAGTAATCATGTCCAATCAATGTAGCTCTATATTCATCAGTAAAAATTACTCTCAATTTTCATGTACTTCTTCATTCATCTTACATGTTTCTTGTTGTGATGTTTACTTAAAGGTGGTAGTTTGATGGCTTTTATGTCCTTAGCCAATATTCTTGATATCCTAAAATTTTTTTCACTGTTTACATTTGCAACAACAGATTTCTCCAATATTTTCTTGTTGGTCAATCCACTTTTCTTGTGTATTACCCTTTTAATTTTTCTAAAATTTCTTTGTGACATTCTTAAAATGAGTTTATTCTTGTTTTTATTTTGCTGATATTTTCAACTTCAAGTTCTAGCATTGTTTCCGCCATTCAATATAATTTTGCTTTTGAGGTTATATCTTCTTTTTGAGCCCCATCACAATCACTATATACTTGAAGGTAAAAGTATCAATATTATAAATATTTATTTAAAATATGATGAACAGTGCTAGAGTTGTATAACAAAATCTTACACCACCAATGTACATCATTTTAAATGTTCCCATTAAAAAATTATAAAAGGTGATAATTTTCATGGCAAATTTAAAATAAATACATCTTAAAACATTTACCGACATTGATTAGTTAATACCAATGTTATTATAAAAATGCAGACTTTCATAATGAAATCTGACAGTACAGACAATGACAACATAAGTAAATATGGTTTATAAAAGAATAACAATTTACACTATTTACATTGTTTGGAATGTTGTACTCATCTTTATTGTCATATTCACAATGTTTCAGCTGTTATATGCTCCAGCATCTTCAGGTGATATACATTGGAATTTCTTAAACCCTTTAAAATCGTCCACTGGTGTCAATTGTTCTAGTTCCACATGCCATGCCTTTTATGGATATCTAAGTTTCAGTTCTCTTTAGTAACTCAACTCAACTCCAAGTTTTTGTTCACTTGTGGCCAGGTATTGAACTCGGTTCTTTGGATCAAGTCACTGGATTACTTCAAGCAACACTTTTATCCACTGGGCTAATGTATATCACTTGAGGAAGACTGGCGCATACCACAGCCGAAACAATGTCAATAAGACAATAAAGAGGAGGACAACAGTCTGAACAATGTCAGTAGTGTAAATAGTTACAATATCTCAGAAACAATATCCTATTTGACCGGACTTTGTATAGTCATCAATATACATCTGATAATAAACAAAATACATTACCAAAAACTTAGATTTCAAAAGGTAGGGTGTTTTGGTGAATGCGTTTTTGTATTTCAATATTACCACTTTGCCGTAATGTAAATCGTTTTTTGTGTTCCAATATTACCACTTTGCGGTAATATAAATATTTTTGTTATTCCCACTTTCCTCCATGAAAGGTTTCTGAGATTAAGAGAAGGTGATTTTTGAAAGCTTTGTATGATGAAATTTTGAATTTTACTAAGTAAAACTTTTGAGGCTAGTTTTAAAATAAACTACACTGATTTGGGTTATGAATGAACAGAAAATCAAATTCAAAATTCAGTTTTAAACTTTACCTAATGTCCCAATCTTCTCCCCAGTCAATAATTAGAGAATTTGACTGCCCTTCTGCTCCACTATATATGGGATTAATTATGACAGATTTATTTTGGAAAACAGAGAATACATTTTGTAACAACAACAACATAGATGGCACCGTGTTTGTTATGTTGTGGGGGGTTATCGAATAGGATGGTTGGAATAATGAATGGATAAGGCGAGTGCTGAGTAATCACATGCTTTATTTTTGGAGTGCTATTACTGAGAGTGAACTCATCTAATTATTTAACAAAAAAAAATTTTTTTTTCTCTGTTAATGGGAGAATATAGTGTCTGTTTGTCTAAGAGTGTGGGGAGCTTTATAGATCTAGTCTCTGTGGGGCCTTTATACATCTTCGGGATCTTCTTGGCTTGGGGTAGATCTACAGGATCCACTGGTGTGTGATTCAGTGGTTGGCTGCTTTAACCCTGTAGGTGATGCCTGGCCCTCAGACCTCATCCTCTGGCTAAGGTCTGGTGATGACCAGTTCTGAAGTGTGAGTGGTTTTGGGACATTGCTGATGTGCAGTTCCCTTTGTGATGCAATTTCTTCAGATGTGTCTGGTTGATCAGATCTACCTTCAAGTATTGAGCTTCTTTTAGCTGGTCTGATGAATTGCCTATTCCCTCAGCAGATGTTACCACTTTCAGACTCAACTATGTAGGATCTCGGTGCTGCAGCAGAATGCTGAATGATTCCGGGCTCCCATAGCTTTGTTTTCTCATGCTGGACATAGACTTTCTGCCACGCATGTAGAGGTGGGTGTTGTCTTTTATGCTGCTTGTCATAACAGTTCTTTGATCTCTCCTTGTACTGCTGTAATGCTGTTCTTGTCTGCTCATTGCCGAGTTGCTGCTTGGATACTAGTGGTGTCCGTATTTGTCGGCCACTGAGCAATTCTGCTGGAGAGTTGATGTTCGCAGACATTGGTGTGGCTCTGTATGCCATCATCACTAGATAACTGTCTTGTCCAGTTTCTTGTGCCTTCAGCAGTATTCTCTTGCATATTGGACCATCCTCTCGACAAATCCGTTAGATTTCGGGTAATGTGGAGACGATGTCTTGTGTAAGAAGCTGTATGATCTGGTAAAGACCTTAAATTCCTTGCTCGTGAACTGTGGATCATTGTCTGAGTATAGAATTTCCGGTACACCTCATTCCTCAAATATTACCTTTATATTTTTGATGACGGCTGCTGATGAGGTGGAGTGGAGGTGTCATATGAATGAACTTCGGCTGTACTGGTCTGCTACAAGCAGATATTCCTTCCCAGCCATTGAGAATAAATCTGTGCTGATATATTGCCATGGGTAAGTAGGGATTTCATGCTGGTGCATCGATTCAGCAGGGATACTTGCCTGATACTTTTGGCAGGTGTGACAATTAAGCGCTATATCCTCAATGTCTTTATTCATCCCTACCCAGTATATAACTGACCGAGCTCTTAATCTGGTTCTCTCAACTCCTTGATGTGATGCATGGAGTTCTTCCAATATACCTCTTCGCAGGGAGGCTGGTATTATGATTTTGTTTCTTTTAAGCAAAATACCATCTTGAACTCCAATCTCATCTCTAAAGTTCCAAAACGGTAAGAGGTAGCTTGGGCAGTCAGCTTGATTGGTAGGCCAGCCAGACATTACCATATTTACAAGTTCTTTTAGTAATGGGTCTTGTAACGTCTCAACTCGGATGCTCTCTATTCTGCTTGGTGAAAAATTAAAGTAGGTCATCATACTGTGGACATTGAGATCAATTCCTTCAATGTGCTTGCTAGGTCTAGGTGATACTTGTGATAGGCAGTTTGCAATTGGTACTGTTTTTCCTGGGGTATATTTCACAATGAAGTCATATCCTTCCACTTTCAGTAGCATTCTCACAAGTCTTGGAGGTACTCATGATAGGTTCTTTAACGCTATCAATTCTAATGATCTGTGTGGATGGTTATTTTGTGACCCCACACATAATGGTGAAATCTCTCCAAGCCACAAACGATGGCTAACATTTCCCTCTCGATGTTTGAGTATCGAGTTTCTGGGCCTGAGAGTGTCTTGCTTGCAAATGCAACCGGCATCGACTTTTGTAGCAGAGCTGCACTTATATCTGCAGTTGATGCATCCACCTGTAACACATTACATTCCTTCAGGTCAAAATATCAGAGTGTTGTATTTCTTCTGATTTCTTCTTTGATTTCCTCAAATACTTTCTGTTGCTGGGATGACGACGTGAAATCATTTCTTTTAGATATCAAGTCACGAAGGGGTTTAGTCAAGGGTGCAAGTCGTGGTGAGAATTTGTTTAGGTAATTGACCAATCCTAGAAAACTGGTGAACTGTTTTACATCCTGAGGTGGTTGCCTTTGTATAATCACCTCTACTTTCTTAGGATCTGGCTTGATACCATTTTTCGAGATGATATGACTGAAGAAAGGTATTTCAGATGTCTTCACCACAGATTTCTCTGAGTTAAACATGCAGTTTTTTTTCTTGCCCTAAGCATTAATTGCTTCAGTGCTTCGTCATGATCACTACCATTTTCTTCGAATCCATATATGATTATGTCATCACATATAGAAAGGACGCTTTTAAGGTCACCAAAATTCTTTACTCCCATGGGAAACCTGTTGAACATGTATCTACTATATGGTGTTATAAATGTCGTAAATCTTCTTGAATTCTCATCCAAGTTTAGGTGCCAGTATCCAGATTTGATGTCAACGGTTGTAAACCATCTTGCGCCATTTAGCTCAGCGTTGATGTCCTCAAATGTCAGAGTGACATAATGTGGTCTGTGCACTGCTTTGTTTAAGTAATGAGGGTCTAGGCATAGTTTGACCGAACCATTGGTTTTGGTTACACAAACAAATGAATTCACCCATAGTGTTGGTTCTGTCACAGGGGATATTATGCCTTGGGTTACTAGGGAGTCCAATTCCATTTTCAACTTCTCTTTTAGAGCTATCAGGATTTGTAGAGGTGAGTGTACAACTGGTGGTACTTCTGGGTCCACATGAATGGTATATTCACCAGGTAGACAACCGATAGAATCAAATACATCAGGGAATTCCTGAATGATTTTCTTTCTTTCATTTAAATTTCCTTTCCAACTTGATCTTGGCATTGGAACTGGTTTTGTATTCTGCTGGGATGCTTGGTCATCGTTTGTCTGTACCTGATGATATTTTGTAGCTGTAGCGACTGATTTTACAGCCATGTTTAGGGTCACTAAACCTAACTCCCATGATGTCTGTAGTCCTATCAATATTGGCCCTTTTGAATTTACAACATGGAATGTTGCACTAATAAATCTGTTGCGGAATCTTACCCCTAGCCGACAGGTTCCTTCTTGGTCAATTGTTGTTCTGCTGAAAGCAATTAACCGTATTGCCATCACTTTGAGTGGTACTCCATGCAGTTTTTTATATACTTCCTTGGGCAAAAGGTTGCTCATAGCACCTGTATCGACCTTCACATTGTCGTCTATCTGCACTTGTCTGTTGCCAATTTTTAATAGTGGTTGATAGTAACTGCTGAATGGAGTAGAAATATATATCTTTGCTTGAACCACTAGCATTACTTTCATTTTTTTTCGCCACGTGGATCCTCCTTGTTTTGCGCCACCGTGACTGTGTCACACTTTTACTTGCTTGTTTTTTATCTCCCGTCTTGGAGCAGCAAACATTAGCAAAATGTCCCTTTTGGTTGCATCTCATGCATGACTTTCCTTTTGCTGGGCACTCTCCTCGAGAATGTCTTTTGCCACAATACCCACACTGTGTTGGCCATTTGTTATTCTTAGCTTGAATTGCATGCATACTGCTCTCTTCTACTGGGATGCCTATAGCTTCAACTTGCTTGCAAGTCACCTCCTCTGTCTCTACTATGCGCAGCACTTTTGCTATAGTCAGATCATTACCTTCCTTAATTAAGGATTTCTGCGCTGATTTTAGATAAATGCCAAATATGAAGAGATCGACTATAAGGGTGTCTTCCACCATTTGGTTGTATTCACACTGTTTGACTATTTGGCGAAGCTGTTTCAAGAATGAGTCTGCCGATTTGTCTGAATTTTGTCTGCACAGCAGCAGTTCGTTTCTTGCCATGCGAAAATTCAATCTTAGGTTCGCATACTGTCTAAAGTATTTTATGTATGTTTCGACGGTCCTTTCTTCTTCATGCTGAAAAACAAATGTGTCACTTACTTCTTGTCCCTCGACACCGGCCCATAACAAAAGATATCTAAGCTTGATGTCGTCATCAGTGTTACGCATGGGACCTTCAAAATGGAGCCTGACTTGCCGAATAAATCTATCCATTGATTTGGCAAGATTTGCACTAGACCAATCTATTGTTGGTGGAGGTACTCGAGATGAAGCTGCCATACTAAATCTTATTGCTTTGGTATAAAGATAATTATCTTACTTTAGTGTTTGGCACCTACGCACGTGTTAGTCTTTTTTTTTTTTTTTTTTTTTATTGTCAAGGAGAAAACAAATGTCACGGCTTATTCATTATTTCCAATTTGTTTCATTTTAGTATAAGTGTGTCCTTAAAATCCCACTTCTGACACCATGTTATGTTGTGGGGGCTTATCGGATAGGATGGTTGCGATAATGAACGTATCAGGCGAGAGCTGAGTAATCACATGCTTTATTTTTGGAGTGCTATTACAGGAAATTCGACCAATGAACTAAGGGCAATAACTCTTCTCGACTTCCGGGTTATACAAGGGACTTAACTACTACAACATTGTTGATTCCACAAAAAGAAAATCACAGAAGCTTTTAGTTAAGGAAAGCAAGAAGAAAGGACTAACTATTGATTGTAAGAAAATAGAATGTATGATTGACAATCCCAAATACATGCTGTGAATTGGAGATGTTGAAGTCAACTGAGTAGAGAAATTTAACTAAAAGGAAATGTTGTAATTACTGATGGAATACGTAATACCAAAATGTGACGATGCATTGGAATAGTGAAAGATGCCTTGTAAAAGTTAAAAAAAAGTATAAAGAAACAGGAAAATTTAATTCAAAACAAAAAAAATGGAGTGCTGAACTGCTATGCAATATAAAATCTCTATGGCAGTGAATGCTGTTTCTTCATGGATAGAGAATACTTGAAGCAACAGAAGTGTGGTTTACAATAAAATTTATCGAGAATACCATAGACAGAAATTATGAGCAACATGGAAAAATTGGAACAAATTATAATTAGAATCAGAAAGAGAATTAAAATCCTTGGGACACATAATGAAGAAACAAGGCTTGGAAAATTTTGATACTCACAAGACATTGAAGGCAAGAGGGAAATATCAAGTCACCTAGCTAAGGAGTTTTTTGTAAATGGATGACAGAATACAGATTGGGAGAGATAATAAAAAGAAATATTTCTTAGAGTTACAGAAGATAGGAAGTTGTTGTTTTGCTGTTTTTGTTTAACGGCATATCAACACCTCTATGGGTTATTTAATGCTGAAATCTAAATATTTTGTATGCAATTTTGTTTTTATTTTTGGAGATAATAATGGTTTTAGTGACATGAGCCTTACTAATCAACCCATAGCTAGAGTACAGGGAGAAGTGGATTCATACCATTTGTGAGGGTTTTTGCACATAAGAGAATATAAGTGAGCCCAATTGGAAGTGGAAGTCTGCTCTCCAATTAACAATTCCAAGCCATTATTCATTACACCACCCAAACATCCAAGGTTGTGGTACCTGGTATTCCCAAGTGGTCACCTATCTAGGTATTGACCAGGCTCGACATTGCTTAACTTAAGTGATCATACAGGAACTGGTGTTTCAGCATGATGTGGCTATAAGCCACACAAAGGAGAGGAGGCCAGTGAGAACCATGATGTAGTGAAAGAGATAATCATTTACCCCGAAAAAAAAGTGTGTTCTGTGTGTGATCTCCCAAAGAAAAATTACAAAAAGTAGTTAGCAAAAATCTACTTCAATGACTAGAATCTACGCTAATGTTCCCCCCTCCCCTGAATGGCATGACCAATCAGAAAGATCTTTCAATGAACCGAAGCCATTGTTTTTCACTTATAAAGGCAGAAGATTTTGAGCTGGTACGCAGAACACGCGTTTTTTGCTCATGATACATGTGACCACATTTTGTCGTTTCTACTTTGTTGGACTGTTATGATGGGCTAGCGTTTGAACTGCGATTTGGCTACAAGTGTTGCAGTCGAGAAACAGAAGAAATCTATTGGAGTTGCTACTATAAGTTGACAGTCTTTTCTTTACTGCAACACATGATCATCTACATTATTAAGATTCTGTATTAGCGAGAAATAATTAGAAGCTGACCAGCATTTATTCTGGTGGTGCTGAAGAAGAGAAAACAGTCATGCTGTCCATGAGATATTTGTTTTCATTCACTTTGATTCAGCTCTTTAACGACAACTTATCTTGAGATCTTGAAATCACTTCAAGGCATGAACTCTTGTTATCACTTAAATCTTATAGCAAGCTGTTTAAACTTTCTGATGTTCTTGAGATATTTTACTATTTATTTCTTTCCTATGGATGTTACAAACTGTGGCCTTTCAAGAAATGAATATTAAATTCACTCAGTATCTATCTATATTTCCAGGATCAGGTATTATGTACACAATTTACATTATTTGGACTATTTTCCTCACCTTTGTTGCCATATTTATCACAACATTTCGGCCATTGTATGCTCTGGCATTCTTCAGGTGGTTGGAATGTCAAACTGAACCCTTTATTTCACTCGTTGGGGTCAAATGCTCTAGTCCCACATGCCATGCCTAATGGATGTCAGTTATCAGTTATCTCCTGTTAATTCACCTCTCCAAGTTCTTCACTGCCGTAACCAGGTATTGAACCTGGGATCAGGTTGGAATCGTAGACAAAGAACATCATTGGAAAATTCGTAAACTTAAGGAATCTGCACATATGCTAGGCCACAAAAATCTCCTGAGCTGACCAAGCATAGAAATGAATACAATATGTGAACCAGTAATAAGGAGTGCCAGACAAAAGCAATAACAACAACAAAATTTGCAATATGAGGTCTGGTAAAAAGCATGCAATGGCAACAGCAAAAACTGCAATATGAGCACTGGTGAAAATGGTTGCTGAAGACATTAAGTTTATAAGTCCCAGAAATTCATACCCAGATGTCTTTAAGGACACATGGTACAGTGGATAAAGGTGTTGGTTAGATCCAGAGACAGGACCCAAAGGTTAAGGCAGTGGAGAAATTGGAGACATTCACTAGATGTGGAACTAGTCTACCCCAGTGAGCAAAATGAAGGGTTCAGTTCGACATTCCAAGGAGGAATGAGCATAGGAGGTTGGAGCATACAACGGTTGAAATGTTGTGACAATAGTCCGAATAATCCGAATAATGTAAATAGTATTAAATTCACTCATGTATATAAATAATTATACAATGCAATCAAAAGCTCCCTGCACAAGAAAAAAACCATTTCAGTTGAAGACAAAAAAAAACAAAACAAAGCATCAAGTTGAAACATTGGTTCCCCTACAAACCTAGATGAGTGTTTGGGAATACCAGAAGCTCTAAGCTCGGATGTATGGATTGTGTAATAGATAATTGCTTGGAGTTATTGGGCTCATTCACTTACATGGGAATATGGGAAAGGTATGAATCCATCTCTTCTCCCTCCCAGTTATAGGTTAAACAGACTTATATAACTAAACCATTACTATCTCATAAAAAAATTCTTATAAATCTAACGTGTGTGGGTAGTGTATTGGATAATGTCTCAGACTTGTTAATCAGAGAGCAGAGTTGGCTTTGTTATATTCATTTATGAACAAATACCCTTGGGAAATTTATGAATCCATATCATCTTCCCCATCTATGGGTTAATTAAATTTTTTCTAGCTTTAAATAACCAGCAAAAGGTTGATAAGTCATGAAAAACAAACCAAACAATCAATAAGATTCAATTACTTACTTAAAGGATGTACACCTCTCATTAGTGACTTTTTTGAATTGATATTTGTTAGTTTTATTTTCCTATTAAAAATAGAAAGCCAGAAAGTTTTAGATCCATTTTTTTAATCCAACAATTATTTTTTAATCATTTCACCCCAAGCAATGCAATAAATCCACTAACATGCAAGGGTTTAGTGAGAAAGAATCAGAGAAAAATCAGTATTAAGGAGTGACGACAATAAAGAAACACGATTCAAGGAGACAAAAGATGACAATTGACATTGCATTTAAGATTAAAGTTGATTGGAAAACAAAGATGCCAGAAAATATCCTATATGCAAGAAGCGCAAAAGAAGACATTGTTAGTATAGAACTTACAGTTACATCTAGCAATTTCAACTGTAAAATGATGAGACCTATCTGCCAATGCAGTAATGTGCTTAAATTAATAAAATGAAGGTACCAAAATAGAAAAAAGCTCACCAGAACAATTACCATGAAAATATTTACAGAAAAAGCACAGAGAACCTATGTTACATTTATTAATTAAAACCTTATTTTTAGTGGGTAAACATGTTTAGAATTGACATGTTTTTTTTTTTGTTTTTTTTCTTAAACAGTAAAATTAACATCAAGTGATTTAGATTGAGAAGTCATTCTCAAGAAAAATGTGACTCCCAACAGGTTTCCCATGGCACAATTGGCCAGGGAACACTTTAGGAGTCATTTCACTGATGGAAAAAGGGAATACAGGTTTGATTACCATCAGGAGGCATATTTTTCTTTTCAATTTGTGTATAATAAAAAGAATATGTGGAATAATATGGCATTTTAAAAAAAAGAAAAAAGAATATGATTTTTGGAGACAGAGAGTGTTGTGAAGAATTATAAATTTAAAGCAGGTTTTTCATTTCTTGCCTCTTGAAGACTAATATTCATTGTTTTTGAGGTTGACCTTTGTACTTGATTCATGTTATTGTCCATAAAAAACAAAGAAATCACTGTAACAGGAATCCATTCATGATATGCAAACATGACTTTATACAAGCAAATAGGCTAAAAATTGGCCTATCCATTAATGCAGACAATTGAAATTGACACTACATGACTTGAAAGTAAATACAATTTTTGTGCTCAATTTGAATCATATACATATATATATCGTGATGACTTGTTTCTTTCTGGTACAGAAAAATAGGATAGACAACTATTTAATAAAATCTAACAACAATATACACATTGAGACACAGTACCATATGGAAAGCATTTTCATTTCTCGTTGCATCAGATTTAATTTTTTTCTCATCCAAATTACTGTTTTGAAATGTCATATTTGACTTCTACTTGCAACTAATTGGAACCTATTCTAAATTTGATAACATGACCTATTCAAATAAATAGGTCCAAACTCTTTCAGCGTGGTACAGTAGAAATTCTGCCTGTTCAAAAACAGTACTTCTGCCATATCTGGGCAAAAACTTATTTTCTACTCTGCAACCACTTTCCATATGGGCACAATGTTTGAAGCCTAACACAATTCTCTTGCTAATTTCATGGCAAATGTTCTAGGCTTACAGCCACATCACACTGAAACACAGGTTCCCATACAAACACTGTTAAGCAATGTGGAGACTAGTCAGTACCTAGATATATGATGTTTGGGAATACCAGGTGCTGTAAGCTTGGATGTTCAGGTGGTGTAATGGATAATGACTCTGAATGGTTAATCAGAGAGGCACAGGTAAATACTCTGGGGAAAGGTATGAATACATCTCTTCTCCAATTAGCTATGTGTTAATTAATAAGATTTGTATCACTAAATCATTATTATCAAAAAAAAAAATTCTTACAACCCAAAAATATTTAAATAAATAATATTTTAAATAACCTGCAAAGGGTTGATAAGCCATAGAAAACAAACGAATCAATCAAATGTTCAGGTGATCTTCATTCTTTACTTCCTCCAAATCAGACCTTTATAGCTGGGACTTGTCACATTATATCCATGGAGTTGAATCACTCACTTTTTCCTCCACATACAAAATAAAAGGATAAAATTCTACTCAGACAGTTTTTTTTCCCCCAAGAACTGCTACTTTGATGAACAGACTCCTATATGGATGCTTCCCTGAAT
The DNA here is from genome assembly GCA_963932145.1 of Acanthosepion lycidas. Classification (NCBI taxonomy): domain Eukaryota; kingdom Metazoa; phylum Mollusca; class Cephalopoda; order Sepiida; family Sepiidae; genus Acanthosepion; species Acanthosepion lycidas. The sequence continues at coordinate 49,844,095 of OZ010582.1, forward strand.
ACTATAATTTTGATCTCTTCAAATCAAAAATCAATCATTATCTATCCTCCTTACTCTAATATTTTAATTACCTCTTCTTATAGTCATCTCACACATTTCATATAGTCAGCCTCGAAATTTGAGTGGCACTTGTAATAGTTCAATTTTTATAATATTAAGTTGGTGCAAAAATAATGTCGTTTTCTCACATATGTTACTATGTGAGAAAACGACATTATTTTTGCGCCATCCTAATAATATTAGCTAGTATTTTACAAACCAGCAATAGATATTAATATTGAATTGGTTAAATATTGGATCCAGAGGAATATTAATATTCAGACAAGATGTGTAAAAAAAAAAAAAAAAAAAAAAAAAAAAAAAAAAAGGGTTAGGAATTGAAAATTTCCTGACTGAGATTTAAAGTAGGAATTTATCCCAAAATAAAAGTCAAACCAAATAAATCTAATTTTGAGAAGATCTAAAGAAATCAATATGACAATGATTAGAACCTTACAGCAAGTCAATAAATCCAATTTTGAGAAGATCCAATGTATTTAAGATGACAAGGATCAGAGCTACACAATAAGCCAAACAATGACAAGGATCAGAATCTTACAACTAGCCAAATGATCAAATTGAACAATGGATTTGGGTATAATAAAATTTATCAAAATCACTTAATTTCTTTATTGTGGGATCAATTTTGAACTTTTATGGCACATTAGAGTATCAGTATAATGGCTGAATCAGAGAGTCAAGTTTGAACTGCAGTCGAGCTTGTTACATTCACTTCTCCTACAAAGTACAGACTGGGGTCCTGTAGCCTTGGATGGCAATCTGTCTTGAAGGAGGACATCTCTGAATTCAAAACCCTCTATAAATTAAATAGGCGTACTATCCTGAAACTATCCAAGTATGGGGAGTATGGCTACACCCATGAAGCTATTGTCAATCGGTGAAGTGGGGGGGTCCTCCAACAGGAGTGTGAAGGCCCTGGATTTGGGGTGTAGAAAAGATACTTGTCAACCAACTTTTTAAAAATGATACATAAAAATTAGGATATTTGAATAAAATTTGAAAAATGAAAATTTGGGTAAAATGATTTAAAAATCACATTTCTTTGACCCATTTACTGGAATTGGATCTTCAGAAATATTGATTGACTAACGTTTTAAAAATATTTTTTTTTGTATATCAGGAAATTTTGGAAAAGGTAATCAGTTGACAAAGAATCTGGGAAAGGCAATATATAAAAATTTTGATGCTGGTGACATTACAAAAAAAAAAAAGAATCAGACTTAAAGCAGCAAAGTTTCAGAGTTAAAATCAGTCATTGTCCATTGCCGAGGGAAATATCATTGGTCAGTTCAGTGAAGTTTAGAAACTAATGTGTGAGTGTCCAACGAAAGATGTTATAGCCAGGGGCAATGCTGTGACTACATCAAATGTGATTTAAAGACCGAAACTCCTTGTTAGAAGACAAAAGTTAGATTTTATCCTCTTCGGGGTCACAGCATTGTTAGAAATTCCAATGGGATGTAACAAAAAAAAAAAAGAAAAATATGCAAAAACTTGAAACCAAATTAAAACTGCATTGAAGACTTGGCTTTTTCGATCTTTGCATGCAATAGAACTTCAGGTGAAGATGCTGAGAGAAAAAAAAAAAAAAAAAAAAAAAAAGAAAGTATACGATTTCAATCTAGCCAATGATTTCTTTCGTCCAATATAATAGCCTTGTTAACTTTAGCATACACTTGTCAGTCTGTGTAACTGAGTGGAATAAAAAGTCCAAGTTCAGATACAAAAAGGCAATACTAGAATTTTGTTTTGAGCCCAATAGTAATAGAATATTTCATTTGGTCAATATTAAATAAAAAATAATTAAGATATACATGTTTTAGAAAGAGAATAAAAAAATTAATAAGAATAAAAGATTTAATACTACTAATGTAAAAACAAAAGCAACTAAGTGGCTAAGAAAAATTGTGGAAAGAAGAGAGAGTTTATAGATTGGATTTGATCTTATTTCCATTCAAACTCATGTTCTCATCCCAAGCCTTTTAGATGTCTGTCAATGTGGGTAACTTTCAGGAAAGTTTGAACCCTTTAATTAATCCACAGGGATATCCTTTTCTTGTTTTACTGACCATGTCTATGAATTTTGTAATTTTTTTTAATGCTGCTCAGTTATTGCTCATTCTGTTTTAAGTAAGTGAGTCTGTACTACCTGTCCCAGAGATTGAGTTAACAATTACTATATCACCAAATTCACAAACTAACACTTCAATCTTCTGGGCTGGTGTCCCATGGGACAATCCTGTGTCTATAACCTGGAGCCTTAAAGCTGATGTTCTTATTGCCTCATTTCTGCTGTTGCTTCTGGAATGCAGTGGCAGTATTGTGATAATAACAACAAAGATGAGGATATTAGTCCATATGTAAATAAGGATGACTCTTCATTCTAGAAATTCAAACAGAAATTGAGTTCTTGTTGCTAGATTGCTTACCGAGTAAAATTTGCAATGAAATGCAACTTAAACTTTATTTAAAAGTAATTACTAGTCAAAATTTAATACCAATGTATACCAAGAGTCATTTTCTTTAAATATACTTTTTATCAGCATCAGTTAATTTTCTCCGAGCTTTGTCATGTTTTGCAAGTTCAAGTTTGAGCCATATTTCATTATTAAATTATAGCTCTAACTAGAGTTTGTTATTTTCCATGCATTTCCATCCATAATAAATGAAATCTAAGCCCTGCTTTATGCGTTAAATAAGTTTAATTTTTGGACTGATTTGAGTCATGCATTTCTTATGAAGCATAATGCTAATAAAAAAAAATTGAGCCCAACTTCATGTTTTCAATAGATAAAAAAAATAAAATAAACAGTATATATGCCAGACTGTCAAGATTTTTTTTTTTTTTTTTTTTTTTTTTTACAAGGCCCCAGGAACATGAAACTCAACATAGTTTTCAAGATGAATACATAAATATCTATACAACAGTAAATATTCAAGAGCTTTTACTTTTATAGCCTAATAATCTGCGATACCTATATATTATTCAATCAAAATGTATCTTCTATCAAACCTGTGAAATATTCATCAGGTTATTGACATATCCTCCTCTTCAACTTTCAAGAAAAACAAAAACAAAAGAAAATAATTCAACTCTTAACTACATATTTGCTTCTGCTCTGTTTCCGTTTAAACTGCAAACACTCAATCATCTTGCTTGAAGTGTATTATCTCATCTCCTGTCTGTCCAAAATGATAGGTCGCTTCATGTTAGGCATATATTTCCTGTCAGTATTCCACGGACATCTTTCTCATTCCATGTGCGGCCTTTGCTTCAGCTAGTAATTACAAAGAATGTTCTAATGCAGTAGCAGAAAAGTACGGAATACCATATTGGCAAACAAATTTTTTGTCAGTGATTTTTTTTTTATTGCTTTATTTCTTTTTAATCTCGTTTTTATGGAGTAGAAAATGCAAGCAAATATTTTATGATGGAAATCTTCTTTTCCCATATCTTTGGCTCCATCGCATATATCTTCCCTTCTCCATCTGACCACAAACCAATATTCTGCAATGAAGCCCACCTGTTACACAATTTTACACGATTACACACATCATAACATTCAATCTTTTTCTTTCTCACGTTTTTGCCTTTCTTTGCCAGTAGAGGAACTAACAATGCAGAAAGAAAAAATGATGCATACACCTGCTGACAATACTTGAAGCCAGTATTTTGATGCATGAAGTTGTAAACATAATGCAAGTTGTTTAAAATGAGGTGACTGGGGTCATGTTCTGGTGGAGGTTGGGATTTAAGAAGCTTAAGAGTTCTGCTCAATTTATCCAGGTGAGCTGCAAACTTTCTGAGTAATGCTTGAAGCAGATAGGCATTTCTGATAAGTATTTACCTGTATCCATATTAATGGTAATAAGTATAGACTCGGGGGGAGGAGGTAGTAAAAAAAAAAGTTCAATTAAATGGTGGAATCAATTCAGAAAACAATTCACTTCGTTCATATTTCAATACTTGTTCATGTGATCAGAAAACTTAGGTATTCTGTATCTGGATAATTTAAATGATGTATGGAAAGACAGCTCCTTTTTTTTGTTTTCTGGAAGCTGAACAGTAATTTTACTGAATATCAATGCCTCTCCTCAAGCTGTAAATACAAAGCACAAAACTGGAATGGGAAATTCTTCTATGAGAAGGACAACTCTGGATTCAAAAAAGCAGTTGCACCTCAGATTTTGCAGAAACCACAGCAGCAATCCCTAGCTTTCGTCAGGATAATAGAGTTTTCAGGTGCAGTAACTGTCATTGCTCTTTTCATTATTAATGGGAGTTTCCTTCCTAACCTTTTATTTGAAGTAATGTGGAATGTCAACATCTTGATTATGTCATTGTATTCCCTTTGAGTTACACGTGCTATCCATTTTAGTTATTTGCTGCTGTTCAAAAATCAACAAATGTTGTGTTTTCTGTTATTTGGTACAAATCTTTCTTTATGATTCTGTAGTACCAGTCCACAAGGTTGGAAAAAATGTGATCTTTGTCTAGACCCATAGGCTTCTCTTGCTTAAAGCCATTTTTAAACATTGATCTTAGAAAGTACTTATATACAACTAACAGTTTAGATATTTCTAAGCAGGTTTGGTGCCATGCATGACATCCATATGAAAGTCTCGATCTGACAAGGCTATTTAAAAACATGACTCATGTTTTCATGTTAATGTTTTCGTTTTGCAGCAATATGCAGTTTTTTGACGATAAAGTACACCCGGCAGCAAGGCCTCTGATTAGGAGGTTTTGAAGAGTGTAGAATCACCTCTTAAATGCTGTTTGGGGTCGAAGCACTATGAAAATATAAAAATAGATTTTTATAGTAAAAATGCCAGTAACTTATTTTTTTTTTTTTTTTTTTTAAATTACCAGTAATACACTTGATTCTTGACAAAAACTATCTTTACAAAAATACGTTAATGAAACCTGATCTACAAACTGATTGTTTGTTTGGGTTTTCATGGCATATCAACCACTGTGGGTTATTTAATGCCAAATCCAGTTTATATGAATTGTAACTGCCTATTTTGTATGGAATAAAAAACGTATAGCTGGCAACATTATTCTTTACAAAAAACGCATAGGTGGCAACATTATTCTTTACAAAAATGTATAGCTGGCAACATTTTTAACCAAAAACGTATAGCTGACAACATTATTTTTCCGAAAACTTTATCTGAGGCCTTGCTGTTGGATGTAGTTTATCGCCGTACCCAGGATGCGGATGTAGTTTACCGTCATACCCAGGATGTTCTACAAACTGATTTCTTACAAAGAATATGTAATCTATTCATACAAGCCTATTCTAAAAATCTTGTCAGCATTAAATAACCCACTGAGGTTGATATGCCGTAAAACAAAATAAACCACTCTGCAGTTTTAAGTGAAACTACATCTAGCACAGCCTATCCTATATTCAATTTCCTTATCTTCTTTAGGAAATCAAGGGAAAAAAAGAATGATGACTGAATAATGATACTATGAATTTTCTATCTTAATCACTTACCCTCCTAGCAAGGCAATAAAGCCACTAAGTTACTGAGTAAGAAAGAATAAAAAAAGGAAAAACATTATTAAAGATTGAGGACAATAAAAAAAAAAAGAAGAGTAATCAAGAAGATAGTAGATAATGATTGACATTTCATTTAAATTTTTGAAGATCAAAGTTGGCTGGAAAGCAAGAAGCTGGAAGAGAGTTCCACAAGTGAGAAGTGTGAGAGAAGAAATTGTTAGCATAGAACTTATGGTTATATCCAGTTAAATCAATTTTAAAATGATGAGAACTTGTTGCCAATTTTGTACTGTTGGAGCACATAAGTTTGAATCTTGCAAGAGAGTTCATATTTTGATTTAATAAGATTTCTTGAACATTCAGGACGATAGACAAAAATAAATAAATATATTGTTTAATAAATAAAAGAAGCATATACTCAGGTATGTGTATCCACTAAAATAACATTTAAAGTGATGAAATCTGTTTATATATATAGGAAAACAAACTTGATAATTGCTTTCCACTGGGCGTGTGGAGAGACATGAAATTAGAATGAGTTCAGCAAATATAACATTTGATGGTCAAGATAAAATTATATTTAAACCCTTGGGACTGGTATGAATCTGAAAACTCCAAACTGTTCATGAACAGGTATATATGTCACTAATCTTTATATATGTTTCATTGAAGGTTTTTGGACAGTTGGTACACTCTCTTAAACCTGAGAATTAAAAAAAAAAATTGTAAAAAAAAAAAAAAAATAAAAAATAAAAAAACTAGAAAAACTGAATAAAAAAAAAAAGCAATTTTCCTTGTTCATCACATTCAAGGAAATATATAACCAGATGTGCATAGATGTGAATACTGTATATTTGGGCAGCAACCCTTCTACTATGTATGTTTTGTTAAATAATATCTTTTTAGTTTTTCTATTTAATTTTCTTTGTAGTGTTACAATTTTTTTAGGATGCTATGATAGTAAAATATAGCATATATACATCATAACAACAAAGTGAAACATTTACACACACACACACATATATATATATATATATATATATATATATATAAATAAGGATTTATTATCAGAAAGATTTTGGTTGTACGAATTTGGTAGAGATATGAAAGTTCTTTTAATGTGATTGTTAGTAAATGTTTCTGATTTTTGCATTTGTCATGTTAAGTGAATAAATTGTTTGCAAGTGATAAGTCTATCATTAAAAAGTAATATTAAACACAAGTCATATTTGTGTAAGACTTAACTTTGGTCTTCATTCCTGGAGCAAATCAAATCCATGTGCTCTCTGTGAGATGCTGATGAAAAAGAGAGTTTCTAAATTTCTCACCAGTAGGGTGGTTTCCTTTTTTCTATGGAATCATGAGAATAATTTATTCATTTTTTTAAATTTTTCATGATCACTACAAGGATGTAGTGTATGGAGAAATTGTATGTACTGTTTTTTCCTGAGCACTTTACTCAGTAGCAAGCTGGGATGTGGGTTAATTGTCATACTAACAAAGATTGTTAATATATTTTTTTGTTTTGTTTTTCTATAATGTTTTGTATGTGAGGCATTTCTATAGTAATAATTTCCTTCTTAGTTTTTCTATACATGATTTGGCTCTGTTAGTAGGAGATGCTATTAAGCAAAGGTATGCTGTTTTTTTGTCGTTTTTTTTTTAAAATGATTCTAACATCACCAAATATATATATGTTAAAAGTGTGTCACTTCTGAGATTTGATAACTTGCATTGATTTTTGTGAGAGGATTTTATGGAATTGTCTTTCCTACTTAGAATTACTTGAGGTTTCTTTCATTATCACTTACTGATCTTATTTCTTTCATTATTCTCTTCTTTATTTTTTCCTCCCACCCCTTTTTATCTTTTTCTTTTGACTTATTTTTAATTCTTCAAATGTGTTCCATTCTTCCATGTGACCATTTCAGACCATTACAGCAAGAACTTACCCTGCTACATCCACAGAGTCAAATCACTTTCATTTCCTCCATATTCCAATTTTAAAGTGGAAGCTTCACCCAGGCAACTTTTCTTCCCAAGAACTGCTACTTTATTGACACTTCAAAAGTCTAACATTATCTGTCATCTTCATAAACTTCTTTTACTACTACCTCTTCTTACATTCATAGCACACACTTCATTCAGTAAACCTCTATCTTGAGTGGCTCTCAACTGGATGAACCTATCACTTTCATTCCTTTTGATTTCTTTGTTCTTTTATTTCCTGTTCTTTGATTGCTGCTAACTAAAACAAGCCACTTTGTTTCTTTTGTCAAAATAGTGATGTCAAAGACATTACAGTTTTCACTCACAGTTATAAATTATTTTCAGAATAATTAATAAAATACAAACTAACAACATCTCCATTCATTCAATAAGCATAAAATTTGATCGTTTATAATCCAATTCTAATTAGTGGTTTTCCCGTATTTCTAATCATATTCTAATTATCCCCTGGAAAAAAAAATGATTTCATTACAGTTTTCCTTTCCTAAATTCAAATCTTGTTTTGGTAAATTCATACTAGAATAACCAGCATTCTTGCAAATTCATCTCTCATTTAACGATTTTAATGTTGTTTGTGAACCCAAAAATCAATCAAGCATCAAACTCATGTATGATTCATTGTTGCCGATTAATTTTGGAGCAGTGATTGGATGTCATTCTTTTAATAATTCTAATGGTTTCGGCTGTCTAGCAACTAACATAAGGAATTACATTCTTGTGCATCAATTACTCTCATTAATAATTAAGAACATGTCATTGTAGCTGCCAAAAAAACATCCCCAAAAACAATGAAGCAAACAAAGGATTTAGAAAAAGATTTTAGTTCTCAGCATTTCATTTTTGACATCATCTATTGAAACACTATTATATCCAATCTAAAGTTGTATATTGTCTTCTGTATATCATGGGTACTACCTGAAGAAATAACTTTGAGAATACTCAATATGGAAATTTATTCCATAAGTGTTTTTGATGGTTCATATTTTCAGTTTATGATTTTCTTCTATGTACCATGTCCCTGCAGAAGCTGAGTGATCATGGCTCTCCACAACATCCCATTTATTTAGCTCTGAGTAAATTTTGTCTTTTTGTTATCTCTCCTAATCCCTGTTCTGCCACCCATTTACACAATCTTGTTAAGAAAGTTATTTGATGTTTTCATCTTTCTACTTTTCAATATGTACTTTGAGTGTCAAAATGTCAAATGTCCATGCACTCATTCCTTCTTAAGTTCCCCAGACATTTTAATTGACTCTTTCTAAATCTAAGTAGAAGTTTCCTTTTTGTTTCAATCTACCTGAAAACATTGCCATTGCTTACATGTTACATCTGTAGAATATTGGTTGGCTTGCAAGTGGTCTGACACACAAGTAAACTGGTGTAGCCACCAAGTTGAATAGCCCCAAGTCATTTAATGGAGAGAGATATATGGGTGAATAGAGTCCACTCATACAAATGTGTTGGGCAGGTCCATTCCAGTAAAATGGACCAACCCACCTGCTGCATTAGGTAATCTATAAATGAGGTAGATTAGCTGGCTTGCCTTTACAGGGAGATACAAGAAGGCAGCCATGTTAGCCATGATTTTTACATCTCTTTCCTCTCCCCATTGTGGAAACATAGTAGCCTTTGGGGAGGAATCAGTTCCTTGTTGCCTGGCCGAGTGTACGGGAGTAGTTGGGATAATGACCTGGGGATCCTGGTTCTTGATGGCGATGATTGAGTAGGGCCCTGGGATGCCAGGTCACTTCGCAATGTAATACCGCTATTTCCCTGATTCTTTGGCAGGTTGATGTCGCCTACACATATCTATAATTGTTGGCTCAGGGAACATAAGCAAGGCACTTGGTATAGGGGTCTTGATTACGGGCACTTCAAGTTTCCTTAGGAACCTACAGTTCCACAAGGTTATTCTACCTGATCCTGCAACATGGATCAACCCACCTGCTGCATTATGTAATCGCCTATAAATGAGGTAGATTAGCTGGCTTGCTTTTACAGGGAGATACAAGAAGGCAGCCATGTTAGCAGGTAAGTCATTTGACTTCTATGGCATCCTCAGCATCCTCCTGTAGACCCACATTAAAATCTCTTTTTCATCTATGAGATTGTTTAGCATTAACTGCCATATAGGATGATTGATATTAGATAGTAGTTCAACACTTTTTTGGTTTCTAATGAAATTTTTCCTGCTTCTTAATTCTTTGCTTAGTTTTTGGAAAGTATTTTTCAGTCAGTTAGGTGATCATGCATCTTTCAATACATGACTGATGAGTCAGATTTTTTCCTGCAGTAAGTTGCCATTTCTTTCTGCAGTAGACCAGTTGCCATCCAAGGCTATAGAACCCAGTCTGTCCTGTTATTTATCCATAGCCGGGGGAGAAAACAAGGATTTATACCTTTCCCAAGGGTATTAGCTCGTAAGTGAACATAATGGATTTGACTGGAATTCGAACTCGGCTCTCCGATAACTCAATCCATTACTCCACCATGCCCCCACCCATTCTATTTGTTTGTTTGTTTAAGCAGCATATCAACTTCTTATGGGTCATTTAATTTCAGTGAATTTCAGTATTACATTTACTGTATTATCTCACGTATATAAAATGCTATTCACTATTTGTTAAATGAACTCTTAAGCATATGTACACTTAAACTCTTGTTTTTTTTTGGGGGGGGGGGCTCTCAAATTATTTTTTTTTAAATTGCTTTGTCATCATGAAGAATTAATCAACTTCATGCTTAAATAAACATTAACGACCCAACATTTTGACCTCCAGTGAGAGATAAAGAAATTGAACACAGGATAGGTTGTACCAAGGTGTACTTTTTTTTTCTTCCAATACTATAAGATACTATGAAACCAAAATACTGACCTGAAAAGAAGAGTTGTTTTCTTAAATACTTTTGTCCGATCTAGACTCTCATGTGGCTGCCATGCATGGCATCTAAATCATTCAGAAAACTATCATCTATATACAAACGTTTTCTCAGATCAATGATTAAAACTGACTTCAAACAAATAAATCCTTTAAATCTTAAAGATGAACTTCCATCAGAACTTATAGATTGGTGCTACAAATTCAAAAAGAACTTTATCAAATAACAATAATCACATTACTTGAAGACTCCCAACTAAAATAGGTAGCACATGTAACTTGAAGGGATTGGTTTGTTTAGTGGCATATCAACACCTCTATGGGTCATTTAATGGTGAAATCTAAATGAAAATTCAAACTTTATAATCAATTCAAGAGAATGACATTATTTCAGGATTAAATTAGAATTACATGGCTCCATTTTTTTTCCTTTTAACCAAATAATCTTACAAAATCAAACTAAGAGGGAAAAATTGATTCTTCTTAGAAGAAATAAGATCATAGCAAATTTTTATTTTTTGGACAATGTATGTGATGTTTTCAATTTTACTATTAAAATGTATTGTCGGTCATTTTACTAAAAAATGTATTTCTGACAATTTTACTATAAAAATATATTTTTTATACTTTCATAGCGTTTTATTTTAGTTTGGGGATTTACTATTTGCCCATTGCTGGGACCCTAACAGGTGCTGCCACCCCAGGTCAGAGTGGAGCTGGGAACAACAGCAATTGGTTCCATACTTCTAAAAACCTCCAATCTCCCAATCAGAGGACTTGTTACTAGAAACTTGGAGGGGAAAATAATGAGATAATCAAACTGTTAACTTTCCACATTATCAAAAACAAAAGATTGAAAAGGAAACTCTGATCAATACTAAGAGTCATAATGGATGGTGGACTCAGGTAATGTGGAATATTTTTGTTATTACACATTGTGTTATTTCCCTTCATGGCCTAAATGATAATGGTTCACCACAACTCCACACATTTTTTTTTTTTAAAAAACAAAACCAGAAAAAAAAAAAAAAAACAAAAAAAAAACACCCAAAGCTGTAGCAGGAATAGGAGTAGGAGAATAAAATATTGAGTGATGCCTTTCCCAAAGGCATTAGTGCTAATTGAACACAAACCATCTTAGAATTGGAACTCAATCCACCAATTCCATTTTCTGTACCATTAACCATTTGGTCACTCACATTGTAGTTTTTATTAATGCTTGTTCTTCAGGTTCAAAGGAGACTTTGTCTTGTAAATCAGCAGTGGATCCAGATGTGGTTCCATAAACCAAGTTTGGATACACAAACTCTACAGCATTAAGGACACTGGAAGTTGGTTGGCTGTGACCAACACCAAGGTTGCATGGTGACACTGTTCTCTTTGAATATCAATTTTTTGATGGCTTCTTCAGAGGTTTGGTGAACAATGACGCACCAATATGATCGGTCGGCAGCACATTCTTTGAGTTCCTTTGGTTTGATCTTGTATCAGTCAAGGTTAGTTAATTGTGTTTGTATTGATTTTTTGGTTAGCCTTGAAGCCTTATGTCACATAGCAACTATCTGTACATCAGGTCTCTGGGAATGCAATGTTGCTCAATGTGGATAATGTGGTCACTCTAGACTTGTGCCTTCAGATCAGTGATATAATTATGATGAATTTTTAAAACAGACCTCTGCAAGAAGAATTTATAGCAAGAAAAAAAAAATCACAGGAGTATTACCATTCTCTCAGCCTGGAGAGTTTTTATCTTGTGGTATGAGGAACTGTTACAACCAGACGCAACCAGACTGCAGTAGATGATCAGGACTTTTATCTATCACATCCAATTATAATTTTAGGGATTAAGTAACAAAATAGAAAATAAACTATGACATACTATATAAAATTGTTACTAACATTTGTTGTATTTCTACTCTTTTTATATACAAGACTGATTCCACCAATAAAACCATTATTAGTCAGAATTTTCTTCTGGGAATGAAATGCATTGCATAGGTTTTTTGCAGTCAATTACTTACTATCTGTCTGATATATAAATGTGAATATATCTTTCATTCCAGTTTTACCAGCTGAACCAATTAATGAAAATCTTTTTCCTATCATTATTAGTCTTGGGTATGATGATAATATACATCCAGAAGCAAGGCCTCTGATTGGGAAACTGGAGGTTTTAAGGAACATGGAACCACTTCTTAATTGGTGTTGTTCCTAGGTCCACTCTGACTTGGGGTGGTAGCACCTGTTAGGGTCCCAGCTATGAACCCCAAACAAAGCACTATAAAAGTATAAAAATACATTTTTATAATAAAAATACTAGCAATAAATTTGTATATAAAAAATATTACCAAGAATACATATTTATAGTAAAATTAATACATTTTAAAGCAAAATGACCAACAGTATCTTTTATAGTAGAATTATCAACAATATTTTATCTGTAGTTGAAGCCATAAAATTGTGTTCAAAATATTTAGATTTAAGCATTAAATAACCCATAGATGCTGATATACCACTAAACAAAATCAATCAACCAACCTATGATTGTATACAAAATGAATACTTTTATAATCAATCTAGAGATTAATGAAAATATCAGTATTATCTGTAATCTTTCTTAGGTCTGATTTAATACATTATTTTATATTGGGTAAAAGAACTGAACTATTTCTGTTATATCAATTTTTTTTATACCATGTCCCTTCTGGATGGAGGAGAGCATGGCTCTTCACAGATTCTATGAAAAAGCCATGATGCCTTAGAAAAGATAGTGGAGTAGTTTCTTATTTCCTTTACCAATTTTGAATTCAGAGTAGATGCCACACAAGGCTTAGAGAGGCCAGTCTACCCTATTGTTTAATCCATATCTAGGGGTAGAAGAAATGGATTCATACTTGCTGCAAAGGCAATTTTGTGAATGTGAATGCAACAGACATGACTAGATTTTAAACTCTGCACACCGATTCCGGTTTTGCACTGATAAATTTCACAATGCCTGCAAATCCTTGTGTTAAAGAAAAAAATATCCTTCATTTTCATATTTAAATAATATCAATACTGAAATATGCATTCTAGATACTAAGCAAAATATTAAGAAACAGGAAAATTTCATTCAAAACAAAGAAAAGAGTGCTGAACTGCACAATATCAGTCCTCCTATATGGCACTCAATGCCAGACAATTTCCTTACAGACTGAGTCAAGGCAACCAAGATTATGGTTCTATAGAAGGATCATGAGAATAACTTGAATGAAACATGTGAACACAAAGGAAATTTTAATAAAAATAGTAACAAAAAGAATATTTAAAGTCAGAAAGAGAGAGCTGAAATGGGACACATGAAGAAAGAATGTCTGGAGAATTTGTCACCCATAAGGTGCATTAGCACGTATAGAAATGGATATCAGGGTGTGGGGAGGATAATAAAAATGCAAGTTTGGCTAAATCTTTAAAGAACGGGAAGTTGTAGAGAGACATGATCAACCATACCGTGAACGGACATAGCACATAAAATATATAAACAAAGAAAACAAAAGCACATCTTGATGGCATGTGAACATGGCTCCCCACAGTGAGATTATCAATGCAAGTTTTAAACCTTTTCAAACTTATTAGTGGAACTTGGTCTTTGTTCGTCAAAGTATCTGCACTGGGAATAAAACACCTGTTTAAAATCTAAATGCAGTTTTCAGGCCAGTTAAAGGTCCACCAATTTTATGAGATAAGACACTACCCCTACCCTATATTAGGTATATAATTGAAATTTCTTTGCCTTGTCATATCCAGCAGGTACATTTCTCAAAGTGGCAGGTTTGCGCTTGTTCTCAAAGCAGGTGTGCAGCTAAATAAATACTTACGAATATAGTCAAGGTAAGTGTGATTGATTCATGAGCAGGCTGTTGGGGAACATGAAATTGGGGGTGGGGGAAGGTGGGGAGTTACAGTAGGGAAGGGAACAATGACGGGGAAGTTTCTTAAGGATCAATCATTATTGATCCGAGTTTAGAGACTTGAAGCCACAAAAGAAAGAGACGGCACTTTGGAATAAAAAGCAAAAGGAAAAAAAAAAAAAAGAAAGGTGTCAGGAGATATGAACTACGTTTGCTTATTCTGTTTCGTCTATTGATTCTTCCAAAGTCTGTTAAAAATTCCATCAGACTCTTACAAAAGCATCATGTCTTTTTTTCTCTCTCTCTCTCTTGCACACACAGATATGTATTGGTATGAAAGAAAAATATATTTGAACACGAATACCCAAGCTGAAGTACACACCTGCTGACTCATTTATCTGAACACCAAAATTTTATACTTTTAAAATGAAATTATTTCTATATTATGAATCTAAGAATTAAGATCTTAAGAATGCATATATATATATATATATATATATATATATTATATATAAAAGAGAGAGAGAGAGAGAGAAAACGATATATAATTTTGATGAAATACTGACAGATGAAACATGACACAAAAAATGTTTCGGCTTGTCATTTTATTTATATATATGTGAGGTTAAGTAAAAAATTATCCATACTTTCACCATAATATATCTTTAGGTTATTCACACTGCCTTCTGCTCATGAGTGCTTATAGTTGGTACTATTTTGATCATGTGATTAAACTGAGCTTGATCTCACCAGTTTTCTTGCTGCTGTTACAGTGTAAACATGGCCGCTCTGCTAGTAGTGTGCACCAAGGAGGAACAAAGAGAAATGATCCAATTTCTCTGGTCAGAAGGTATGTAGGGGCCAAAATTCATTGGAGGCTTTTAACACAATACAGCAACAGTGCACTACTGCATAGAAGTGTCTATGAGTGGATCAAGAAATTTTTAAGTGGTCAGATGAGCATGATGCATAATAAAGGAGCAGGATGCCTGTCAGCCTCCATCATCAATGAGAAGATTCAGCAAGCTCGAGAAATGGTAATGGTGAACTGGTGAGTTATCATCAATGAGGTAGCATTTTCTCTGCAGATTTTGATCACTGCTTTTATCCTGAATCTAAGATTAGGAATTTACATTATGAGGGGGTGCTGAGAATTTCTTGGCCTGATACATTTCCCAAGACCTAATGAAATAAAAAGAATCATTGGATTTTATTTAAATCCTAGTTGGGCTGTAAACTTTACAGTACTTCCTCATATATTTTCTTCTTCTTATTATTATTATTATTATTAATAATAATAATAGATATCCTTATACATTATATGTTATCAGTAAACTGATGATATTTAATATGTGTATATTATTCATTATCATGTATTTCCGTTATAATTTCTGTATAACATGGGATTCTGGAGGGGATCAATTATTTCATAACAATAGAAAAATCGATCCCCTTTTTATGTCCAGCTATCCATTTCAACTGTAAATGTTGAGACCTTGTCACTAATCTGGTAGTACACTTAAATTCATAAAGTCTAGGTACTATATGGGAAAGTTCATCAGAACAATTACCATGAAATTATTTGGCAAAACAAAACAGGGAAGTTACATTACAGCAGGTATGAAAATGACTGAAGCCAAGATGTCAGGATCAATTACATTGCAGATTCTATTTGGGATTTTATAGAGAATCTCTAAATTTATATCAGAATTGCCAGACTAATATTCAAATGTATGGATTGAATAGACTTATAAAAGTGTAAGATGGATTTTGTAAAGAAAAATTGTCTGGCACGACACAGTGAACCAACTTTCCTAGCAACAGATTCATTATAATGTTTGCCCTATATATATATATATATATATATATATATATATATATATAGATATGTATGACTAATGTCTATTTTATTTCCAATCTTGCACTCTCTACTCATTGGCCAAAGTTAGAATAAAAAATTAATTCAAAATGAAAATTAAGGTGAATGCTACTGAGAAATTATTACGTTGGTGCAAAAATAATGACGTAATAAACGTTTTTTGACGTTAAAAAATACGTCAAAAAACGACATTATTACGTCATTATTTTTGCACCAATGTAATATTAATAATAATGTTTGATAACACATTATCTAATAAAAATATACTACTGCTACTAATGCTTAAAACAAATCTTGTGCTGAGTGAGATTGTGGAAAGAACAGCTGCTGATATGTTAGATTAGATTATCTGATGCATTCAGTGATGCTTCCATAAATTTGAATGAGGGATTTGCTTTTAAATCTCAGTTTGCTGCAGATTGATTGTCCGATAAAGATTTGATGAAAAACAGCAAAAAAAAAAAATAAATAAATAAATAAATGATACAAGTGAATACTACTAAAAAAAAAAAAAAAAAAATTTGACAAGATTTTTTATGGATGTGAGCAATCATGGCTCTCCACTAATTCCTATCCCTTGTGGCCCTTAGCAGTGTTTCTTCCTTTAACAAGATTTCCACCACAAGTTCCACCTTTCATTCACACACGGTAGTTAAGTAGATGGCTTGCTGACTTCCCATATCTCTTGCCCTGAATATGTCTTTCTTCTTCATTGTGTCCAAGGAATTTCAGCTGTCTCTTTCTGATTTTGAAACATCTAACAAAAACATAAAAATTTAGATCAGATACTAAATTAAAATTAATAGTGGTATGTGATTACCCCCACTTGTCTGCCAAAGAACTTAATTACTACAAGATGGTATTGCCAAAAGCAGTATAGAAGGAAATAGAACAAAGTCTCTTTTTTCCCTTTTATCCATTAGATGTCTTACAAATCAAGTGTCTCATTTCCCTTTGGAGGGTCTTTTCAGTCCCCAGTGAACCTCATGTCACATTGAACACTACATAGAAATTACAAAACATCCAAATGCCCTAAGTTTACTTGACTACACACAGGTATATCTAACAATTCTACTAGACCAACAAAGAACAGAAATGTTAGTATCACATCTTTCTATTTAGTTTGCTAAGAAAATAAAACATGTTTTTGTTAAAAGCATGTTATTCTTTGTATATTTATTCTTAGTCTATTGTCTGAGAAAAACACTAACATAGCCACTACTGACTATCAAAGTTAAACTCTTCTATCCACAACCATCAACTAATATGATGAGACTATCACTCTCATTTAATATTTCTCTTTATTGTGAGACCAGAAACTACCTACACAATAGACTCTTCCAGGTCTATATTAAGTAGACGACATAGCACTCTACAGAGAGTGATGGAGAGTGACAGAGAGTCTAGTACGACTACCAGTGTTGGACACTAACTTATAGTAAGCTCTGCTTACACTATCTCTGTAACCTGTTGTTAATATATCTTTCTTACATCTAATCCGTGTTCTGTGTTTTACTTATGTGGGCCCAACTTTGGCACCCACATCAGTGGCGACGAGGATTCTAGAAACGCACTCGCGTCGGAAAACCGCAATACCTTGCCAGTCCCACAACAGTGGCGACTGAAGATTCGAGAATTTTTTCTCACCGTATCAATAGCGATAGTACTCGAAATATACACAAACTCCACGCATTCCCACAGCAGTGTTGAACGTGAAATTAAGCTGGTATTAATACATTAGCGATTTAAATGCTAAACACAGAGGGTCTATATATATTCCAATACCAAACGCCATTGACAAACTAGTGATTCGACATCTACGGAAAATTAAAGTCTGTCCAATACGAAAACGATTTCTACACACCCACACACACAGGAAAAAAAACAGTTGTTCGTAAAAAAACTAACAACACAAGATCAAGTACTACCATTTTACTCAAGTTTTCGGAAAAACTATCGAAAAATTTTTTTATGCAACTAAGTTGAACTCTGGCATAAAATTATTCTCCCCTCAAATTCACTGATGTGAGTTTCTTCTTTTTGTACCTCTATAAAAAAAAAAAAAAATACATAAGTGTGGTGAAAAATTATTCAATTACGTTAAAATTAACGGAACCACGAAAAAAAAAAAAAAAAGAAAGCTAAACACACATAATTAGTTTAGTTTAACTATTGTCTGTCCATATTTTTTTTTCTGTAAACGAAAAAAAAATAGGAACAAAAATCTATCAAGATTATTTTGTGTACCTCCTCTTAGTACACGTGTTTCAAAGCAGCAAAAAGGCGCTGTCATTTTTAAATATGGATGATTTGCAAAAAGTACTTGCCCAAATGTTAAAACTAAATGTGGACCAGCAACAAAAATCAGAAGAAAGACAACAACTATTTTTGGATTTACATAAACAGCAAATGGAATTCCAAAAAATTACGCTTCAGAATGCTGAATTACAACAGAAACAACTTAAAGAATTACTCGTAAATGCATTAAAAGGCTCAAACTCTGAAAAAGATACAATATTCTCCCAGAGTACAATTTACAATTGAATAGAAACCTTTGAATACGTACCAGAGAACAGCAAAACGTTCCAGGCTTTTTACAGGCACTACGAAGATATTTTCAACGTAGACTGTGAACAATGGCCCAGTAAAAAAAAAGGTACATCTACTATTGAGAAAACTGCGGACTACAGAACATAGTAGGTTCGAAGACTTCATACTACCCAAGAAAACGACTAACTTGGATTTTTCAGAGACGATTAAGCTCCTATCGGAATTATTCGGGCCTAACACAACTTTGTTCCACAAACGTTGGAAATGCCTGAACACAGTCAAAAACAACCAGCAAGATTTTCTAACGTTTGCAGCATCGGTGAACAAGCTATGTAATGATTTTAAACTAGCCGAACTGACTGCCGATGATTTTAAGTGCTTAATTTTCGCACAAGGTCTAGTATCTGCAGAAGACGCCAAAGTCAGACGACGGGTACTGACTAAGCTTGAGAACGAACAAGGATTGACTCTCCAAAAACTGGCAGAGGACTGTCAAAGAGTAATATCTGTAAAGCGTGACTCAAACACTATCGAGGAATCAGGTGTGACTCAGATTAATAAAATCAGAAGCAAGTCTACCTCCTATTCCCCTCAAAAAGACAAAAGGCAAATCTCATGTCCTAAATTTCGCAGTAACCAAAATCCAAATAAGTTAAAGAAACCGCCCAGACCATGTTACCATTGTGGTAAATGGCATTGGATGAAATTCTGTCCAGTTAAGAACAAAAAATATTGCAAAAAATTGCAATAAAAGTGGTCATACTTTAACTTCGTGCTGGTACGCCAACAGAACGAGAAAACCCAAAAATAAAATTAGGCAAGCTCAATCTGACAATATTCTCGATAGGAATTTAAGAAAATATGTAACAGTGGATATTTTCAATGTCCATTAAATTCCAGCTTGACTCGGGTTCTGATATTTAAACCATTAACTGGCGTACTTGGCGAAAATTGAACAAGCCGACCTTATTAAAAACGGATAAAACAGCAAAATCCGTAACTGGCGAAAATATTAACATTTTAGGCGAGGTTATACTTACAGTAACACTATGGAGTTACCAAAAAGCTCAAAGCCTACGTATTAAAAACTTCAGACAACTTATTTAGAACCGATTGGATAGAAAAATTCAATCTTTGGGATTGCCCAATGAGTACATTTTGTCGCAAGATACAAAGTACAACGTCCAATTTGGTAAATCTAAGAAAGGAACTCAAACAACAATTTCCCCAGGTTTTTTCTGGCGGCCTTGGGAAATGTACTAAAATGAAAGCTAAGATCAAGGTGAAGGACGGTGCACAACCAGTATTCAATAAGAAACGGAATGTCCCTTTCGCTGCTCTAGAGCAAATCAATAAAGAGTTAGATAGACTCGAACAAGCAGGTATTCTGTCAAAAACAGATTTCAGAGAGTGGGCAGCACCTACGGTCTACGTAAAAAAGAAGTCCAATCAAATACGAGTATGCGCAGATTTTTCCACAGGGTTAAACGATGCCTTGCAAGATCACCACTATCCTCTCCCAAGCCCTGAAGAAATTTTCAATAAACTCAATGGTGGAAAATTGTTTTCTAAAATTGACCTCTTGGACGCATACCTTCAGATAGAGGTGGAAGAACAAAGTTCCAAATTGCTCTGCATAAACACCCATAGAGGGTTGTACAAATACAATAGACTGGCTTTTGGAGTAAAGGTTGCGCCTGCAATTTTCCAGCAGGTCATGGACGCCATGTTGGGCGATCTTGACTACGCAACAGCCTATTTGGATGATATACTAGTTACTAGTAAAACTACGGCAGAGCACCGGAACCATATAATAAACATATTCGAAAAGATACAAGAATACGGATTTAAGGTTAAGGAGGTTCGCGGAAAGCTGTGGCTCACGCATCAAGATCTCTACTTCCAGCTGGGAAACAATAAATCCCAAGAGGAAAAAGTATCAAGTTTTATTTTTTTTCTCTCCTTTTCAAAAAAGAAAACTCTTTGGAAGTGGGGTATTGTGAGACCGGAAACTACCTACACAATAGACTCTTCCAGGCCTATATTAAGTAGGTGACATAGCACTCTACAGAGAGTCTAGTATGGCTACCAGTGTTGGACACTAACTTATAGTAAGCTCTGCTTACACTATCTCTGTAACCTGTTGTTAATATATCTTTCTTGCATCTAATCTGTGTTCCGTGTTTTACTTCTGTGGGCCCAACTTTGGCACCTACATCACTCTTGAACAATTGAAAAGCTGCAATAGTGGAATTGGGATTTATTTGTTATAGAATTTATCTATTTAGGAAGGATGCTAGAATAACCCAGAACATATATGAGGAACAGACCACTTGCATGCAGATAGAAAATGCAGTCAGTACCCAAAACTAGAAAGGGACATGAGGCAAGGATGTGTCTTCTGGAGCTATTCATCCTCTATAGTTAGGCTATTTTAAGGTAGATGGGTTGGTTGGTTGGTTGAGTTTTATGGCATATCAACCACTGTGGGTCATTTAATGCCAAATTAAGGCATATATATATATATATATATATATATATATATATATATATATATATATATATATATACCTACCTATACATATATTAAATATACAGTACTATTAAACATATAGCTGGCAACATTATTTTTCCCAAAAAAGTATAGCTGGCAACATTATTTTTCTGAAAACATTACCTGAAGCCTTGTTGTTGGACGTAGTTTATCGTCATACCCAGGACGTAAGGTAGATGGGAATCCTACCAATGAAACCAATCTTAATATAAGTTATGCAAATAACACTCTTGATTGCAGATGGAAAACTAGTGGATTTCTGAGATAAGATAGAAAAGAAAGCAAGTACAAAAGACTATGAATCAATTGTATGCAGACAGAATATAAAAAAAAGTGTAAGATGCAAACTACAAATGTCAAAATCAAACAAATACAGATGTTTAAACATCTGAGGAGTGTTTTAACAGAGAATGGAAAATGTGGCAACAAAATGTGAAGACGAATTAAAAGAGCAAAAGATGCCTTACAAAAGCTAAGCAAAGTATAAAGAAAAAATAATATTATGTTAGAAAGAAAAGATTGCTGAACTGCTATTTAATATCAATCCTGAAATTTGAAGGTGTGTTTGGATGACAAAAGATACCTTCCAAAAGCTAAGAGTTCAGAAACAAGATTCTGAGAACATGGCTGAAGCTAAGATTTCTTGGACACACAGTAAGGAAGGAAGGCTTGGAAAATTTTAAACTCACAGGACACAACAAAGGAAAAAGGTTCAGGGGATGTTAGTGAGCCACATACCTGACAAGCTTGTGTTAATGGATAGTGGAAAAAGATGTGGGAAGGATGGTAAAAAGATGAACATTACTAAGAGCTACAAAGAAGAGGACATTGTGGAGAACCATGATCGCCTACATCCTGATGGGACATGGCACAAAGAAGAATAAGTATTTGCTGACTCATTGATTACAAGTTGATCCCAGAAAAACATCAATAAACTTTTAGATATTTTCCACAAAGCCACAACTGTGGAGTACCTGGTGAGGATCAAAGTCATAATTAGTGAAATGTCTGCATGTACTTTATTACAAAACAATGAAAACTTTTATGTGGCATGGTATATTTAGGATATAGGTTTTCGTGGCTCTCTACAACTTCCTTTTCTTTGTAGCTCTTAGTAAGCTTTGTCTTGTCATTATCTCCCTTCTGCCATCCATTTATACAAGTTTGTTAGGTAGGTTACTTGCTACTTTACTCTGGCCCTCAAAATTCCCTGCGAGTGTTAGTGTCTCCAGGTCCCTTTTCCTTATGTATCCTAAAAATGTCAACTCCCTGATTCTAAGTAAAAGTGTTCTTTTTGTTTACATTTTCCTTAAAATTTCCTTATTACTCAAATGTTCAGTCCATGTTATTCTCAGTAGTCTTCTGTAGAATCACATTTCTGTTGCCACAAGTCTTTTCTTTATCTGTGAGGAGATTACAATAGTCAGTGCCATAGACGAGAAATGGTATTACATAGAGTTTAGTACTCTCTTCTACTGAAATTTACCCAATTCTTAATACTCTGCTCAGCTTTTGAAAGGTGTTTTTCGCTATTCCAATATACCTTTGTGTTTCAGTGTGACATTTTCCATCCTCTGATATCTTTCTAGATATTTAAATTTTTCTACTTGCTTGATTTTTGGTATTTCCAAATCATAGTTTGTATCTTAGGTTGTTGTTCTTGCTAGAAACCATATATTTTGTCTGTTTACAATTGATAGTTAGTCCTTCCTTCTTACTTATATACTACCTTCTCCAGGAATTCTTGTAGCTTCCTTTCTGCATTTGCTATTAATACTGTTATTTGTGGATCTTATGTTACTAAGAATGTGGCTGCCAATAATGAATCCTATTGGGACTTTCATTTCTCTCAGGATCACTTCACTGTCAAGGTTGAATCAGTCTGGGTGAGGAATACACATACTTGTTGTATGTTACTTGCTATTTTTGCGTATTTACTGGATTCATTTTCTAACTCTACCAACAATTCTTTATCCTGAAAATGAAAGACAAAAATCAAATCTTTTATATCAAATTGATTATCTATTTGTAATTACTTAAGTTCTCAAATTAAATTCATCTCAGGTAACACTTGACACTTCTGATATTCTCAAAACTGTACAGGGATCAAATTATCTACCAAGATATTTTTATATTTGAATTTATCATAAACAGTTACCAGGATTTCTATTTTTGCTTGTTCTTGAGAATGTGCTGAGATGTGTTTTTTTTTTCACTGTTATGTGTGTGTGTGTGTATGCATGCATATAGACACATTCACATATCATTATATGAGGCTATGTTAAAAAAAAAAAGAAGGACAACTGGTTGACTGAAGTATTAATGCTAGTAGGCCTCGCATACCTAATAGAATGTTAGCGAAAATATTTGAAATTTCCATTGATGTCCGTGTGTGTGCAAAAATTCAGATATAAATAAAATATATCTGTAAAGACAATACAAATAAAAGATAAAAGAAAAACTTGCCTACCCTCCACCAATGCACCTCATCTTCTGAAGAACTCCATCAAGGCAAATGTGGAAACCTTATCTTTAGGAAAAAATTTGAATTGAGAATATTCCAAAACACACTTCAATCTGAAAACTTAATATTTTTCCTTCACATTGCTTCTGTTTACAAATACCAGTTGCAAGATAGGGTCTACACATTTTCCTTGATGTGGTTTCTTGGGTTGGGGATGATGCACATTGGCAGTGGTGAATTATCTTTTTGCCATATATATATATATATATTATAAAAGACATTTTTATGTTTAACATTCTTTTTATAGATACAAGTATTTTAAGTAAATGCTCTGTTTATAATAAACAGTATTAAATAACATTTACCGGCCTGAATGTCCAAGAAATTTTCATAGAAAATATTTGTCCTTTGACAGGATTCGAACCTGCATCCTATACGGAACCATCATTTAGCTTGATGTGCCTAACCTCTCGGCTACAAAGAAGCGTTCGGTAGGCAAGGTCGAATTTACTGCTTATAAACTTCAATCTTCCATGAATCTCGTACATTCATAACTGCTCATGGCGTATCAAATGTAAACAAATGACGTCATGCATTAAGTATATATATATGTATATATATATATATATATATATATATATATATATATATATATTTCTTAATGTGTGTATATATATATATATATATATATATATATATATATATATATATATGTGTGTGTGTGTTAGTATGATATAGAATAGTATCCAAACAAAAGTGAATATATATATATATATATATAATTATTTATTTAAAAATATGATTCCAACTCGCTACATAAGAGGTCTCATGTTTCAAAACAAGAGCCGAAAACTTCAAAATAATATTTGAATTAACTTGAGTTAAAGTAGGCTCTGTTCCATCTTCAAGCGAAAACACGCATACAAAAAAAATAAAAAATAAAAAAATAAAAATAAATTTTAAAATCCATAGCCCATATACATAGTTTTAATAACCTACAAAAATTGATAACCCTTTATGAAGTCGTCAAATAACAAACGTTACCGCCTTTTCATATACACAAATCCCTTTCACAAAGAGATAATAAAAGAATAAAATAAAAATAAATAAATAAATCTCCGTAGACGCTCAAGCCAGACTATGCGAAAACTTCCTCCGTCGTAAATTTAGCCACCCCCACCTTACCGTGACCCGGCATCTATGAAAGTAACTCTATACCGATACAAATTATTAACACCCCACCCCTGCCGATTCTAAACAATCCGCCCTTGATGTTACCATGGAAATTTTTGATTTCAATTCTGACCATACTATTAAAACTCGTAAATTTCAGAAATAAGTTCATTCCCAAAAAATTTTCGCTTGAAGATGGAACAGAGCCTACTTTAACTCAAGTTAATTCAAATATTATTTTGAAGTTTTCGGCTCTTGTTTTGAAACATGAGACCTCTTATGTAGCGAGTTGGAATCATATTTTTAAATAAATAATTATATTTATGTTCTACTTTCGTATCGAGCACTATTTTTTAAAAATAATTACAAAAATACTAAGGAACTTTGGATCATTTACCAAACCAGTTTCTTTCCTATTTTCTACAATATTTTCACATACATATATATATATATATATATATATATATTATTATTAATTCATCCTAAGCAAGGTAATAACGCCATTAAGATGCAAGGAGTCACTGGAGGGAAAGAGAAAAAAAAAGACTTTAGTGAAGAGAAAGGACAATAAAAGAACAACTTTCAGGAAAGATGGAAGATGGTGATTGACAATGCATTAAAATTTTTTGAAGATTGTCGGTGGCAGGGAAACCAAAAAATTTACAACTGAGTCTCTATTGAGGGACATAGTTGCACAAACGTAAACATCACTTTAGTTTGATGAAGTCCTTTCAAAATGCACTTTTCCCTATTTTGTCATCAGTTTTTTCCCCACTTATTCATAGGTTCAGATAAATATGTTACATGTAGATACAGAGTTATCTAACCATGACAGTTGATTGCCAGGATAAATCCTCTGAACTTTTCTTTATCTGTTAACCATTCTCTCCTCATTGGTCACTTTCTTTGTAAATATCTACTTGCCTTTGAACACATTCAATTCTTGTAATTTTATGTTTACTTATTATTGAAATTATTTTTTCAATATTATGACTGAATTATTAAAGAATTATTCTTATTGAATTGTGTATATTTCTTATTACGAGAAATATTATTTTTAATGTGTTTGAGATGCTATCCCTGTTTACATGCACCCAGTCAACAGTGTTTATCTGATTAAAATATAATTTTAATATTACACAGAAAACATGTCAAAATCGCTACACAACTGCAGTAGTGTTTCTATACATATCAATGCATCTCATCAGACAATTGTAAATTACTGATGTGCAAAAAAATTTGTTTACATTTAAAAGCAAAATACAACCTCTTTCTATGAAAAAAGGGGTTATAAGGTTTGTGGGTTTTACTCTGATCAACCAATCAAATATGACCCATGTTAAAGTTAAACTAAGCAAAGAAGCAAAAATTAAAATTTACTTTTTATCAATGGGTCATGATCCATAGACTGGCAGCTAATGGCAGCCAGACAAACTAAAGCAGATGCAAATGGTTACATAAATTATAGAAACCAGACAATGCTGTTTCCTAAGAAATAAAAATGGGGTGGAAAGGTAATTTAACAAAATGCTAAACAAGTTACATACTTTGTGAATTTCCTAGATAAAAATTTTTTATATTTGATAAATATTTAAATCTAAATAAATCATTCACTCACCAGTAATTTACAATTGCCTGATGAGATGCATTGATATGCATCAAAACATAACTGCAACTGTGTAGCAATATTTACATTTTTTCGGTGTAATATCCTAAAATAAATAACATTACTCTATTCTGTTTTTGTATTGAGCCCTCTTTTAAATAAAATGTTACGAATGTTGGAACTGTACTCTATTCATTCTCATCATACCTGGAGACGATTCATATATATATAGGAGAGGAAGAGATAGATTGGAATTGTACTCATCTTACCTGGAGATTATATATGTATACACACACATGATAGGATAAGGAACAAATAGGAAATATTTATAAATCTAACGTTTCACTTTTATTAAAGCTTCATCAGAGAATGAAATATGGAGGAGAAAAGAAAATTGTCATTTTTAATTTTAGTGCTGTTTGTTTTTCATTGGTTAAGCAAACCTCACATGCATCTGTGTATCAATGTATCATAATACTAGTTTGTTTATGTGAGATTCAAATGATAATGTATGTTTTTGTGTGTTGATCTATATTTGAATCAAACTATGTATTTTATATATATATATATATATACACACACACACACAGTGGGGGGGAAATGAATATTCGTACACATGAAAAATTGTATTTTTATAAATGTAAAAGCCTTAACTAAAACAAATTTGGATACATTTTATGTGTAAAGATACATTTTATTAAAAAATAGTAATTAACTTAATTAATTCTTATTCTATCAGAAATTAATCCATTTTTTTCATTTTAACGGATGGAAAAGTATTTGTACAAAACAAAAAAATGCATATTAACTTAATTTAGTACTTTGTGGAATATACTTTGAGTTCAACAGCTACCAGTCTATTCCTGTACGTCTCAACTAATGATTTGCACACATTGAGTGGTATTTTGTCCCATTCTTCTTGGCATATTTTCTTCAAATTCTTGACATTTGTTGGTGCTCTTTTCCAAAGTTGAATTTTCAAATATCGCCATAAATTCTCGATTGGGTTCAAGTCTGGGGACTGACTTGGCCATTGCAAGACATCAACATTACTTTCAGCTGACCATTTTCTTGTAGATCTAGTGGTATGCTTAGGATCATTATCCACTTGAAAAATCCAATCAGGAGGTAGCCGAAGTCTCTCAACAGAACGCATTAAATTTTCTTGCAGGATTTTCTGGTAACTTTCGGCATTCATCTTGCCATCTATTATTGATATTCTGCCAACACCTTTTGCAGAAAAACAGCCCCAGATCATGATACTACCACCACCAAACTTTACAGTTGGCAACGTGTTCTTTAGTAAGTAGGCTTTACCGTCCTTCCTCCATACATGATTTTGATAATTATGACCAAACAACTATTTTAGTTTCATCTGTCCATAGTACTTTTTCCCAAAATGAATATTATTTATCCTTATGCTCTGTAATGAATTTTAGCCTAGCATCTCTGTGTCATTTCAAGAGGAGTGGAGTTTTCCTTGGGATGCGTGATTTCAGACTGTTTTTATGTAGTTCATTACTTATTGTATGCTTGGTTATGTTAATCCCTAATGCATGCAGATGTTCCTGCAGCTCTTCTCGGGTAACCTGTGAATTTTGTTGGATCTGGCGTCCTAATATCCTTGCTGATCTTAGAGAAATCTTCCTCAGAGCACCTGTTCATTTTTGGTTTTCAACGCTGTTACGAGTTTTAAACCTTGCAATGAATGAAGCAATTGTAGTAAAAGGAATATTCAGGTTGTTAGAAATTCTTCTGTAACTGTTCTCATCTTTTCAAAGAGACAAAATGTTTTGTTTTTGTGAAATAGTCAATTCTTTACCTTTAGGCATTATTAGAACCTTCTCGTAAGACTAGAAATTGCAGAATGCTCTGATAATGTCTAATAGCATTAACTATAATTACTGATAACATTACTGGAACATTCTAGAATATACTTTTTTCATAATTGATTATTTTATTCTATTAGAATTGATTTGTACAAATACTTTTTTCACCAGTTAGAATTAAAAAAATACATTAATTTCTGTTAGAATAAGATTTAAGTTTATTATTTTTTAATAGCATGTGTCTTTATACATAAAATGTGCCAAGATTTGTTTTACTTAAGGTGTTTACATTTGTAAAAATATAATTTTTCAAGTGTACGAATATTTATTCCCCCCCTTACTGTATATAATACATACACACAATTATGTATTTTGACAGTAAGCCATCTTTTATACAGGTTTCATTGAAGATATCTGACAAGGCACTGTGAAAAAGCTTTTTATTACATTTTTCATTGTATGCATGCATTGCTTTTACGAAAAATCCTGCACGCTATGTCTGAAATGGTAATCTTTTGTAATCCTGCAAGAAAAATATAATGAAACATTTAATGACAGTGTCTTGTTAGTAATCTTCAATGAAACATATATATAAATATCCTGGTAAAATGAGAACAAATGGACTCTCTATTTATGTAGATGATATTTAACGTTTTTGTTTTAATATCCTCATATATATATATATATATATATATATATATATATATATATATATATATATATTAATAGAGATCTTATAAGTATAAGAAACTATACTCGCTCAGAAAACCTTCGGTGTGTTGATTTACAAATAAACAAGCCAATACCAAAGGGAAAAAAGGTACGAACCAAGAACATGTACGTTAACCGAAAATAATCATTCAGCATAAAACAGTTGCATATATATATATATATATATATATTTTACACACAACTGTTTTATTTATTTACTTTTTTTCTTTAATCAATTTCACTCCATGCATGGCAGTAAAGTCCCTAAGACATAAAGGGTTACATGGTGTGGAAGAATTAGAAACATTACTAATGAGTGGAAAGAAAAAGAAGAGTAAACAGGACAGTAGACAGTGACTGATATTGCATTTAAATTTTTGAAGATTAAAGTTGGCTGGAAAGAAATTGTTAGCATAAAATTTACAGTTACATCTAGCCAACTCAACTGTAAATTAATGAGATCTCAATGTGTAGTACTGCGCTGAAATTCAAGAAGTCTAGGTACCATCGCAAAGAGCACATTTGAACAATTTCCATGAAAGTATTTATAGAAAAGGCACAGGGAAATGGTGCAAAAGTGACTGAAGGCAAGACACCAGATCAGGACCAATAATATTGCTGACTGAAGCTGAGCTGAGCTGATAGGTTAGGACTGATAATATTGCCAATTCTTCTTTGGATTCTATCAAAGAGCTCAAGGTAAATAGCAGGAGCACTGGACAATATGTGACAGCAATAGTCTAACCATGAGTGAATGGTACAGATATAGATATATATGATAGATTATGGAGAGAAAAACATTAATACAAAAAAAAAAAAAAAAAAGAAATGGTCAGTGTACCTTCAAAGTTACCTTCCTCTATTTTTATTAACAATGTACCAGTGATTGAAGGGGGAAAAATGTCTATATTATAATAGCAAATTAAGACATTCTACTCTGGTTCCAAACTCGCCAGGAGAAATGTGCTTGATGCAGTTTTATTGAATAAACTTTTCCCACTTTTTTATGTTGAACAAATCTTTTTGGAAAATATGACTTTTTTTTCTATTGAATATTAATGATTGCCTTTATATTATCATTTACTTGACCCCAGCCGGCAAGGTTGTGCCTTAGGCAATAAAAAAAAAAGAGGCAGACAGTAGAAAAATGGACTAGCCACATCACTTAATGGCCTGGAAGATCCTTCACAGAGACTTGGGCATTGGCATGCAACTGAGAAAAATGGAGGAAGATGGTCAGGTATTCAAGCTGCACAGTGACCTATGACCTCCCCTAAATATAGAACTAATGAGGATGATTTGGCACATGGGTGATGAAAAGTTATTAGGGCAACCAGTAAACTCTTTAAAAAAATAAAAGAAAGTTTTGTCATTTGTTTCAATATCAGAAAATATATATATATATATATAATAATAATAATAATGATGGACTCTCCCATCGGTTTTGACGTATGAGGATCTGACAGCACTTGATTCAGTTATGAAATTTTGTGTGATAATCTTAAGTGGCATTTAAGACCTGCTAGTGATTTACAAAGGAGGCCACATATGGAGCAAGTGTGAGGATTGTGAGATGAGATCACTGTTAGATTGGCTGACCTTTTAGATCTTGCTCTCGCTTCTTGAAGATGATTCAGACAAGCAGATTGAAAATTGCTGAGTACACTGAAACATGTTGATCTTCATTCTACCCGCTCCAGGGCTAAGTGCTCAAGGGTGTTATGTGGTATATTGACTGCTGACAAGTTGCTTTTCAGCTTGTCTTTGTGTGTGTGTGTATATATATATATATATATATATGTATACTTTCTTTCCAATCGGAATTAAGATACCTTTAGTACAAGATTATATATATATAAGCAGAGTAGACATAGGTATCTACAAGGGCCAGTGTGTACAATCTCCGAACCCACCAACCTTTCAAAATTGGTAGCTACAGGTGGCCTTACTATGTTATCAACATTTGCTCTTTTTTACTACCTACATTTATATATGTTACAAATTATACTAAGCACGACTATTAAAAGATAAAAGATTTTTGTGGATTTTGACGTTGTTCTGGAGTCTTTTTTTTTTTTTTGCATCCAAATCTATGCATTTGCTTTGCTCATGCTATGTCTAAAATACACCATATAAAATTCACTATTTTTATTCATAATGTTGAATGTGTTAAATTATTGGCATATTAGCTTAAAAGACACCCCTATTGAGCAGCAATTTAGCTAGCTCCTGTAGAGGACTCTTGATTGGGCCTTTGGTTTGTTCAGGAGTTTCAGAGTCCCTTAGTCTTTGCATATTCTCATCATTGGAAGGTCTCCTGGCTGCCATTTGATTTGGGTTTTCATTTGCACGGGACTTTCTTTTCCTCATTGTAGTCTTGGCTCTTTTGATTGGAATCTGGTCCTCTGTGGGCAAAGATTTCTTTTTGTGAAACATACTTCTCCCATATGCGATAGGCAACAATAAACTACAGAAGAACTCAAAATTGATTGCTGCATTTAAGTATTGCATTAATATTTAAGCTTACTTTTTGACAGTACAATGATAATTCTTCTGCTGCCATTTAATTTACAGACAATTTGATGTACATAGTTCTTTATATAGACAATTATTTTTATTTCATGGGTGACTTTCACAGATTTCGCAATTAATTTTAATTATTCCCAAATTTATTTCCGAGTTATAAAAATTGTTATTGTACAAAAAAGATTTGTCGCTAAAATCACATAAAAATTGCCTAAAACAATTGCAGTAATGAAAACTTGAGAATCTAAAATGGATTCAATGATGACATAAAGGCCATGACTGGAAAGTAACCCTCAGTATACAGGACAATCCTTCTATTGTTGACTAGCACATCATGAAGGATATCATAGGTAGTAGAAAATAAAAAATATAGTAGGTAGGTGGGGTGATGGCTGTTAAAATTTAGTGAAAAATAGAGATGTATTTTTAGGAAGTATTTTATTACTGAATTTAAGTATTGCTTTAATATTAAGGCTTACCTTTTAAATGATAATTTTTCTGTCACCACTTAATTTAAAGTCAGTTTGATGTACATAGGTCCTTACTCCCCATAAAAACATTTATTTTTATTTCATTGATGACTTTCTCTGGATTTTGCTATTCTGATTATTCCCAAGTTATAAAAATTGTTATCGTACAAAAAAATTTATCAAAAAAAAAAAAAAAAAAAATCACCAATAACAATCACAGTAATGAAAATTTGTGAATCCAAAATTTCAGGATTGTGGGTCTGGATATGGCCCAGATTGTTTTTAATTTGCTCACTGAGTCAGCTTGATTCCAAAATGGTATGACATATTGGGCTACAGTCTCTAGAAGTAAAGTTGAAAAAGTGGGACACACTGACATTTGCATTTATTTATATAGATAGAGGACCTCTCCCATTGCTTTTTCAACATATGATGGTCCAGCAGCTCAGTTCTTAGAACCAAACAGCCAGACTACCCACACTGAATTTAAGTATTGCTTTAATATTAAGGCTTACCTTTTAAGTGATAATTTTTCTGTCACCACTTAATTTAAAGTCAGTTTGATGTACATAGGTCCTTACTCCCCATAAAAAGAACCAAACAGCCAGACTACCCACACTGAGCACACTTTTGGAAGAGCTGAATACAGAGAACAGGTGAACAAGGTTATGAATTCAGAGTTGTCCTTCTAGACCCAATGCTATAAAACCCAGTTTTTATCTGTTATTTATCCATTTGCATTTATTTATAGAGATGATCCATTATTGCACATAATTAGGTTACAATAAAATTTGTATTTTATATGAATACAACCTTTTGAAAATTGAGATATAGTAGATAGGGGCCACTTTTAGATTCACAGGCAGGGCTGCATCATAGATTCAAGGGAGGGCTATTAGACCCTTGCACTGGTCCTGGTGTTAATACTGGATGGTGATATTCTGTTTAATACTTAAATGCAATTGTCAGGTCTGTAGATATTTATATATGCCCCATTCCTGATATTGAATACTCCCCCCCACACACACATAGATATACGTTAGCTTTTTAGCTCTCTAGGGAAAGGGTTTTTTTTTTAAAAAAACAACAGCTCCTACTGCTATTAAGCATTACTCTTCAAGTATGAATTGAGTTCTCTGAGCTGCTAGTGTATTTTGTATAGAGAAAAATGTTAAAATGTTATATATATATATATATATATTAGGTTGGTGCAAAAATAATGACGTAATAATGTCGTTTTTTGATGTTAAAAAATGTCAAAAAACAACATTATTACGTCATTATTTTTGCACCAACCTAATATATATATATATATATATATATATATATTACATATAAGAGAAATTAAAAAATACCACATTTTTTAAAAATTTCTCTTATATGTAATTTATTTATGCTCTGTTATAATAAATACATTGAGCTCTCTTTGTGGATCAGTTTTAATATTTTATATTATTAGGATTCACTTGGGTTATTTACCTATGGAGTTATATATATATATATATATATATATATATATAGGCATTGAACAGCCTCTTAAAATGCTCTATATAATATCAAGCACAGTTTAACTAACAACTTTAAAAAGAGAATATTAACTATCCAATAAAACATCAATTATATATATATATATATATATATAAGATTGTATTAAAAGAAATTAACTATGGCATCTTGCTAGCTTGTATGTTATATTTTCAGCATCATATCATCAGGAATAGTATTAGTTTTCTCCTAATTTTTAATTTTTATTTCCATTTTGGGCTCATACTGGATTCCATTTTCAAAATATTTACTTAAATGTTGGCATTCTGTTCCACTTCATTTTTTTATGTTTTTGCTTGTCAAGTCAGGAGATTATTGGGTGAGTCAGGACTTGGTTAATGGGTGTAAATGGTAGAAGCAGTGGACCAGAAATTACAGATGATTCTGGAAGAGAAAGATATTTCTGGATAATAAAAAAAAAAGAAGAAAAACTGAGAAATGTACTTCTTTTAAAGTTCTACAGTATATAAATATCAACCAGCCTCTCTCTCAAATCCACCTGCTTCTCTCTCCTTCACATCATACTGCCCCTCTCCCTCACATCATACTGCCCCTCTCTCACCTCACATCATACTGCCCCTCTCTCACCTCACATCTACCTGCCTTTCTCCTCACTTCACATCGGCCTGCTTCTCTCTTACATCTACCTCCCTCTCTTGACAGCTACCTCCCTCTTTCTCACACACATTTACCTGCCTCTCACTATTTTTCTTCTCTTTTCTTATCTACATGTCTGACCATCTCTTTTCATGTTTGTCTCTCTCTCTCTCCTTGTCTTTATTTCTGTCTCTCTCCAATT
The DNA here is from genome assembly GCA_963932145.1 of Acanthosepion lycidas. NCBI lineage: Eukaryota > Metazoa > Mollusca > Cephalopoda > Sepiida > Sepiidae > Acanthosepion > Acanthosepion lycidas. The sequence goes on from OZ010582.1 coordinate 49,878,553, forward strand.
GTTCCTATATAACTACTAGTGAAATTTTAAAAAGACCAAAATTAAACTTCAAAATACATCCTACAGTAAAATTCCCTTCCACTACAAATGTTGGCATCATACATTTCTGAAAATATCAGTTTACCCCTATCACAAAAAAAAAAAGGACAGTAATATTTTTGAATTCAGATTTTCTGTACATGTCATTCCAGATATTTATCTCGACAATTAACCATTTTTAAAAAATAAATCTTCACCCAATACAAGCCCCAAGAGCCGCCCAATTAGAGAGTTAGTGAATGAGGGTGTAGTATTGACATAAAAGGAACAACTAAATGCAGATTATGATATTTAGCATAAATAATGATTGATCCTAGACTTGAAGAAGTTAAGATTGTAATGACAGGGAAAGCATCTTCTTGGGAGTCAATTCCACAAAGTAGTGGTTCTGGAGAAAAAGCCAAGTAGAACTTCCTCTGTATCAATGGAATATGAAAAGAATGAGGATGATTCAACTGTGCACATGACATGACAGGTCATAGCTGTGAAGGTCTGAACTGGGGGAATTAATGAATGTAATATCCGTCTATATTTCTGAAATGAGATATTGTAATTATTTACATTGTTTGGATTGTTGTTGTTATAAAATAAAATAAGACATATCTCGGCTGATTTACTCATGAGTGAGAGCCGGATGTGAACGGGACAAAGCCCCGTCACAAAATGACCATTATCTTCGTTTACAAATGTTCATGACACATGAGTTCTGGTCGAAAAATGAAATAATACTTAAAGTGTTCTATTTTTCGTCCAATAAAAATGCTTCCCTCCTAATTATACTCACTTCGTTTTTCGAGCCTGTTAAGCCATAAAAAAATGCTATAAAAGGGTTCAACAGGCAGTCAACACGTGGCCAGGGAACAGACCTATCACGGTCAGGCCGAGCGGTCAGCAGGGGAGCATCAACCACCGTCAACATGTGTGAACTACTATGAAAGATTGACCTAGATCCGAAGTCGGCTTATGAACTATACCACAAGGTAGCTGTCCCAAACCCTCACGTTCATGTTGAAATAAACCTTGTAAACCTATTTTTGCTGTTGTATTTCTTTCTTGCAACCATACGCTTGTCTATAACATTGTACTCATCTTTATTTTCATATTCACAATCTTTCGGCTGTTTACACTCCGACCTTCTTTAGGTGATAACCCTTTATTTTATCCACCATGGTAGATTTTTCTAGCTCCACGTGCCATGCCTCAGTTATTTCCCTTTAACTCAAATCTCCAAGTCTTTGTTCACCACTACAATAGCCAAGTATTGAACACACATTTGGGTCAAGTCACTGGATCTAACCAATGCCTTTATCCACTAGGCCATGTGCCCTTGAGGAATCTAGCTCATCAGAACATTTGCTGTGGAAATATTGATATAATAGCAATAAGCCTGTGATGTTTTGTCTGAGAAAGAGGTTGCAGGGTGGAAAATAATTTGTTACCCATAAAGCCATGTAAACTCTTTTGAACTCTCAAGGGTGGAAAGAGACAATCAAGTAACTCCAACCCAGACATAGTAGCAGTACTCTACTTTTGGTTTGATCTAGCACTTGTTAAAATACAGCATGGAAGAAAGAGTCAGGTACTTACTGGAGTGGTACAAAGAACTGATCATTTTTCCAGCATCTTCATTAATGGATTGTATGTACAAGTTCCAATTGATGATCATGGTAAAGAGGCTTATTCAGTAAACAAGTAGGAAAGCATATTACTGTACACATTAAAACTAAATATGCACTAAGGAAGGGAATAGAGAAAAAAAGCAATGTATTAGCAGCCTGATCATCCCTACTCATAAGATATTCCATTTTTAAGTAGCATAAGGCATATTTGATTCAAATGTCATCAAGTAATTGCCATGATAGAAAATCTGATTGCTAACTAGAAGAGATCATATTTTATGACTGATAGTTAAATAAAGGAATATACATAAACATGTATGTTTGCATTTATACATAATATACATGCATACAGTATGTACACATTATATATATATATATATATATATATATATATATATATATATATAGTGTGTGTCTCTAAGTATGTGGAAACATTTTTCAGTATTTTCATTAAAGAGCTCTTACTAAGGTAATCAAGGAATTTTTCATATTATTACTATTTACTGAGCTTATTTTTTTTCAATCATTTCACTCCAAGCAAGGCAATAAAGCTACTAAGGTGCAAAAGGTTACAGAGTGTGAGAGAATATCAAAAAAAGAAAACATTAAGAAAAGAGAAAAATAAAAGCACAAGAATTAAAAAGATAAAAGATTATGATTAACAGTGCATTTGAATTTTTGAAGATCAAAGTTGATTGGAAAACAAGACCAACTAACTCCCTAACATCTACTATGCAAAACAATCTACTTAATCTAAACAACATCAAAATAATTACAACCACATACAAAATGTGATCAGAACCAAAAATATTCATAACAATAATAACTCTGAAGCATGTATAAAAATTGCCAGAACTGTTCCTCACAATATATTGGGCAAACTTGCAGAAACGAAAAAAAACAAAAAAAAGTAATAAAAAAAATGTATCTATGAATGCAAAAAGGATCTTATACACAACAATTTATCAAATGCGTCAGCTATACATAGAAATAAATTCAATTACAACTTTGATCTAAAGAATGCCACACTTATTAAAAGAGAAAGTAACTTAGATGTAAAATTTTTGAGAGTGTCATTATCATATTTTACTAAAATATAAATCTGTACCCTGGATTTTTTTCAAATAACTCCTTTCCTAAAAGAAAGGCTTGTTTCCCAAGCCATCATATATGACAATAAAAATGTTAAAAAAATTGAGATAAACTGTTAAATCCTAAAACCTCATGTTATTCATAATATATAACATGTAAATTAATTCCAAAATAATACTAATTTGCATAAAAATTAAAAAACTTCACTCACATTTATCTATTAGACATTAAATTGTATCACTTGATGTCCTCTATGCCTTGCCTGACTTTTCAACTAACCTAATGAATACTTATGTGTATTCCTCTACTTAGAAATTTTAAAAACTAATAACATTTTGCTCTTGTATGTTAGGGCTACAAAATCAAATCCTCAAATTTGCCTTGATAAAGTCCTTCAGAGGATCAAATATGTCAGCTAAGCTAACTTTCCTTTTGTCTTTATTCATATTATCCTTTTACAGATATAGTATATATATATATATATATATATATATATTTTCATTTCACCTTTGAAAGTGAAGTCTGAAGATCCAGAGAAAAATAAAATTCTCTGGTGAAATAAATTATAACTAATGGAGACTTAAAGTGGTCTGTTTTTCTTTAAATTATATATATATATATATATATATATATATATATATATATATATATATATGCATTAACAGAATGTTAATAATATCCAAACAAAAGTGAATAAGAAAGTGGAAAAGTAATTCAGGTACACATTTCACCTCTTATAGTAGGAGTCCTCAGGCTACAGAGGGAGACAAATCTGTGTATGGGAAAAGGGTCTTAGAACATGAAATCCAGTGCAAATAATTTAAATAAAAACAGACCACTTTAAGGTTCCATGTAATAAATTATTTCATTACAGCCCTTTTAAAGGACTGCGAATCATCAGACTTTACTTTCAAAGGTTGAAACGAAAAAATCGTTTCAACTTTTGGAAGTAAAGTCTGATCTGCAGTTCTTTAAAAGGGCTGTGGTGAAATAATTTATTACATGGAACCTTAAAGTGGTCTATTTAATATATATATATATATATATATATATATATATATATATATATATATATATATATATATATATATATATGACTCTTACATACATTCAGTTAGATTTTCATACATCAAACTAACTAGGTAATTTGTTAAACTGCCCCTATGTGACATAATCAGGTTTTTGGTTCTGCATATATTTAGGAGACACCAGGTGCTTCTGTGTGTGTGTTTTTTTTGCATGACACCATAACAGTTTAATGCCACAAATCTTGTTTGTTAGGTTCTGCCATTGACCATATCCAACAAGCTGCTGTCAATGTCTTCACCATGACCTTGGTATGGGTGGCTTCCAGTTGCTATGCCTTGCCAAAGGGTAACCCAAGATTTGAATTCAGAGTCACCCACCCCCTAGTCTGCCAAGTGCAGCTAGATTGCCCTGATATTTAACCCATAACTATGGGGATAAGAGATGGATTCATGCCTTTTCCAGAGATATTTGTACAGAAGTGAACGTAATGAACTTGACTGGAATTTGAACTTAGCTCTGATTTCTCAAACCGAGTTGCAATCCATCACACCACCCACACATGGAACAAAAGCTTAAGGCAAATATGAAATAACCCCCACAAAACTATGTTTACTTTTGTTAATATGTTCATGCAATAATTTTAAAATTTCGGCAGAACATAATGACAGTAGTGCCTATAATTATTTGAACTTGGAATTTGCCAAAAGTTTGAAATCTGAAGAATAGTTGAGAGCTAATAAAAACTGAAAATGCTGAGGAGACTTGATGCTAATTGACCCCAGCCAGTCATTATCAGAAACCATTAGTGTGCCAACTGTAAGAAGATTAAATGTATGGTTGTCAGCATGAGAAAAAAGTCCAACATCCAAAACTACAAATTGGCTTAGAATCAGACCAAGACAGCTGAAATTTCTTGGGCCGATAATGAGAAATGAGGGTTTGGAGAATTCGACACTCACAGAACATATCAAAGCAAAAGTGATAAAGGAAAGATGGATGATGGAACAATGGGTGGGAAGGGTGATAAAATGACCAACATTGCTAAGAGCTATCATAGATAGGAGGTTGTGAAGGACCATGATCACACACTTTCTGATAGGAGGTGGCATATAGAATAAGTTTAAATGCTTTGACAGAATGGGATTCGAGAAGAGAGAGAGAAAGAAAGATAGAGAGAGAGAGAGAAGAGAAAAAAAAGAAAAAACTAGTAATTGAAAATTTTAAGCTATGATAACTTCAAGACAAAGTATTATCTTTATTCTCTCTCAGTTTCTTCTTGGCCTGCGTCTTACAAGCTGAACTTTAGTCTTTATGGTCCTCACTCCAACTTGAAAAGGCTTTGCTCAAATAGATGTGATGCATTCGAGGAAAGGGAGGGTTTTATTTTCATCTAAACAGATTGCTATTTCAAAATCAGCAGCTCAGTAACAAGTTAACCTGTAATTTATTTATGACCGAGTTGGGATTAAATTGTTCAAGGAGAAGGTCGAGAGACGCAATTGATTATTACATGGCTACTTTCAAAGGGGCTAAGAACCATTTGGTAGGTAATTGTGTTTTCTCTCACCCACCCACCATGGTGTTCTCTTCATTTGGTCACCACATTTGCTAATGTCCAGACTTAATGACAGCAAAGCTTTAACAAATTATGACTGATGCAGCCAGTGATGAATCGGCCAATCAAATCACAATAATAAACTAAAGGCATACCTGGATGAGACAAGTATTGGAGCTTAATATACATCGGCGATATATCTTATAGGAGACATTTTATGACTTTAAAAAGAGAATCTACAGTGTGTGTGTGCATGTATGTGTGTATTAGTAGTCTTTCATTGACCTTCTATGGATATATCTCTTCAAAACGTGTGCAAATATAGCTCTCCACAACTTCCTATCTTTTGTAGCCATTAGTAAAGTTTGTCTTTTTGCTTTATATCCTAATCCCTTTTCTACCAACCATTTACATGAGCTCATAAGATGAGTTATGCTCTGCTTTCCTCTGAACTTAACAAAAATTATTAATCTGAATTCTTGCTACCTAAGGGTAGCTTATATATAAAGAAATATAGTTTTAAGGTGTGCTATATTTATGGGATAAAGTGCTCAATATCAGAGATAGAGCATATGTAAATATAAATATAAAAGTGAACATTGAAGTCAACACTCAGAGGTGACAGGCTATTTCATGCTAGACACAATCATCAGGTGACCTGAAGATTGCATCTAGCATGAAACACCTTGTCGCCTCTGAGTGTTGACTTCAGTGTTCACTTATTTATATATATATATTACGAAATGGACAAAGTCCGACAATTTATTTATTAAAGACATTTTTTTATGTTTAACATTCTTTTTATAGATACAATTATTTAACTAAATGCTCTGTTTATAATAAACAGTATTAAATAACATTTACCGGCCTGAATGTCCGAGAAATTTTCATAGAAAATATTCGTCCTTGGACAGGATTCGAACCTGCATCCTATACGGAACCGTCATTTACGCTGACGTGCCTAACCGATTCGGCCACCAAGGATCGTTTGGTAGACAAGGTCGAATTTACTGCTTATAAACTTCAATCTTCTATGAATCTCGTACATTCATAACTGCTCATGGTGTATCGAATGTAAACAAATGACGTCATATATTACGAAATGGACAAAGTCCGACAATTTATTTATTAAAGACATTTTTTATGTTTAACGTTCTATATATATATATATATATATATATATATATATATAAAAATGTAAAATAGTGTATTTAGGCAGCAATCCTTCATTTATGCATATTTCATTAAAAATTACAAACAAGGTACTGTGATTAAGCTTTTTCTAGACAATGGATATCAGTTATCTCCTGTTAATTCCCCTCTGCAAGTTCTCCACTGCCTTAACCAGGTATTGAACTCACAACTCTTTGGGTCCTGTTACTGGATCTAACCAACACCTTTATCCACTTGAAGACATCTGTGTATGAATTTTTGGGACTTATAAACTTAACATCTTCAGCAAACATTTTTTACCAGTGCTCATATTGTAAATTTTCTGCAACATTTTGATTTTATGCAATCACCACTTCCAACGATAACATGTCACACATTGAATAAAAGCTCTCAATCAACACTGCTTATATTTATTATTTATTATCTGATTTACAATGAAAGACTTATTTTCCAGTAATTTTAGGACTGAAGGGATTACTGGTATCCAAATTTTTATCTAAACAGAGAAGCCCTGCACTCGATAAGTAAATACCATGGAATTACAACCAATCACTTTTCATATATGTAAGCAAAATTTTGAAATAATATTTTAAAATATTAGTTATATATATATATATATATATATATATATATATATATATATATATATATATCTCAAAAAAGAACTATTTAACTCTCCAGATTATAGTGTGACCTATCTATGAATCAACCACAAATACTCATTTTGACAACGCCAAACTAAAGGTGTGACCCATACACAAGCACATACAATAATTTGACAAAATGTTTTTTTTTCTGATGTCCCTTATTTTGCTTACTGTTAAACAGATTCCATTTCTATAAACAGATTCCATGTTGAATGTTTACCTGAATTTTATTAAAATATCCTTTTACTATATTTTTCATCGATCAGTGACCAATTTCCATAATTTCTTTTTCCAGTGTTTAACACAAAATTACTTAATTTCTTCCCAAGCAAAATCTTTTATCAATGGTGAGTAGTCAGACTTTAAGTGTTGAGGCTGATTCACAATTTAAAAAAAAAAAAAGAAAAACAAAAAAAAGAGTAGTTCAAAATATATAATTACCAGCCAATCAAAACCCAATGAAAAATATATAAAAATGTTAACCAATCAGTTTCTTGATGTACTAAGCTGGCCCTGGAATCCTGTCAACTGACAAAAAAAAAAAAAAAAAAAAAAAAAAAAAAAAAAAAGAAAGAAAAAAAAATTTTAAACTCAACAGCCATTTTTAATCTTTATCAAAATTTTCTTTCCATAAGTGCAGTTGGCATTTTTAAACTTTGGGCTTTAATTTCCAAGTAGCTCCATTCAGATAAAATTCTCAATATCTGTTGCTCTGACATACAGCCTGAGCACTGATTGAACTCTCTCACAAATAACAACCAGGACCAAAATGTTCATGTTATTTGTGATCTATTTATAAAATGCAATAATAAACACTGTATCAATTTTATTATATGACTGAGCAAATGAATGGAAAGGCAAGTTCTACAAAGTCAAAGAGGGGACATAAAAAAAAGAAAGTGTTGCCAAGAACAAAAAAAGAAGGCTGTGGGGAGCCATGATCAATTATATCCTGAAGGGTCATGTCATATAGAAAGAGAAAACATAAGTTTTAGCAAATGGATGCAGGTAAATGGACAACACAGAAAAATAGTAATATTAGCAGTTTCTTTATAAGGGAACATTTGTCATTCATTGATGAAGCAGCCAGAGGTACTTTGTTAAAATTTATAAAATCTCTCTCAAAAAAATTTTCAAGAAAAAAAAAAAGAAAGTTTTTTCAATTTCAGTAACTGCTACTGCTCCTTCCAATGGATCATAAAGAAGGAAATATGGCTAAGAACAATAAGAGAGGAAGCTGTGGAAAATCATGTTCATTTGTATCCTGAAGGGACATTTTACAGCAAAGAGAACCTGCTTGATGATTGTGGGCAAATGGATGAAAGAACAAGTTCCACAAAGACAAACAAGGTTTATAAAGGAAAGAATATTGCCAAGAGCAACAAAAGAGAGAGAATTGTGAATGACCATAATCACCCACATCCTGAAAGTCCAAGATATAGAGTGAATCTAATTATGTGATCAATAAGACAAATCATTGCTTTGGAAAGAAAAAGACATTTTTGTGATGCTACAAAGAAAAATAAAATGTTCTGTGATCCTCTTTAGAAATGACTGCTTTTCCTTTGAGTCCTTAATTTCTGGAAACACAGGTTATTGCAGATTAATTGCTGCAAATGAAACAGTGCAACATGAAAATGTGACAGGAGATAATCAAAGCTTGGTTGAAAATCCAAAGCTTCAAGGAGAAATAAAGATTAGACAGACTTCAACATTTTCACATGTTTAGGAGTCTAAGTATTGTAAGATATTGTGACCCAGTAGAGTCCCTATGACAGATATTAAATCAATGTCACACAATAAATTACTTAATTCTTATTGTGAGTACCTCTAACTACAAAACGCATACATGCATGCACACACAATAAGTGGACACTGAAGTCAACACAAGCAGACACAATCTGTTTTATGCCAGAAAATTGCATTAAATCATGAAACAGACCATCCCCACTTGGTGCTGACCTGGGTGTACACTTTTATATCTACATGCACTATTCCTGATATTGAGCACCTTTACCTATAAATATAGCATACCCTAAAACTATACTTTTATCACATTATGTATATATATATATATGGATGTGTGTGTGATTTCGTGATGCATTTTGTTCTTTAGGACTACATTGGACTAACTCTGATGAAGTCTGATGCGAGACCAACAAAACTGCTTGTAACACCAAAGATGAACTGAAGGCAAGGATTATGGCAGAATTCACTAACTTAAACAAGGAGACTGTTCAGAAGAGTTGCAGGAGATTCTGAGGTCTTCTGGAGGGTGTGGTTGGAACCAATGGTGATTTTATTAAATAAATTTACACGTATATTTTAAGATAATTTTGTGCAATTTTGGTAAATATACGTTGTCATTTTTACATAATTTAGATAGAATTTATTTATCATACTGTGTGCATATTATATATATAATGCAATTGTGTTTAAGCATGAAACAGACTGTTGCCACTAGGTGTTGACTTCAATGTTCACTTGTATATTATTATTTACATACACTTTATCCCTGATAACTTTAACTCATAAATATAACATACTTTAAAACTAATGAGAATTTTGTCTGGAAGCAATAGTGATGGGGTTCTACAGAAGAATAGTGAGAATACTATGAATCGTGTTCATGAGCAATGAAGAAGTCCTAAGAAAAATGGAAACAAAAAGGATACTTATACTCAGAATCAGAAAAAAAGGGAAGAAGCAGCTGAAATTTCTCGGGTACATCATAAGGAAGGAGGGCTTGAAAAATTTCATACTCACAAATGGAGAGTAAGGCAGTGGGCTGCCTTCCTGACAAGCTTGTGTGAATGGATGGTGGAATGGGAGGGGATGGCAAAGGAATGAATGTTGCTAACAGCTACAAAGGATAGGAGGTTGTGGAGAGCCATGATTGCTTACATTCTGAAGGCGCACAGCCCATAGAAGTCTTTAATCTCCTTCTTTCTTAGTGTTCCTATTTGCACTGCCTTTTGTCCTCACTGCAAGCATTTTCTTTTTATTCTACTCTATTTCCCCCTTCAAGATTTAATATCAGCTCCTCCTCAGCCATTTTTACTTTGCCTCTTTTTGTTGCAGCATCTGCCATGTAGCTGTATGTGCATTTATTTCTGTTTTTGCTGGTACTCAGGTTTATTATGAGGAGATAGAATAAAAAATTAAATAAATAGCAGGAAAGAAAGAAATGCAATTCTGCTCTACATTGGGGTCTGCAAATGAACAATAGTTTGCCTGGCCAGTATACTTTTTCCCCTGATACTACAGATGCTTGCTCATAGTCCTCATTCAGTTTCATTCTTCCTTCTTTCTCTCTATTGTTGTCTGGCTAAGTTTTTTTAGTGCGTAATCACCCCACCATCCATTATACCCACACACAGCATTCCTCTTATAATAAAAATTTTCAACTAAAATATCATTCCTGTTTGAATTTCTGGAATGGAGTTATTTAAACTCTGACAGTTGTCCTCATTATTATTATAAAAACGTTTCGGCCATTGTGCCATCTGTTCTTCATCAGGGGTTTGCTTATCAGGGTAATCTTCAGGGAATTTTGAACTGAACATTGTAATATCTCATCCCTATTTAGTATTGCTCAGTTATTGCTCATCTTGTTCACACTGAGTTTTAATCTGCCCTACTCCCATCCCATGATGGATGGTGGGCTAAAAGATTAACTGCTAAGAAAGCTATTTAAAAAGTGATTATGATTAGCAGTTTATTTTTGCATTATTCTATTAATCTGCATGCACACACACACACATATATATATATATATATAAAATGCAAAAATTTAGACGTGAATAAAATATATGTTAGCATCTTCATATATAGTGAACCTTAAGAATATTTTAGAGTGTCTTTAAATTTAAAATGTTGAAAACTTAACAGTAATTTTCCTCTATTCTACTTCTATTAATAAATACTTATCACAAAATTATATCATTACATTTACCTTGATAAAGTCCCTCAGGGGATGAAATACATTGGTAAATAAAGTTTTCCTTTTTTCTTTCTTCATAAATATATTACACCCATACATAAGTTTCCAGAGCAAGACAGCCTCCTCAGCAATAGGTTTGAACTTGTTTGCAACTGCTAGCGTACAACCATTTTTTGGTTGAACCATTTGACCCCTGATAGATGTGAAAAAAAAAAAAAAAAAAAAAAATGTTTCTATGGACATTTTAGACACTGAATATTTATACTTTTTTTTTTTTTTGCACCTCATCAGTTCTATGATTAAATCATGTGTGTGGGTCGCCAGGCAGTTTGAATCCAAAGACCTTAACTGTTAAACTCTTATATGTCAAAATCTTTTATCGATATGTAATGCTTTTCACAGTGAGCACAGGTATTCAAAGCCTAAGCAGATGTGTCACTCTGCACATGAAGTCTATCATTTTATGACGAAGCAACATTAAAATGACTGAATTTTGACTTTGTACTCAAGATCATTACATATTTCATTCCAAGTGTTTCATTGTTTAACCAAGCAAAATTCTAGGATTTTTAATGACTTTTTTGGATGACAGCATTCTTAAACTTATGTTTTTATTTTCAAATATCTTGACCGTGTTTTGAAAATGAAAACATTATATAAATACATACAACAATCTATTTATCATTAACAGTTAATATATTTCAACCTTGAAAATGGCAAAATGTATAGCCGAAACTGCTCGAACAAAAAGAACAATTGGACAGTTTTTATATAATTTATCATCTGAAATGAAAAAATTATTAGATCCCATGAGAAATTGTATCAAAAACTCAATCAAAGCAACTTGTCTGTCATATTCAATGAAATATATATATATATATATATATATATATATATGAAGTCATCCAGATTTTATTGTAGTGCTAGTCAAATTGTGTGTGTGTGTGTGTGTGCATGTTTGCAATGACTTATCACTGCCAATTAATGATGGAAAATGATTTTTGAAATTACATTATTTCTTGGCTCTTTTTGGATTAAACTAATACAGAATACTTGCAGTCTTCCTAAAAATTATTGGAAAGTCCTAACATTCCCATTAATCTATTTCTGCAAAAGTGGATTCTCAGCCAGGAGAGTCATTAAGACAAAATACAAAGCATATATAATCATCTTTAATTGAACCAAGATTAGATAAAAAAAAAAAAAAAAAAAAGAAAAAAAAAAGATACAGATTAACTTTTCCTATTAGAAACAAGTCAATATTTATTACTGATTTTATTTGGTTCTACAGAAAGATATTGAGAATTTCATGGAGCAAGTGAACAGCAAGGACATTTTAAAGAAAATGGCAGAAAAAAAGAACACTCATGTTCAGAAGAGACAGATGAAATTTCTTGGAAGGTAGGAAGGCTTGGAAAACTCAACCCTCACTGGACAAGATAGAGGAAAGTAGCAAGCCACCCACCTGATGAGCTTTTGAGAATGGATGGTGGAACAGAGGTACAGGAAGCTTAGAAAAGGGAGAAAAATGGCTAAGGGACACAAGGGTTAGGAAGTCGTGGAGAGTCATAATCGCCTATGTCTTGAAGGGGTGCATCACACAGAAGAATCATAATAATCTGTTTTATTTATTTGTTTTGAATTCTGATTAATATTTCTGCAAGACTGGCATCTCCAACATGCATGTCATTAAAAAAAATACAATGGTTTTCTCATCTCAATTGGGTGTGGCATTATCTTGAACCAAGATGAGATGACAAAATAAACAAAAAAAATAAAAATAAAAAAATAAGTTAATACTTTATATTAGAAACATGTCAATATTTATTATTGTTTTTTTATGTTATTTCAAGATAATCTGTTGTTTTAGTACTTATTAACATGTTTTTAATATATCTTTGTGGAAATGTTTGTTTACTTATTTTATTTAGTTTGCAATGTTGTAATATGGCTGCCAATAGAAACATGGATTAAAACAAACATTTTTTTAAAAATATTCATTTTATTTTTCCAATAAAGATTATCTGTTTTACAGATTTTCAATTTACATTTTATTGATCAGGTACAAATCAGGACTCGGCACAGATATGCTACAGTGACATGATACATTTATAAAAAATAATCTTGCTCGACTGCAAAATAAAACGGTTTGAATACCAATGCTCTTAACTTGATACTTAGCTATTTATGAAAACATTACAGTTTATACTAAAAGTGATCACGTTTGCGAATTGTGGTACGCAAAATTTGAACATTTTTGGCTTTGTTCCTGGAACTTCTGATCATTGACAAGACTTTGACATTACTTCAGAGAATAGCTTTAATGCTATGAAGACATTTGCAGCTGAAGCAGTTGGAGCTCTAAATTTTAAAAAGTAAAAACAAACATAGCAACGTCAGCAGCTATTACCATGAACAGGAAAACAGTAAATGGGCTTCTTTTTTCTTTTAATTTGTTAGCAACATCTTGAATGAAGTTACACAGATATGGATATAATTAGCACAAAAAAAAAAAAAAAAAAAAAAAAATCATGAAAAATGAGTAATAAACATTGTCAAACTGAAATTTCACTCTTATTTTTAACTTAATTTTTCATTTTATCATTTCTCTAAACAAATAAATTTTCCCTTTTCTCTAATCCATTGGAATTAAAATGAATTGGTTTGGTTTGTTTTATGGCATATCAACCTCAATGGGTTAGTTAATGTCGACAAAACTTTTATTGCTGGTAATATTTTGTTTTGTCAAAAATCTATTTCTAGTAATATTTTTCCTTCAAAAAAGTATTGCTGGTAATAGTTTTTAAAAAAAGTATTGCTGGTAATAGTTTTTAAAAAAAGTATTGCTGGTAATAGTTTTTAAAAAAAGTATTGCTGGTAATAGTTTTTAAAAAAAGTATTGCTGGTAATAGTTTTTAAAAAAAGTATTGCTGGTAATAGTTTTTAAAAAAAAGTATTGCTGGTAATAGTTTTTAAAAAAAGTATTGCTGGTAATAGTGTTAAAAAAAAGTATTGCTGGTAATAGTGTTAAAAAAAAGTATTGCTGGTAATAGTGTTAAAAAAAAGTATTGCTGGTAATAGTGTTAAAAAAAAGTATTGCTGGTAATAGTGTTAAAAAAAAGTATTGCTGGTAATAGTGTTAAAAAAAAGTATTGCTGGTAATAGTGTTAAAAAAAAGTATTGCTGGTAATAGTGTTAAAAAAAGTATTGCTGGTAATAGTGTTAAAAAAAAGTATTGCTGGTAATAGTGTTAAAAAAAAGTATTGCTGGTAATAGTTTTTTTTTTCTTAAAAATTTATTGATGGTGATGATTTTTTAAAGTATTTCTGGTATTAAAATCTATTTTTACTCTTTCATAGTGTTTTTAGCCCAGTTTCAAGGTTAACTATTTGCCCATAGACAGGTTCCTAACACGTGCTACCACCCTGAGTCAGGGTGGACCTGTGAACATCTGCAATTAAGAGGTGGTTCCACACTTCTCAAAACCTCCTTGCTGCTGGATGTAGTTTATTATCTTACCCAGGATGTAAAATGAATTGCAGTTACAAGGAAACAACTGAGAAGAATAGGAGTTTGATTGTTTAATGGCATATCAACACCAAAGCAAGTAGAGTTGGGATTTTATTATTATTTCATAATGAAATAATTTTTTTTTTTTTTTTTAATATTATAGTCATGTCAAAAGTTGTATTTAGTTTTAGTATTTATAAACTGCACTGATGTTAATTTTTTTTTCAGATTTTAGTAAATAGTTGTGTTTCTTTTAAGGATTTAAAAATGTTATCCAGATTGACCCTGGTAAAGAGTTGTTTCAGATTATTTGTTTGGTAATATTTAATTCAGGCTAGTTTCAGGTTCTTACATGTTGGCAGTATATGGCTTTACTGTATACTTTTCCTGACATGTCATGCATATTGGAGCTTTCTCCACCTTTACTAGGTATGAGTGTATGATAGAGATGTGTGCATACAGCCTGGTCAATATCACCCTCTCTCTTTTCTGGGCAGGGTGTAGCTCTGCCACTTTCCTATGGTTGGTTTTATTTTATGTAATTTATTGTTTGGGCAAGAGTCCCAAAGCTGAATAGAAGCTAATCCTCTTATTTTGAGGGTATAAACACAGCAAATAAAACAGCCTGCTCATTGTCCAAAATCCTGAATGCTAGCCATTATATAAGATATGAAGGGTACATTTTTGTTTGCATTTACCACAGTGATGACAGGAAGACAAACACAACCTATGAATAACTGCTACTACAAGAGATTGCCAGACTTAAAGTTACACCTCTGAATTATAAAAAGAACTCTAAAATATGTCAGCCGAGCACTAAGGCCTGCAAAATTATTTATTGCCTTTTATAACCCAATGTTTCATTAAATTTTACGTTATAAAAACTTAAAAAAAAAAAAAAAAAAAAAACTTTATATAATAAAAGGAAAATAACAAAAGGGATTTGACTTTCACAGATGAAAGTCATTAGTTGGTTGCTGGAAGCTGAATTTTGATGATGAAGAAAAAGCAAAAAGTGGCAGGGTTGCAGTATTCACAAGGACAATGCCGACAGCTAGTACGATGAAGATGATCACATAAAAGAAAGAAAAGAAAGGAAAAGTTTCTACAAAATTAGAGAGCTATCTGATTATCTTTTTATAGTTGTTTGTGAAAGTTTGTCACAAAATTAAAAGCATTAGCCCTGATTTTGAAATTTTTATGAAAATACGACATTTATCTCATCTCAGTTTGTAAAATAGAACTATCATCTGAAAAACCGAGAAATCAAACAAAATGCCTGTGAATCATCAAACCTTCTCAACTTCTTTCAGCAGTCAAATGAATCAAAGGAAATGAATATTTGGTTGATAATAATTATAATTCTTATCTTGCCTAATTGTATGGCGCACAAAGGAAAATTTTGTGCAAGCTTGTTTTGTAAATTTTGTATTGCGTACTTTTATTATTTTCTTGTCATTTAATAAATGTAAATTTATTTCAAATTTCACACGAGAGCGAGTTTTGTTTTTTCATATATGCCACTCTTAATAGCTGTTTGACATTCTCTCTTCTTCTGCACTCCTCAAAAAATCTTTTTAAAATCAACTGTCTTCATTGTCCAAATACAACATTAAATTACCATAACACATAACTTATTACAAAGGCATTTGCTTTCTTCCACTTCTTTATCCAGCTATTTTGTATTGGAGAAAATATTGCCTACCTTACAGCAATTGTCCGATAGTCCATTTTGAAGATCCCCATCCATTTATCTTGGCATCAGTTATATTTTAAAAACAATCAATAAAATGATTGTTTGCAATCACCATTTGCAGTTTCATACAATAAGCATGCACATCCCCTGTGAATAATTTTCAGTTCAATCATTGTATATTCATGCTATTTGAACTTAAGAGGAAAATGAAAACCAAATTTTCATATTTCTAATTAAAAAATAAGGGTTTAGGTTTAGAAGCCCTTGTCTGCAGTAAAGAGGCAGAATTCCCATTTACCAATTTAAACAAGTGGTGGGGTCTTTTCAATGTCAAAGATTCAGCATCCACAAAACATAGGAATAAATGTATAGACCAGGGTTTCCCCACCAATGGGTGATTTTAATTGTTGGGTTGGTGATATGCAACTGAACAAGATGGTGGGAATAAGAGATTTTGAGTATTAAAAATGTATTTCAATATATACTCCTTGAAAAAAAGAAAATATTCGAATGGAGATATGTAAAGAACCTGTATTAAAAAAAAACAAAAAAAAAAAAAAACATAAAACCAGATACTATTTGGAGATAACTCGGTCACATATCTAGATAATATATTAATACCTTGACAAACAATGATTATTTTTGTATTTTATATACTTTTGAGAAGAGTCATTAACATTTAAATAATTCAGATGAAATAACATTTTTCTGGATATAAATCAGATAAGACCAAAAAGAATGAAAAAATATTCACTGAATTTTTGCTATTTACTAGTAAGGTGTATATTTTTTAATTTTAAAATTTTGAATGAAAATAGTTTAATTTTTTGTCAATACTTGCAATGCAAAGCCTGACCATAAAATTAAATTTTAGATATATATATTGTGACGGGTATTAAAAGCAGATAAGCTAAACCCGCATATATGCACATATGAAGGTTAATTTCCGCCTAGCAACAGAATAAAGATTACGTGAAGTCTTATGACATTTTGGGAAGGCAGGTCAAAAGGGTCGACTGACCCAATTACCCGTAAAGGAAAACGTCTAGACAGAATCTAGACAGGGGACGGAAGTAAGTTAGAATTCGCGCCCAAAACCTAAGTCACGTGACAGTCAAAGATTCACTCGAGGATCAGTTGTTCTCTGGACTTTGAAAAGGCAAGACCGAAGCCGAGGCGCTAGTGGTTCACGAACGGAAAGATAAGATGCATTTGATAGTGATGACTTATCCAGTTCGATCCAGGCAACTCCGGACAGAAGTATAAAGAAATATTCCTGTTCGAGAATCCCAATTTGAAGACGCGGATAAAAATATATGCTGGTGGTTCAACCTGCGTAAAGAAAGTGTACATCCCTGTTGCAAATCAAGCCGTCTACAGAAGAAAGGAAAGAAAGAAAAAGACGAAACAAAGAGAGAAAGAAAGTGTATACCTCTATTACAGACTAGCAGTGTGTGAAATTGTGTTGTGCCGAGAAAAGGAAAGAAAGGACATTGATAAAAAAAAGAAAAGAAGAGAGAACTGAATACAAAAGATAAGTAATCACATTTTGGATCCGTAGTAGAAAAGATATACGCACACACACATGAATATTATGTTTTTTTTCGCAAACACCTTTCCACATGTAAAACAATAATTGTAACTCCTCTCCCATCTCTTTTGTATATGTGTGTTGGCTTCTGCATTCAATTCATAGTAATTCATACTTGTATTTTGTATGTTCGGGTTCAGTTGAATCCATTTGGTGTTCGGCGAATTTGATATCCCAAAATAAGTTCGAGATCCGATCGTCGGATGTGTTAACTCATACCTATCTGTTCGTTTATTTTTGATATATGTATATTTGTATATATTAAAATTGTTTATCAAAAATCGCTAAGCCTTATACTTCA
The DNA here is from genome assembly GCA_963932145.1 of Acanthosepion lycidas. NCBI lineage: Eukaryota > Metazoa > Mollusca > Cephalopoda > Sepiida > Sepiidae > Acanthosepion > Acanthosepion lycidas. Next base: position 49,896,748 of record OZ010582.1, read on the forward strand.
TCCTTGTATTGTGGATCAGTACTCGTGTTGAAATCGAAGCGGACCTGGGAAAGATTACTGTTCGATTATCCCAATCGAACAGTGGTCTTAAAAATATTTTTGTTTACCAATTGTCCACTCTCACGATCTGAGAGAGATAGCTTGTATCTCTCCCTAGGTGTGAGAGTGTATATATCTCCTAGTCGGCGTATGATCGTCCTATAACCCATTCGTCGACTGGGGCATATGACATATATATATATATATATATATATATAGTTTATTTCACAAAATAACATAACTGAGTCAATTAAGTCAGATCCTCATACGTCGAAACCGACGGGAGAGTCCATTATAGTTTGCAATGGTCAAGTTAGTTTTCATATGCTCTTTAATAGGGTAGCAGCAACAGAAACCACCATATAAGTCAGTATAATTCGTTATCTCCCTTTCTTATTTTTTTTTATTTTACCACAAAGTTTATGAACCAGTAACAAACTCTTACCATACAATTTTGGTAGGTTTTTGAATATTTACAATACAAGTGGTCAGTGAAAAAATTTTCTATGTGAAAGTGGCTGATGACACTGAAAAAGTTGGGAAACTCATTTTTTTCTGATAAATACAAAGAACGTTATGTCAAAAGCCAAAAGTGGATAATAATTTAATCCATGAAAGGACACAGTATGTTAAATATCTTGCCAGGAACAATGTTCTTACAATTTCTAGATATAAATTGTTTCAATATTTGGTGATTGACACTGAAAAGGAGAAAAAAAATTTTTGTCGTCATTTTTTGTTAGTGTTTTTCCAAGTTGGTGGGGAATCAGAAAAAATAAAAAAAATTATTAATTTGACTGAATTTTATGTTGAAGGGTCCCAACATCCCCTTGATTTTTTCATTTATGAAAGATTACTTTTAGCAAGATTCTAATGACTTACCTATCAAAAACCAGAAAAAGGTAACTAACCAAAACTGATTCTATAAAGATAAATGTTTAAACATGTGTGAATTTTTATTAACTTTAAATAATTATGAATGGAAAAAGTGTTGTAGCATATATATGGATGATAATGGGTATGTCCCCATTCATATAAATACAGTAGTAAATACTGTATGTTGGTCTGCAGTTGGAGATTCATTGTGGAATTCACTTGACTCACTGCTAGTAGCTGACTACGTGCTGCTGGCAAATCTTGTTCGTTGTTCTTGTTCTAAGTATTATCATTCATTACCAACCTTCCTGTGATTATTCCATTCAGTAAACTTCCCTCAATTACAACAAATTCAGACCAGTTCTGAAATTCTGAGACTATTTACTTTCAAACTAGAAACAGCACATATCACTTGACAAATGTGCCAAAAATGCCAAAAGCTTTGCTTGTGAACTTACTGTACTACATTGCATTCTTAATCTTACCTATAGTCTGATTTTCAGCTCTGGTAAATTGCAGAGAGCTGAATCTTGACTGTCTGGGTTAGGTTGACAAACCAGGGTAAGGCAATGTTTTGTCAAAACCATGGACGAGAGATGACGAATCTAAGTGCTTGGTTGTTTTGAATGGAATAGTCACACACAGAACAAAAGATAATGGCATCTCTATGCTAACAAAGTAATTCCATGGGAGAATGTTCATGCATGAGCAATATGTTCCCCTTTGGTTGTCAAATTGCCTCAGAACTGACTGATTCTTTATAGACAGACCTTGCATGCTTGTTAATTATTTATTCAAAGTTTTAGCCAATCTTTTGTTGGAATAGGAGGGGATGTTCTTGAAAAGTTCTCAGACCAAAGAAGAAGGCCTTAAAGAAAATAAAATAAATATAGATATTTCATCCTTTGTTTTGATTTTAGGAAGTGGGTTGAACCGAGAACTTTTCCGCACCCCTCATACATTTCTGATGGGTATGTTCAAAGACCAGGATGAAAAAACTTTTCCGCTAAAAATCTGTAAGCTGGTTTGAATGAAAACTCTTGATGCACCCATTTTGGCAAGGAACAATTTTTATGCAAATTTTATTTCAATTCGCCTAAACATTTTTGTTAAAACTTATGTCCCGTTGGTTTGAGTTGACCCCTTTTTATTTGAATTTTTTTTTCAAACATTTTTTTGTATATGACAAGGTCTTCAATAAACAACAAAACTACTACTGGGATCTAATAGGTTTTTAAACAAATTAATTTTTTACGCGTGTAAAAAAAGCCCCAATGGTATAAAACAAGGGGGATAAACAACGGGTATAATTTAATGGAATTTATTCCAACATAAATAAAATAAAGTAAAAATTAGGGGGATTATTAAGCACACAAGAAAAGAATTACTCTCCCATGCTGTGAAATTGAATATAAAGTATTTAATTATGATTAGATTTAAAGTAGGAATGAAAGACGGATATAATAGCTTGCCCATTCTTTTGAACTTCTAATAAAAGATGCCTTCCAAATGCTGAGCAAAGTATTAAGAAACAGAAAAATATTGTTAAAAACAAAGAAAAGAGTACTGAACTGTTATGTCAGACCTTTTGTATGGCAGTGAATGCTGGACAATCTCCAAACAGAAGAAGAGACCTGAAGCAACGGAAATTTTTCTATTGAAGGATACTGAGGATAGAAGTTGCATTGGGATAGCAAAAGATGCAATCAAAAAGCTAAGCAAAGTATTCAGAAACTTGAAAATTTTGTTATTATGTAATATCAGTCCTTGTTTATATCAGTGTATCTCCTCACAGACGAAGAGAGTTGAAGCAACAGAAATGGGGTTATGCAGAAGGATGCTGAGGATGCCTCGATCGAATATGTGAGCAACAAAGTTTTAGAGAACATTTAATAAAAAAAAAAAAAAAGGACACTTATAGTTAACATCAGGAAGAGACAGTTTAAATTTCTAGGGCATATAATGAGGAAAGAGGGCTTGGAAAATTTGATACAGGACATATTGAAGGTAAGGGAGATGGAAGAAAGCAACGCACAGCCTAACTGGTGAGCTTGAGTGAATGGATGGCGGAGCAGGGTTTGGGAGAGATGAAAAAAAAAAAGACAAAAGTTACTAAGACCTTGCAGGACTAAATATTTCAGTCCCCTGGAAAATTTATGCTACAAATAATATTGGAGGACTCAATGTGAGTCCAAGTAAAATATGACTAACACAAAACAAACGACAACTAATTGCATATATTGACAAAAAGGAATTATGATTACAATAAAAGAAAATATTTAAAGATTAGTTAGAAAGCATTTAAACTAGAGAATGTGCGTTTTTGTGTGTGGGAAATTTGTGTAGACCTACGAGATAAACACGTGTGTGAAAGTTCAAAATCAAGAGTGAAAGAGAAAGAAAAATGAACCCAAGCCTAGTAGCCATGTTGCAACTGTACATATGCCAGAGTTGAAAATCTGTAAAAGAGAGTATGGAGATAAATGCACGCCTTTATATAAGCTTATGGAACAACCGCTAAAGACGGTTTCTATTTAGCAAAGTGGGATAACAGACAAATGTGTTCACTAGGTAGAGGTAAGGGGCATAGAATTGTAATTTTTTTTTCAAATATTTTTTTATAATTTAGACCAGAATGACCCATTATTACGATAGAAAAAAAAAACTGAAAAAGAGAAAAGGGATCTCTTATGTTAATTCACCCCCAAAATAAAAAATTTAAATTTACTAAAATTCACACCAAAACTGTCCTTTTAAACTTTGTTCAAAAATGCATTCATTGTTATTTTTTGCCTTACGTCTCCAAAGGAACTCATACAAATAAGACTATTATGGTAGAGAAATCGTGACACTTTGAGCCAATTTCCTTTTCTTATTGGCTTCTCTTAACAGCATTCACTGAGAGGGCAGTGTCATCTATCCTGTCGACCTGTGAAGCTCAAACTCATATGTCCTTTAGAAGAGGATTTCATCGGCGCAGGTAGAATATTTACTCTCTGTGAGAAGCAGACATCACTTCTCCTTGTTTCTTTTCTTGTATTGACTCCAGCAACTTCATGGTAAACTAAAGTAAACATATTTTGATTTATAATTTCAAAAGAGTGCCAAAATTTTAATAAAAGGACAAACTTTGATTTAACAGTTATAATTTCTTGGAATTCATAATTAGCGAGAAGTAACTTTACATTATTTGGGGTGAATTAGAAAAGATCCAGAAAATTTATTTAATCGTTTTTGTAACAACCTTCTTTGTGTTACTGTTAAGTCGAGTAGTTTTGATGAGGAGTGCAGCCCATAAAAATATCAATGAAATCAAAATCGTCTAAGAAACCGATTTTGATTAGCCAGAAAAAAACAAACAAACCACTTTTCAAATGTTATTTTATTTTTTGCTTTAAATACTTTTACAAACTTTTCATTTATCACAGAGTAGATGACATTTTCATTTGTGAAATGTTCTGATGTTTAAAAAAAAAAAAAAAAAAAAAAGAAAAAAAGATGCCTCAAACAAAATATTTTTAAAGAATATATTCCCTGCACTTGTGTCGGTTTATTAAAAAAGTTATCGCAGTCCTTAGCAACTGAATATTGATTGAAATATCAATTCAATGTGTTGTCAAAGTTACCCAACATTTCTGGTAACTTTGACAAAGGGAAAAGTAAAAAAAAAATAAGCGTAATCTGATCCAACTGAAAGACATTATTATTATTATTATTATTATTATTATTATTATTATTATTATTATTATTATTATTATCTGTTATATGGTTACAGGCAGGATGCGATTGAGACAAAAAACATGGCGACTATAGGATGTATATTGTATATTATTAGGTAGAAAATTTAGCTAAAATTCTGAAAACCTATTTAAGTAACTCAGTAGCGTACAGAAACGGAGGAAGAGGTGGGGTGGAGGCGTGGGCGTGGGCCCCGGATATCCAATCAAAGATTGAAAATAAATGTTTAGCTTTGTTGCGGGTGGTATGTATGTTGGTGTTTGAGCTGGAAAACACGCGTCTCCTGAAATGTTTATCTCATTACAAAAATAGCGGACTTGCATGTGTGTCCGGGTAATGAAATACAAAGAAAAAAATAATGTATTATTAAACAGGACAAAAAGTTACATTGTTGCGAGGGACAAAGACAATGATGTGACAATATAATACAATGAATATGCAGGAAAACATTTTAAAGACTAGTGAATTGTTCGTGTATGTAAAATGTGTATAGCAGTCCTAGAGAAAATTAAGTAAAATGAAATTGCATGCGTTTGTGTGTGCGTTTTCCTAATGGGAAACACGTTTTCACAATAGACCTATATCCTAGCATGTCTAAGGAAAAAAAAAAAATGAATAACAGAATATTACTGCCTGTTTATAGGCTTGGATTGGAGAGAGTCCTCTAGGGACGGTTTTTTTTTATTATAGGAAAGTAAGTGGAGTAACTCCACAATTTATATTTAAATTTAATAAAGTGTTTATTTCATGTTTTCATCTGTTCTCACATATTTAAAATGTCTACCGTTCTCACATTTCTCAGCACTTAGGAGCACACATTCAATAAGGTGGCCTTGGGCATCACAAAACTTCTGTAAATCACTCAAGTTACCCAAACGTTTCTCGTTCCTTAGATTGTTTTTTTTTTTACTTTTTTTTTTTTTTTTTTTAAATGATCAACATTAGAAATGTTCAAATGAACATTTAACATTTCGTCGGTAACTTTTGTCTCCTCCTTACTACAATGACATCAGAAGAAATTTCCCACGTAGATACCCTAACCAAATGAATAGCATTGAGCAGAAAGAACAGGATCACTTTGACACACAAGGTTTTATATATATATATCCGTAGCCATTTGATGCCAAAATAGTTTTTAATGTTAGATTCCACATAAACACTGCAAAGTCATCTTCCATCAGATCATGATTTCTTGGATGGGGCATTGCTTTGATTTTTCATTTGCATCTTTGCGTAGTTTCCAAAAGATTCGAGATGGTTGGCGGTCTACAAAAGTATAATGTCAAATATTTTGGTCTGACCACTTTCCAAAATGTGGCCATAGCAAACATCAAATTTTTTGTTTGTGTTGAGGAACGGAAATCAATGACAAATTTAAGTCAGGTCATAAAATATTTATCGACAAATCTATAAATTTTTCATTTCATTATTAAGTATTTGAAGCTCAACACCCTTGAAAAAAAACAATTAAAAAACTTACCCGATAACAAGAATTCATTCTTATTTGTCTTTTATGCTTTGCAGGGAGGAATTACGTTCAACTGGAGTGACAGTTTTCAGTTTTGAGACGAGGCCGTTGTTCCAATATTCAGGTTTTACATCGAATATAATTCCCCAGAATAGTTGGATTAGTTACCTTACTTGTCTACTAACGACAGCCAAATGGCGTTGACAAAGTATTTAAAAAAAAAAAAGAAAAAACGGGGGGGGGTCTCACTTTCTTATTCGGTTTTTTAGTAACAGGGTGACTTAAAAATAGGATGTGTTCCATTCCACTCTGGAAGATTTTATAGCCCCCTAGAAAACTAAACGTCGCATTGAACACAACACAGAAAGTATACAATGTGTGGTGAAATAAGACCAAGGAATTCCAACCTACCTGTGTCTAAAAAGTAATGCTTGTTTGGTTGCTGCCATTTGCAGTTTAGATAAAGCGCATGCATGGTTCTAGTGCTTTTAAAACTATCGCTAATTTGCATCTGTGTTTGGACAGAACGGTTTTTTTGAGCTTGGTCAATTGATTTCAAGTTGTAGCGGACCGTGGGTTTACGTGTTGTTAAATTACGAATACATGTGTGACTCCTGATAGAATAAAGTCCATTACTACAAGCATATGACGAACTCAAGTTGAGTCCGACTAAAGAAATGTAAAGAAAACAAACAAGACCGATATATATGTACAAACAAGTATATGTATCAACCTCCTAATGTTACACCAACTAAAGCGATCTTTTCGGCTCGGGCAATGGATAGGCACTCATAAAAAGGACCGTAATATTATAAGGGGCTAAAAGAAAAATTTGAATTGTTTATTAAAGCTGGGGAAAAATTGGTCAGAAGCACAGGCAAAGATCGAAGCGTCGGTCATGACTTGGCTCCGACGGAGGCTGTCCTATAAGAGTAAGGCTAAAGCGTGTGTCACATGTCTTTCCACTCATCCTTTACCGTTTGGCTGTACTTTTTCTTTGCAAGGACCATAAGGAGGCGATCGAGCGCTTGCTGTTCACCCTCTTGTGTGGTTGGTCGCAAGCAGAGGGTCCGTAAAGAAGCCTGTGTCCAGCGTCCGTGTCATCGGAGGCTGGGATTGCCACGCCTCGAGGTTAGTTTTCCTACGTCGCGTTTTGACAGAGGATTCGATTTGGGCGGCGAGTGTTAGGGACGCCTTCTCTAGCCTTACCATCATTTCCTGGGATAAGCGCCGTCGTAGGTCCGAGAAACTGTCGACTTTCCTCAACGAGTGTCAAGCGGCCTTGAGGGTCTTGCCTCGGTTCAATGACCTTTCACGGCCTCAAAATCTCTTGTATCGTGAATTAGTGGAGGGGTCGCGAAGGATCCTCTCTGTGAGCGCCTCGGCTTGTCGCTGGCCGAGTTGCGCTCTTTCTGCTCTTCGGCGCTAGTGGCGAATTATCTCAGTAACCATGAGTTTTCGCTTAGCTGGCGATTGATTCGGAACGTTCTATCTCTCAATGACAGCTTATTCAGATGGAGATGGGTGGATTTGCTCGACTGTCATCAGTCTGACTTTGATTTAGAAGAAACAGCTTCGCATGCCTTCTACATTTTCCTTAGATGCGCCTTTCTGGGACTATGTCGACGAGTTTGTTTCATTTCCGATAAACTTGTGCTCAGTGATCTCCCATATGTGTGCGATAATGTGTCAAACCCGTATTTTGTGGAGAAACAAATGTTGTTTCTGACGTTGCTAGCCGTGGCAAGAATGGTGGTTTGTATGACTCGATGGAGGGAATCTTGCGATACGAACGCTATTCTCATCAGGCTCTGGTCGCATTCTTTCAGCATCAGTTGAAGGGGAAGATCAGAACTGATACAAAGCGTTTGGTGTCGACAGATTTCAGCAAAAGGTAGGTGAAAATAGCGAGTTTGGTTAGTGCGAAAGGGGCTATCTTTGAGTCCTTTTTAAAGTCCTCTTCGTCACATTAGAGCGGTTTCCTGTAAAACTCTCCCCTGCTTAAGTTAGACTCTTTTTGTACCTAGTTAATGTGAGTGAGTGTCGTTCCCGGCCTATTCCCGAGTTCTTTTTGTTATGATCTAAGTCGAGATTCCCAACCGCCCCAGTTTGATTTTGGTCACCATTTTCATGTCTGTTGATTCCGTCTCTTCATTTCCCCAGGCTCATATTTATTTTATCCTTCCCATTCCGTTAGAGAGCTTCTTCATTCTGTTTGAAGACAGAATACAGCGGGCACTCTTATTTTTGTGGTGGTGGAAGTGTTATAAAATAAAATAAGTCATATCTCGGCTGATTTACAGGCAAATACTCAAGAGCGAGAACAGGATGTGAACGGGACAAAGCCCCGTCACAAAATGAACATTATCTTCGTTTACAAATGTTCCCGACACTCGAGTTCCGGTCGAAAAATAAAAGTGCTCTATTTTTCGTCCAATAAAAATGCTTCCCTCCTAATTATACTCGCTTCGTTTTTCGAGCCTGTTAAGCCATAAAAAAACGCTATAAAAGGGGTCACAGTGAAGTTCAACAGGTGGGCACCGAAGAGATCACAGCAGGGGAGTGCCAGCGTCAACAATCTATTTCTGCTGTTGTCGTATTTCTTTCTTGCAACCATACGCTTATCTATAACAGAGGTATCCTACTAACATGTTATTTTCTGTTTAATTTTTTGTTATATATTAGTTTGTATTTGGGATTCATATCCCCTTTACTTCATACCATCATTATATATTATCATACTTACTATAAAACCCAGGTTGTGTGTGCGTGTGTGTGTCTGTACGTTTATATATTGGATCGGATTTCCTACATTTTTCAACCGATTTCAACAAAACGTCACAGGACTACGTAAAATTACCTTGCGGTCGTTCTGACAGCGCCAAAAATTGGAAAAATACAATTGTTTTTGCACGAAATCAATTTGAAAACACGATTAAGAGGCACCGCGAGAATGAAAGGGGGACAACTCATATCGAGTTATACTTATTATAAAACCCAGGTTGTGTGTTCGTTTATATATGGGATCGGATTTCCTACATTTTTCAACCGATTTCAACAAAACTTCACTTTTTTTTGGCAGGTAGTGTTTCTTATTGTCTTGTACACCTTTTTCTTTATTTTTACATTCAGAATGCTTTAAAAATTCCATTTACAAGACAATTGTTTATAATAAAATTCTATTCAATCGGTAGACTCATAACGATTGAAAACAATGTTTTTGTTTGAGTTTGACCAATTCGTAAAAAATAACAAAAAAAAAAAAAAAAAAAACTAATTAAGACATGCGTGTCCGTCAATTTTATTTTTCAGTCTTTATGATGGTCGGTACTTGATCTATCTCTTACTGTTACATCCCCGGGCAACGCCGGGCTCTACTGCTAATATATATATATATATATATATATATATATATATATATATATACCACGAACATTTGTACATAAGTAATTTTTAAATCACGTGGTGTTTTCATAAGTTCTTTTTGTGTATGGGGTACTGTGGTATATGTAGGAGTAAATGGTAAAGGATGACTTCTTGTGGTATATGGGTTACATGTAATGGATAAAAGGATAGTGAATGATGATCAGCCTCACTCTACTTCATCCTTTTTGGCCTTGTGCCGCAATTATTGTAAATTACGATAATAAATATTCAGAACTTCACCTGTGCTACAAGCTATTTCAGCAGATTGAATTTCTTCATAGGAAAAAATATTTGACTATCGAATAGTCCAGAGCTTGGTGGTACCGCTACTGACGAAGCAGTTATACAATGGATTTAACGCGTCGAGATGATATACGACCTTTCAAGGAGAATGAACGTTGAGCGAATATTGCCGCTGTGTCCACAAGACAGCTTTCTCGCTGTATTACTGTAACTAGACGGTAAGAAGGAGGCGAGTTTGCAGTGTATCAAACGGGCCCTCATAGCTGCATACTCTCCAGACTCGAATTTGTTTCGCGACGACTTCGCCCGGAAGAGACGGTGAACGAGAATCTTTGCAACGACTTGATCTGCTTGTTCGAGATCGGTGGATGGCATACGCATTCGTGATGGGACTGCTACAGAACGTCAGGCAACTCCTTTTGTCGTTGTCAAGAATGGATGCCATTACTTTAGAAAAATTAGCACCCTAAGCACGGGCCATTAGGACCATGGAACCTGAAACGATCGCTGTTGCCGCTCGGCAAGCCCGCGCGGCGACTAAAACGTCAAAGTGTGAGGTTGTCTGTTATAGATACTCCGGTCCCAATCACTTGGCCAAGGACGTGCAGTGGAAATTTTGGATCGGTCGCGCCGAAGGATGCGAGTTTTCCGATGTGAAAAAGTCGGGCATGTCGTATCACTAGTCATCAGCTGCAACTTGTCCCCCAAGGAAGTGAATGAGATTTTGACAGGAAGGAAGTTCACAGACTTGGTAGACCCTGGTTAGCAGGTTTGTGTCGTTCCTGGATGCCTAGGGAGGTGAACGCGTTGACGGCTGAGAGACAAATCTTGAAATGTTGCGGACGAGGCCAGGTCATGTTGAACATAGATGGCACTGAGTTGGTAACCATTGAGGCCTTAGTTGTAGACCGGCAACTGTTGGGGTTTGACCACATATTTGGGATAGACGCTATAAGAACGGCGGGTGGCGTTGCCATTACGCCAACTGGAGTAGTAAGCTTTGCCAAAAGTAATGTGTGCGCGGAAATCAAACTTGATGCGCCAGATTTCTGCGCGGAGTTTGACCAAACTAAGAATTGTTGCACTGCAAAATGGAAGTGGTCAGGATAACAAGCGCCAGAGGCTCAAAACAATGAGATATTGGTACACTGCATTTCCAAACATGTCAACAGAAGCCATGGAGCCGAACTTCAGAGTTGGATACAAAATGGATGGCTGTTACTCAACCCCGAAGATAAAGTTGGTCCCCCTAATGGCCGACATCCAACAGAACAAACTACAGAGCTCAATTGACACATGTACTGCTAATGCTGATGTCTACGTGGCAAAGTAGGGGGAAGGGCACAAAGTAGCCAAGTTGAGGGAATGGCATAAAGTGGCCAAGTTGAGGGAATGGCATAAAGTGGCGAAATTGAGGGAATTGCATAAGGTGACCAAGTTGAGGGAATGGCATAAAGTGGCCAAATTGGGGGAATGGCATAAAGTGGCCAAATTGGGGGAATGGCATAAAGTGGCGAAATTGAGGGAATGTCATAAAGTGGCCAAGTTGAGGGAATGGCATAAAGTGGCGAAATTGAGGGAATGTCATAAAGTGGCGAAATTGAGGGAATGTCATAAAGTGGCCAAATTGGGGGAATGGCATAAAGTGGCCAAGTTGGGGGAATGGCATAAAGTGGCCAAGTTGAGGGAATGGCATAAAGTGGCCAAGTTGAGGGAATGGCATAAAGTGGCCAAGTTGAGGGAATGGCATAAAGTGGCCAAATTGGGGGAATGGCATAAAGTGGCCAAATTGGGGGAATGGCATAAAGTGGCCAAGTTGGGGGAATGGCATAAAGTGGCCAAATTGGGGGAATGGCATAAAGTGGCCAAATTGGGGGAATGGCATAAAGTGGCCAAGTTGAGGGAATGGCATAGTGGCCAAGTTGAGGGAATGGCATAAAGTGGCAAAATTGGGGGAATGGCATAAAGTGGCCAAGTTGAGGGAATGGCATAAATTGGCCAAGTTGAGGGAATGGCATAAAGTGGCCAAATTGGGGGAATGGCATAAAGTGGCCAAGTTGAGGGAATGGCATAGTGGCCAAGTTGAGGGAATGGCATAAAGTGGCCAAATTGGGGGAATGGCATAAAGTGGCCAAATTGGGGGAATGGCATAAAGTGGCCAAGTTGAGGGAATGGCATAAAGTGGCGAAATTGAGGGAATGTCATAAAGTGGCCAAGTTGAGGGAATGGCACAAAGTGGCCAAGTTGAGGGAATTGCATAAAGTGGCCAAGTTGAGGGAATGGCATAAAGTGGCCAAATTGAGGGAATGTCATAAAGTGGCCAAGTTGAGGGAATGGCATAAAGTGGCCAAATTGGGGGAATGGCATAAAGTGGCCAAGTTGAGGGAATGGCATAAATTGGCGAAATTGAGGGAATTGCATAAAGTGGCCAAGTTGAGGGAATGGCATAAAGTGGCCAAATTGAGGGAATGGCATAAAGTGGCCAAATTGGGGGAATGGCATAAAGTGGCCAAGTTGAGGGAATGGCATAAATTGGCGAAATTGAGGGAATGGCATAAAGTGGCCAAGTTGAGGGAATGGCATAGTGGCCAAGTTGAGGGAATGGCATAGTGGCCAAGTTGAGGGAATGGCATAAAGTGGCAAAATTGGGGGAATGGCATAAAGTGGCCAAGTTGAGGGAATGGCATAAATTGGCCAAGTTGAGGGAATGGCATAGTGGCCAAATTGGGGGAATGGCATAAAGTGGCGAAATTGAGGGAATGTCATAAAGTGGCCAAGTTGAGGGAATGGCATAAAGTGGCCAAGTTGAGGGAATTGCATAAAGTGGCCAAGTTGAGGGAATGGCATAAAGTGGCGAAATTGAGGGAATGTCATAAAGTGGCCAAGTTGAGGGAATGGCATAAAGTGGCCAAATTGGGGGAATGGCATAAAGTGGCCAAATTGGGGGAATGGCATAAAGTGGCCAAGTTGAGGGAATGGCATAAATTGGCGAAATTGAGGGAATGGCATAAAGTGGCCAAGTTGAGGGAATGGCATAAAGTGGCCAAATTGAGGGAATGGCATAAAGTGGCCAAATTGGGGGAATGGCATAAAGTGGCCAAGTTGAGGGAATGGCATAAATTGGCGAAATTGAGGGAATGGCATAAAGTGGCCAAGTTGAGGGAATGGCATAAAGTGGCCAAATTGGGGGAATGGCATAAAGTGGCCAAGTTGAGGGAATGGCATAGTGGCCAAGTTGAGGGAATGGCATAAATTGGCCAAATTGGGGGAATGGCATAAAGTGGCCAAATTTAGGGAATGGCATAAATTGGCCAAGTTGAGGGAATGGCATAAAGTGGCCAAATTGGGGGAATGGCATAAAGTGGCCAAGTTGAGGGAATGGCATAAAGTGGCCAAATTGGGGGAATGGCATAAAGTGGCCAAATTGGGGGAATGGCATAAAGTGGCCAAGTTGAGGGAATGGCATAAAGTGGCGAAATTGAGGGAATGTCATAAAGTGGCCAAGTTGAGGGAATGGCATAAAGTGGCCAAGTTGAGGGAATTGCATAAAGTGGCCAAGTTGAGGGAATGGCATAAAGTGGCCAAATTGGGGGAATGGCATAAAGTGGCCAAGTTGAGGGAATGTCATAAATTGGCGAAATTGAGGGAATGGCATAAAGTGGCCAAGTTGAGGGAATGGCATAAAGTGGCCAAATTGAGGGAATGGCATAAAGTGGCGAAATTGAGGGAATGTCATAAAGTGGCCAAGTTGAGGGAATGGCATAAAGTGGCCAAGTTGAGGGAATTGCATAAAGTGGCCAAGTTGAGGGAATGGCATAAAGTGGCCAAATTGGGGGAATGGCATAAAGTGGCCAAGTTGAGGGAATGGCATAAATTGGCGAAATTGAGGGAATGGCATAAAGTGGCCAAGTTGAGGGAATGGCATAAAGTGGCCAAATTGAGGGAATGGCATAAAGTGGCCAAATTGGGGGAATGGCATAAAGTGGCCAAGTTGAGGGAATGGCATAAAGTGGCGAAATTGAGGGAATGTCATAAAGTGGCCAAGTTGAGGGAATGGCATAAAGTGGCCAAGTTGAGGGAATTGCATAAAGTGGCCAAGTTGAGGGAATGGCATAAAGTGGCCAAATTGGGGGAATGTCATAAAGTGGCCAAGTTGAGGGAATGGCATAAATTGGCGAAATTGAGGGAATGGCATAAAGTGGCCAAGTTGAGGGAATGGCATAAATTGGCGAAATTGAGGGAATGTCATAAAGTGGCCAAATTGAGGGAATGTCATAAAGTGGCCAAGTTGAGGGAATGGCATAAAGTGGCCAAGTTGAGGGAATTGCATAAAGTGGCCAAGTTGAGGGAATGGCATAAAGTGGCCAAATTGGGGGAATGGCATAAAGTGGCCAAGTTGAGGGAATGGCATAAAGTGGCCAAATTGAGGGAATGTCATAAAGTGGCCAAATTGGGGGAATGGCATAAAGTGGCCAAGTTGAGGGAATGGCATAAATTGGCGAAATTGAGGGAATGGCATAAAGTGGCCAAGTTGAGGGAATGGCATAAAGTGGCCAAATTGAGGGAATGTCATAAAGTGGCCAAATTGAGGGAATGTCATAAAGTGGCCAAATTGGGGGAATGGCATAAAGTGGCCAAGTTGAGGGAATGGCATAAATTGGCGAAATTGAGGGAATGGCATAAAGTGGCCAAGTTGAGGGAATGGCATAAAGTGGCCAAATTGGGGGAATGGCATAAAGTGGCCAAATTGGGGGAATGGCATAAAGTGGCCAAGTTGAGGGAATGGCATAAAGTGGCGAAATTGAGGGAATGTCATAAAGTGGCCAAGTTGAGGGAATGGCATAAAGTGGCCAAGTTGAGGGAATTGCATAAAGTGGCCAAGTTGAGGGAATGGCATAAAGTGGCGAAATTGAGGGAATGTCATAAAGTGGCCAAGTTGAGGGAATGGCATAAAGTGGCCAAATTGGGGGAATGGCATAAAGTGGCCAAATTGGGGGAATGGCATAAAGTGGCCAAGTTGAGGGAATGGCATAAATTGGCGAAATTGAGGGAATGGCATAAAGTGGCCAAGTTGAGGCAATGGCATAAAGTGGCCAAATTGAGGGAATGTCATAAAGTGGCCAAATTGGGGGAATGGCATAAAGTGGCCAAGTTGAGGGAATGGCATAAATTGGCGAAATTGAGGGAATGGCATAAAGTGGCCAAGTTGAGGGAATGGCATAAAGTGGCCAAGTTGAGGGAATGGCATAAATTGGCGAAATTGAGGGAATGGCATAAAGTGGCCAAGTTGAGGGAATGGCATAAAGTGGCCAAATTGGGGGAATGGCATAAAGTGGCCAAGTTGAGGGAATGGCATAAATTGGCGAAATTGGGGGAATGGCATAAAGTGGCCAAGTTGAGGGAATGGCATAAAGTGGCCAAATTGGGGGAATGGCATAAAGTGGCCAAGTTGAGGGAATGGCATAAATTGGCGAAATTGAGGGAATGGCATAAAGTGGCCAAGTTGAGGGAATTGCATAAAGTGGCCAAATTGGGGGAATGGCATAAAGTGGCCAAGTTGAGGGAATGGCATAAATTGGCGAAATTGAGGGAATGGCATAAAGTGGCCAAGTTGAGGGAATGGCATAAAGTGGCCAAGTTGAGGGAATGGCATAAATTGGCGAAATTGAGGGAATGGCATAAAGTGGCCAAGTTGAGGGAATGGCATAAAGTGGCCAAATTGGGGGAATGGCATAAAGTGGCCAAGTTGAGGGAATGGCATAAATTGGCGAAATTGGGGGAATGGCATAAAGTGGCCAAGTTGAGGGAATGGCATAAAGTGGCCAAATTGGGGGAATGGCATAAAGTGGCCAAGTTGAGGGAATGGCATAAATTGGCGAAATTGAGGGAATGGCATAAAGTGGCCAAGTTGAGGGAATTGCATAAAGTGGCCAAATTGGGGGAATGGCATAAAGTGGCCAAGTTGAGGGAATGGCATAAATTGGCGAAATTGGGGGAATGGCATAAAGTGGCCAAGTTGAGGGAATGGCATAAAGTGGCCAAATTGGGGGAATGGCATAAAGTGGCCAAGTTGAGGGAATGGCATAAATTGGCGAAATTGAGGGAATGGCATAAAGTGGCCAAGTTGAGGGAATTGCATAAAGTGGCCAAGTTGAGGGAATTGCATAAAGTGGCCAAGTTGGGGGAATGGCATAAATTGGCGAAATTGAGGGAATTGCATAAGGTGACCAAGTTGAGGGTATGGCATAGTGGCCAAGTTGAGGGAATGGCATAAAGTGGCCAAATTGGGGGAATGGCATAAAGTTGCCAAGTTGAGGGAATGGCATAAAGTGACCAAGTTGGGGGAATGGCATAAAGTGGCCAAATTGGGGGAATGGCATAAAGTGGCCAAATTGGGGGAATGGCATAAAGTGGCCAAATTGGGGGAATGGCATAAAGTGGCCAAATTGGGGGAATTGCATAAAGTGGCCAAATTGAGGGAATGGCATAAAGTGGCCAAATTGGGGGAATGGCATAAAGTGGTACAAATCTATCGATTCTCGATTTGAGGAAACCAATCTAGCGGTTAACATTGGCGAATCATCGTGGCCATACCAAAACCAAACAGCAGTGATACGAGGTAAAAGTTACTGCGTGACACGCCTGGAATTTGGTCTCAACATGGCTTTGATGATAATGAAAGCAGTTCTTGAAGCTATGCTATCTAAAGCGGAAAAAGTGAAGGAAGCAACGACATCTTTTTTTATGATAGTACTGCGTTGGCGATGTA
This sequence comes from Acanthosepion lycidas, assembly GCA_963932145.1. Classification (NCBI taxonomy): domain Eukaryota; kingdom Metazoa; phylum Mollusca; class Cephalopoda; order Sepiida; family Sepiidae; genus Acanthosepion; species Acanthosepion lycidas. Next base: position 49,913,307 of record OZ010582.1, read on the forward strand.
TGTCAAGGCGCATTTGTCACGATTCAGACTTGACAGCAGGTATCCAGAGTGTCTGACGAAAGGGACAAAGGTATTAGGCCTTAAAGTCCGGCGGAGGACAACACACTGCGAGTGAACGCGGTAGAATGTATTTTCTGTCTATGGCCTTCGTTTCTGTTCCAGACAGCTTGGATGTAAACAGAAAAGGTTGCCATCTAGTCGTGCAAATATTGTATTTCATCTCGTTATGTTACGATGACCGCTGTAACAGAGAAAAAAACCCAAAATTCATTGACCCATGATTGTGAAAGTTTTTTGATTAGTTGGTCAAACTATCTATATTAAGAATCAGGGAAAATTTGGTGTCTTTGTCTCCTTGTTTATTTCTTTACTTACATCCTGGCTATGAAAGCTTTCTTATTGGTTGGTCTAACTATGGCTTTATTTGCCTGGCGCTTTTTATTATCTGTTTTTAGAGATAGTGACATTTTGGTCTTGTTATTTATTTTTACTTAACTATTTCTCTGTCACCAGACAGAACCGAACAAGACTTTTGTCGGCCATTTTGTAAAAATATATTTTCGAAACTCAAATGTTACTGTTGAGGTCAAACTAATATTTTTTCCTTTTGGAACGGAAATCAGAAACAAGAATTAAAAAAACAAGTAATCAAACAAATATATAAACAAAATTTGTGAAAAAAAATAGAATTCACCCATTAACAGAAAATAAAGTTCAACATAAAAGAATTTACACCATAAAAACTGAAAAACAATAATCAAAGAATACGAAATTTACAAGCACAACAAAATTACACTAAGTGTATAAAATACTAATTCGTCTAAAGTCGAGTGGAGTACTATAAAAAGAACTGAAAAAAAGATTTAAACAGTGAATACAAGTGATTAAAATAAAACGAAATTAGTCAAAAAATTCAGTAGTGTAAGTTCAACATAAGAAAAATACGTTGGTACTGTGACAAAGTTTTGTCAAACAGAGTTGCAGAAGCAAATTGAATTGCTGATACATACGGTCATCCAAGAAAAATAAATTCAATCCATGAAGAGATACTGTGATTAAAAATAGTTTTCTTTTATTGTCGTATGAAAAGTGGTGATTGGCCAAATTCGTAGACAAGCGCAAACAATTACAATATTGCAAGGCCTACTAAAGTCGACCCTATCTGGATTCTGATATCTGATTTTCTTCTCCGAGAGATAGAACAAAGAAAAAAAAATCCTTTTCTGGTGTTGTTGTGTTGGAAACCTACCACCCCCTCTTGAAGATGAACTTATCTGCGTCTGTAAACAGACTTTAAATAGTAGCATGTCAGTTGACATGAAGAAGACCGAGAGACAGAGAAGTTCTTAGCTGAGCTAGTTATTGACTACTCAGGCGATTTCTGTACCTTTTTACCAGCCTGTTAAAACCCTTTTTATTGTTACGTGTTATTTGGCGTTTGTCTCTACTAACCCCAAATCAACATCATAACAGGTGTAAAACTTGGTTTTCTCTTACGTTATCACAGCTTCAATTTCTAAAATCTCTAAAGCTTTCTGATTCACTCTATATATCAAAAACTGTCACCTGGGTGCACACGCCACGGAAGCAAAATTAAACACCAAAATGTTGATCTCTGCGCAGGGACTCTGAGCATCTCATACAGCTCACAAAAACAATCCAAAAATAATAATAAAATTTAAATGTTGGAGACAATCACAAAGGTTGCCACTAATGCAAAATGACAACAAAAAGTCCATCTGCTTGGTTTACTCTCAAGGTAGTTTTATTGTATTGAGAACTTGCTCAGTCAGTCTTAGCGGCGAAGAATCTTAACAATGGAATAACCAACATAACCAATTCAATTTTGGCAATGTTTAACCTTCTTGTCCGCAAAAAATTGTTTCTATTATTGTATACATTTTAACCTCCTCGGCAATGTTTTACATTATAAATATATGTAAAACAAGTACAATGCTATATTTATTACTTACCTTTTATAAAGATATATTTACCATTTTATAAAAAAATAAATTTGAAATAAAAAAAATATTCAGAAATTTATAAAAAAAATCATGTAAACCAACTAAAATGCAATATTTATTATAAAAAAACAATAAACATTGTCAAGGGAATCAAAAGTGTCTACAGTAATAGCTGTGTCAAGGAAATAAACGTTCTTTTGACACAACCATTTTCTTGATACTGCTTTTTCTAAACAGGCCGAATAAACTGTAGCCAAACACTATATTTTTTTACTTTCTATTCTATTCGTGCTATTTTTACTAAAATTCACTTTATGGTTAAGTAATACCACTAGAAAGCTACTTTAAGTGTTACACTGTACATTTACAAACACAGATGTGATGAGATGAGCACTGGCCATTTAAGCATTCCATACAATATCCTAAGCGAATCTATCAATAGATGACAACAATCCTGCTTTCCCCCCCCCAAGGCCAAGGTGGGGCTATGCCGATGGCCAAGGTATTCGTAGTTGGGATCAGAATGATCTTCAACAAAAAAAAAAAAAAAAAAAAAAAAAAAATCAACATTCTCTGCCAAGTGTATAAAGAAATAGGGTTCAAGATAAAACCTTTTCCAAAACAGAAACTGTGATCTGGAATTGGAATGAAAGCAATGATGGCACCGACCATCATAAAATATCGAAGAGAAAATAATGATTTAACCAAGATGTTGACATTCAACACTACTTCAAAAAATGTTAGGAAGGAAACCGCCACCAATACTGGAAAGAGTGATAACAGCTACAGGACCGTCCTGAGTATGACGATAAATTACATCCGCGTCCTGGGTAAGACGATAAACTGCGTCCAGCAGCAAGGCCTCTGATTAGGAGGGTTTGAGGAATGTGGAACCACCTCTTAATTGCGGGTGTTCTCAGGTCCATCCTGAACAGGGGTGGTAGCAAATATGGGCAAATAGTTGTGTAAAAATAGATTTTAATACCAGAAATACTTTGCAATAAAAAAAATTATTACCAGCAATAATTTTTGAAGGAAAAATTATTATAAGCAATACTTTAAAAAATACCATCAATACAAACAGCTATACATTCGTTGAAAAAAAATCTGACCAGCTATAGATTTCTTTAATGAAAAATATTCGCAGAAATAGATTTTTGAAGAAAAACATATTACCAGCAATAAAAATTTTGTTGGCATTAAATAGCCCATTGAGGTTGATATGCCATAAACCAAAACAAACCAACCAAAACAGAAGAGAAGGATTTTATAAACTTCAACTGAAAGCAGTACTGATTGCTCAGTCAATGAATGCTAAATGTTTCCTTGTAAGAAAATGGCTAATATTGCCATTATCATTACTATATGAGTCAGTTGCTGTTGGGTCATTTTGTTAATGTAATAACATTTTATCCTAAAAGATCTTATTCACGAAGACGCTGTTTTTCTAATTTTTTATGTCAACGAATACTCGTTGCCACTTCATAATGCTCGTTGTAGTAGAGACTTTGTAATTGCAGATACAACTATAGTAACGCCGTTGAACAATACTGGTGTCAGACGCTTTCGAATATCACTCGCACTAATAGTACTTGCTCGATAATATTCGCTCGAACAGTAATTCGTATAGTGGTATAAATAGAGAAATAGTATAGGGAATAGACTATAGAGTAGACAATAACGGTCCGTATAGTAATACAGGATAGAGTAGAAATAGTGATCCATATAGTATAGAGGATAAACTAGAAAAAACGATCAATTAGACATCACGAGACTTCCTACTTATGCGTTTCCTCTATAGTCATGTGGCCTACGTAATTCAATAATGGGATCGCCTGTGTTTGCTCTCTGGCGACCAATCCATTTCAAACTCAATCTCATTTTTAAACGTCTCTTTCGACTCATCATGCAATTTTATTGTTCCGATCGAACAATTAAAAAAAACTATTTGTCTTTCATGAGGTAATGCTGATAAGTTCTCAGTCCGAACAAAAATCTGATCTTTAGTCACCTGCTTGGGTTAATAACTCCTTCATATATTTCCATCGGACTCTCAGCTGGATGTCATCGACCCACTCAGAAATATCTAAAAGGTCAGCTATATAGAACTACTTTCTACAATCAATGATTCATTACGAAACACATGAGCCATTAGGGTTGTATGGGGTACAACGTGTACTTCAGTTGTAGTAGCAGTTGTGTGTCCTGGGCAAAATTGCCTGATAGAGCCCAATTCTATCCATGCTAGTCTTGAGTTTTTCCTTCTCCAAGACCGGTTGTTACCCAGGTCTATAGGACTAAGTCCGTCCTGCTGTTTACCCAGGGGAAAGATATGGATTCATACCTTTCCTAAGAGTATTAGCATGTAAGTGAAAGTAATAAACTTGACTGGAATTTGAACTCGGTCTCTGAGTCACTAGCCATTACTCTGCCAATGATTAAAAATGGTTTAGTGAATGAAGCATGTGCATCTTAGCGAAGAACATCCTTCTTCGAACTTCAAATTTTGATATATATTTTTGGGCGGTTTTTCTTCACAAATTCCACAATTTCATCAATACATTAATATAAAAAATGCAAAAAAAAATGATTCCTGCAGAATTTGAATCGAAAGGCTGCATTGTATTTGTTGAATTACCGCTGTCACAGGCAGTAGCGTATTTCAAAGGCTCTTCCTCTTTTCCCTTTGACTTTTGAAGTGGCAAGACATGTTTCCTTTTGTTCTGACCGAAGATTGTATTGAACTGTTCATTAACTTCAACTTCCTTTCTTTCTTCATCCTTCTGTAATACGTTTTGTTAATACATTTTTAATTGCTATTTGTTTGAACTACATGTTTTGGGTCCTTATTTTTCCAGGACTCAAATGGGTCCGCCAAATGTTGTTTGCGGGACAAATATCCGGGGGCATGAAATGATAATACTTTCTATTCCCAGTGCATATTATCTATTTTAATATAAATTAATATTTTTAGTGAAATGTAATATTTTACTCTTATTGAATTGATAAATAAACTTCAATCAGTTAACAAGAAGAAAAACAAACGTTATTATTCGAATAGACAATAAAACCTGGTGTGTGAAAGTAATCCCGATCTTTTTACTATATGTTATTCCTTTTGTTAACGTGTATCTACTTGAGAAATATCTTCTGATGTAGTAAAGAAGCTAATGTTACAGACGAAATGTTAAAGATTCATTTTAACATTTATTATGTCGATTATTAAAAAAAAAACAGGAGATGAGTGTATCTGATAGAAACATTTGGGTAACTTTGATAGGTTTTCAGAACTATTGTTAACTTTTAATGCTCAATTTAAATGTCATAATGATTCGATTCACCGCTAATAATTTAGATGATCAGAGCATGACAGCTGATCTCTCCTCTGATCTAGCTCATACAGATCGGTGGCCGAGTAACTGGCTTGTGACATTCAATACCTCCAAAATCAAGTTATGTTTCATCATCACAGAACAGACAAGATACAATTTGTATGTACGGTCCACCACTAAAGATGCTGAAAAAAATGTTCAGTTCCTTGTGGAATAAGCGACTCACTCCTCCAGCTGTGCTTTATATGTACAAAAGTAAGATCAGACCAAAGAATGGAATGTTACGGTCATATTTAGGCAGGAGCTGCCCACTCCTCACTTTCCAGTTTGGGCAGAGTTGAAAAGTATTTGCACGCCCTTGTAGTTGATGGAATGTTTTGCACTCTACAACCAATTTCTCCACAGAGAAAATATTGCGAGCCTTTCTCATCTCTCTCGCTCTTTTCATGGAAGATATCCGGACAAACTATATTCGTTAGTTTCACCCGACCAGGTTGCATACACATCTTCATTCTCTTCATATTCCATTAGTGAGGATGAGGTTCAACCCCTGCAGCTTCTTCCTTAGAACTGCATACATTGTAGAACAGACTCCCGAGAGGATGCTTCCCTAATCACTACAATTTTAGCTTTTGCAAGTCTATGAACAACCATTATTTATCCTACATATCCTCCTAATATTCACCTCTTCCCCCCCGCCTTGTACAACAAGCTCATACAGTATCCCTCTACCTTGAGTGACTTTTAGGCCTTGTATTGGGTGAACAATAGGAAGAAAATAATGAAAGGTTTTAGTGTGCTGGGAGTAAATATATGGTGTTTTGAGATTGGAATAGGCATAAAATCAAATCTTCATATTTGTCTTGATAAAATCTACCAGAGAACGAAACGCGTCAGCTAAGATAAGGTTTCCTTTTCCTTTTATTTATATATATATACAGCTAATTATTCCGCTGATCTAGCTCATACAGATCAGTGGCAGAGTAACCGCCTTGTGACATTCAGTACCTCCAAAACCAAGCAAGTTACGTTTCCTCATCACAGACCAGACAAGTGGAAATTCTATATACAGTCTATTGCTGAAGACACTGAAAAATGGTCATTTCCAGAAAGTAGCTGACTCGTCCTGCCGTGCTTTATCTGTACAAGAGTCAGGTCAGACCAAAAATGGAGTGTAGGGTAAATTTAAGTGATGTGCATAAATATTCATCAGTTTAACTGAAAAGTCTGGGTAAATTTTAAATTTTTAATAAAACTAACAACATTTTTAATTTTGTTTATAAATTGTTGTAAAATAAAATCCTCACATTTGTCTTGATAAAGTCCATCAGAGGATGAAATGCGTTGGCTAAGATAAGTTTTCCTTTTGACTTTAGTCACATACACACGCGCGTGCACACACACACACACACATGTTGTGGGTGTTTAGCTGCAGCAAAGATGATGATGTAAACTTGAATAGGGCCAGAGTTCTTGTTACCATTTTCTTATGTAAATTAATTCTTCTCTCTAATCAATTTCTTTAAGGTAATTTTTTTAGGGGACTAATAAAATCGTGTTAGATTGAGCTTCTCTCATGAACAAATAATTATTTTCTTAATTTTACTTTACTGATTTTAAGTATCTTATAAAATGTCACACCTGTGTCAATGTAATGAAATTTACTTTCGTCACAAGCTATCTGACATTCCACAAGGCATCTCAGGAAGAACAGTGTTAGAATTAACTTATGCTTATACACAAGAGAAAGACAAAACATTTATCTGTGATAAGCATATAGTCGCAGACATGAAGCCTCAGCGAAGAAGGAAAGAAAACTTAATAACAAAAAAATAAAATGCAATTTCATTGACGCATTGTAATTGAGCAAGTAGGCTCCAAGACAACATGGCATCTCCACAGCCCAGATTGTAGAGAGAAAACGAAGCAACAACAAACGCTGGAAAAGGAATTGGATGGATCATTGGGAAAAACAAAAACTAATGATGAAGCAGATAGTCCCACCATCCACCATAGAAAAGTTAATGAATATATTGACTTATTTCCATTTTGACCCGTGATCGAAGACCTGATACTTTTCCTTGATATCCAATAAAAATATACACATCGGATCTTACAGAATTTGTCTGATAATATATAATTAATCTATTATATATATATATATATATAATAATACATACATACACGCATATGTGTGTTTAGACTATACAATAAGATATTAACAGACAATGCAAGAATGATTATATAAGAACTGTTCTTCAATAATTCATTTATTACATATGTGTGTGTGTGTGTGCATGTTTCATTAAAAACGACAGACAAGGTACTACGGCTAAGCTTTTTATTTAATTTTTCTTGTGTTCGCACAAGAGCTTTCTTTTTGGGGCATAGTGTGTAGAAACTGTTCAGATGTTTTATAGTTTCAAGTGCTTTCGGCTACACTTTTAGCCATTATCAAGGATGATTTTATTTTTCAGTTTAAACGAGTGTATGTGTTACCTGTATGTTTTTTAGTGTGTTATAGAGGTGTTTTAATTTTCCGAACATGGTTAGCACATTGTGGCTTATTTTGTAGTTAATGTTGTTAAGAGTTGTTTTTTTCCTTTTTTATTATTGAGGCTTCCATTATTTTTAATCTTTTTTACAAGTGGATGAGTACCTTGTCTGTCATTTTTAATGAAACAGGTATAAATGAAGTATTGCTGCCTAAATACACAATATACATACATATATATATATATATATATATATATATATATATATATATATATATATATATGTATGTGTGTGTGTGTGTGTGTGTGTGAAAAGTTTGTGTATATAAATATAAATAAATATATATATAATTATTTATATATTATATGCGCGGTACTTATTAGAAAGCGCTCAATATATATATATATATATATATAAGATTCGTGTGTGTGTATATATGGGATAATGATGTATACGTTTTGTGTTTATGATGTAAACGTTTTTTATATATCAAGAACAATTTCAAGGGAAAGATGTATGACAAAGTGAAAAACAGTTTTTGTGTAACGCATTTCGCCCTTTAAACTTAGTCTGATGGAGTTCAAAAAGGACGAAACACCTCACAACTTACTTCAAGTGATATTATAGAGGATTCCCCATATGGGAAACAGACATCTGATTTTTATTTATTAAATAGTGTGTATTACGGCTAGTAAAGGAAAATTCGTTTGTAAGGGAAACCATCTTTGATACAGTGTGCTTTACCACTTGGTAACGAAGAACGTCGCAGCAAGCAAGGTTCTATTTTCTGTTTTTAAGGAAAGCGTATCCTCATCGCCCAGATTATTTTCTTGAAAGCTTCATACCTGCTCAGCTTTGTATCCGAGGCAGAAACAAACCAATTTCCAAAGAATTATTGGATTTTTCAGTAATCTAACATTATTTTATTACTTCAGATGTTATTATAATGGAAACTCCGTATTTGAAAAAGGAGCCCCATTTGTATTTATTAAGTAGTGTGTATTATATTTATTGACCTGCGTATTCAAGAGATCCCTACCGAGAAAGACATTTTACTTTACTAGGATTTCTTTGTCGCTCAGGCTGATAAACATAATAGAAACGACATAATAAATAAAAAACGGGGGTTCCTATTTCCAGTTCGTTGTATCTTTTAACAACATTTGAAGCAATAAAAATGTTAAATCAATTAATTTGTTAGATATATATTTGTTCAATATATCAAATTCTATAGACTACACCACAGAGGATACGGCCACATCCTCAACAAAGTGTTTCTGACTGAATTTCTGAGAAGAGTTTTCATTATTTACATGTGGATTATTGTCCTCATTTTTATTGTTGTTATCATCAACCTTCTTCAAGTATATATTGATCTGGCTAACCTACAGGGAATTCCGAACTGGATCATTTATTTAATATACGGGGGATAGACTGTTTCCATTTCATTGTCCGTGCCTAGGGATACCTTGTCTAGTTCCTAATTTTTAGTATTGCTCAGTCAAAGTTCCTAATTTTTAGGATTGCTCAATCTAGTTCCAAATTTTTAGGATTGCTCAGTCTACTTCCGAATTTTTAGGATTGCTCAGTCTAGTTCCAAATTTTGAGGATTGCTCAGTCTAGTTCCAAATTTTGAGGATTGTTCAATCTAGTTCCAAATTTTGAGGATTGTTCAATCTAGTTCCTAATTTTTAGGATTGTTCATTATAGTTCTTTATTTTTAGGATTTTTCAATCTAGTTCATAATTTTTAGGATTGCTCAGTTTAGTTGCTAATTTTGAGGATTGTTCAATCTAGTTCCAAATTTTAGGATTGTTCAATCTAGTTCCTATTTTTTAGTATTGCTCAGTCTAATTCCTAATTTTTAGGATTGTTCAATCTAGTTCCTAATTTTTAGGATTGCTCAGACTAGTTCCTAATTTTCAGTATTGCTCAGTCTAGTTCCTAATTTTTAGGATTGTTCAATCTAGTTCCTAATTTTTAGGATTGCTCAATCTAGTTCCTAATTTTTAGGATTGCTCAGACTAGTCCTAATTTTTAGCATTGTTCAATCTAGTTCCTAATTTTTAGGATTGTTCAATCTATTTCCTAATTTTTACTATTGCTCAGTCTAGTTCCTCATTTTTAGGATTGTTCAGTCTAGTTCCTCATTTTTAGGATTGTTCAATCTAGTTCCTCATTTTTAGGATTGTTCAATCTAGTTCCTCATTTTTAGGTTTGCTTAATCTAGTTCCTAATTTTTAGGTTTGCTTAATCTAGTTCCTAATTTTTAGGTTTGCTTAATCTAGTTCCTAATTTTTAGGTTTGCTTAATCTAGTTCCTAATTTTTAGGATTGTTCAATCTAGTTTTTAATTTTTAGGATCGTTCAATCTAGTTCCTAATTTTTAGGATTGCTCAATCTAGTTCCTAATTTTTAGGATTGTTCAATCAGGTTTCTTATTTTTAGGATTGTTCAATCTATTTCCTAATTTTTAGTATTGCTCAGTCTAGTTCCTAATTTTTACGATTGTTCAGTCTAGTTTCTAATTTTTAGGATTGCTCAGTTATTGCTTTCCCTTTTTCTACTGAGTCCATGTATACACTGTCTGGCTCAGGGATTTAATTTATGATTACTATGTCACAAAATTCACTTTAACGCACATGGCTATTGCCCTGTTACTACTATGGTTTCTGTAGCAACTTGATGATTGAAGTATAGTCCCTGATTGGCAACAAGTCTTATCATTTTATTGTTGAAATTGCTAAATGTAACTAATAGTTTATCTCCTGCCCACAGAGCTCTTTTTTTTTTGTTTTAGCTTTTTTGCTTTCCTGTTAAATACAGTCTTCAAAAATTTAAATGCTGTCTTCTCCCTCCTTGAATCCTGATCATTTTATTGTCCTTTCTCCTCAATAACTTTTAATCAGTTGTATCTTAGTGACTTTATTACCTTGTCTGGAGGTAAATGATTAAAAATAGGAGGTTTTTATGGAATGGAGTTGCTCACCCATGCCAAACTGATTTTGAATTCAGATTTGTTTTTCTAGACTAGTTGCTAAGAGTGAAGAGCCCACTATGCACTGTTATTTAACCCTTAGCTGGTGAGGAGAAGGGATGGACTCATAACTTTTCCAAGGTATATGAAAATGAGTGTAATAAACTCAACAGGTATTTGAAGTTGGCTTCTTGATATCTCATTCTGAGATGCTGACCTTTCTGCAAGTGTCACATACAAATAATTATAAATTACATGATATACTATTTGATATACCATATGTAAACACACATTGAGACATTCATTTATAATAAGAAGAATATAAGATCACGTCTGTCTCAACATGTGTGCAGCTATTTATGAAACATGTTTTCATTCATAAGCACAGGAAAACAGTGCTCATAGATGAAGAGACTTGAAGTGACAGAGATATAGTTCTACAGAAGGATGCTGAGAATACAATGGACAGAAAATGTGAGCAATGAGGATGTTTTGAGGAAAACACAAATTATAAGGAATTAGCTCACTTAGTTGATTTTTTGTGATCCGTTCAACCCAAGCAAAGTGATAATGCCACAGATGCAAAGGGCTACTGGGAGTGAAAGAGAATGAGGAGAATTTAGAAGGGACCGGAAACCCAATTACCTCTACTCCTGTCAAAAGATCTGAGAGGAGTATGAACCTGACGATTGGCAAACCTATCTACTCCTCTTGAGGAGAAAAGTAAATAGTGAATAAAATTTAAGTGTTTAGGTGATGATATTAGATGTATAGAGTTGAAGTAGACTTTAGAAGGAACCAGAAACCAAATGCTAAACAGGAAACAAGGGATAAACTTCTACCCCTGTTCAAAAGACTGGGGAGGAATGTGAACCGGGTGATAGGCAAACCTATCTAAGCAAAACAATAAGACACAAGGGCTCACTGGGAGTGAAAGAGAATGAGATGACATTAGTGAGGAGAAAGTTCAATAAAAGAACACGTTGCAAGAAGACAAAATATTGTGATTGGCATCACATTTAAATTTTTGAAGATTGTATGTGGCAATGAAGCAATAAACTGGAAGAGAGCTCCAGAAGCGGGAAGTGCAAAAGAAACCTAGTTGCCAATCTAGTTATTGAAATTCATGTAGTCAAGGTACCAAGGAGGAAAGCTCATCAGAATAATTGTAAATAAACTAATCACGTTTCTGTTCACTTAGGCATACCAAACTGATTGCCGAGTTCTGCAAGAACACTCTTTTAATTGTAGACCAATTTATTAGGTTGGTGCAAAAATAATGTCGTTTTCTCACACATGTTACTATGTGAGAAAACGACATTATTTTTGCACCAACCTAATACCTATCTAGGTTTCTGCTGGAATCTCTTTTAGCAATGCAAATTACTAAATCATTCCATCATTTTTTTTCTCAACATTTTCATCGACATAACTATGTTATAAATTTAAATAATTTACATTATAAAGAACTCTTGGAAATGTTGAAATTGCTTGGTAACCTTGGCACGTTTAGGAAGGATATTAGAATAATCCAGAACATATACTAGCAACAAACCACCTGCATACAAACAGAAAATAAATCTAGTAAATATACAAAAGTAGAAAGTGGGTGTAAGACAATGATGTGTCTTCTCACCAGACTTATTCAACCGATACAGTGAGGCAATTCTGAGAGGATTAGAAGTCCTAACAGGATTCATTATTGTCAACCACAAGCTTAACAACATGAGATATGCAAATGACACCTTGTTGATAGCAAATACAGAAAGAACTGCTACAGGAACTCTTACAGAAGGTAGTGAAGGAAAGGACTAAACATTAATTGTAAGAAGAGAGAATGTATGGTTGTTAGAAAAAGGAATAGCCCAATATACAAATTACAAATGGGAGACACCAAAATCAAGAAAGAAAAACAATTTAAATATCTGGGAAGTGTTTTAACAGTGGACAAAAAGTGTGACACTGAAATCTGAAGGCAAAGTGAGAGTGAAAGATGCCTTCCAAAAGCTAAACAAAGTATAAAGAAACAGGAAAATTTTGTTAGAAACAAAGAAAAGAATACTGAACTGTTATGTAATTTCAGTCCGCCTCTATGGCAGTGAATGTGGAACAATTCCCTCACAGATGAAGAGGAGATTTGTGGCAACAGAAATGTATTTCTACAGAAGGATGCTGAGGATACCATATGAAGAACGATGAAGTTTTAGAGAAAATGGAAACAAAAAGGAAACTTATACTTAACATCAGGAGCAGGCAGTTGAAATTTCTAGGGCACATAATGAGGAAAGAGGGCTTGGAAAATCTGATACTCACAGGACAGATCGAAGGCAAAAGGGACAGAGGAAAACCGTGAATAACATACTTAGTGGGACTGAGTAAATGGATGGCAGAACCCAGTTTAGGAAAAATAACAAAACGAAAAACTTATTAAAATCTCCATGATTGCCTACATCCTGAAGGGACATGGCACATGGAAAAAGAAGAATATATTAGGTTGGTGCAAAAATAATGACGTAATAATGTCGTTTGTTGACGCATAACGTCAAAAAACGACATTATTACGTCATTATTTTTTCAACAACCTAATAGTTTTGTTTAACATATATTTTAGGAAGCTAAAATGTTCAGCTATTAAATAACTTAGAAAGTTTAAATTCCTGGTACATATAATGAAGAAAGAGAGCTTGGAGAATTTGACACTCACAAGTACATACTGAAGGCAAGGAGGACAGAGGGAAAAACTGAATAACCTATTTAATAAGCTTGTTTATCTGGTTGGCAGAACATGGATGGTAAAAATAAAAACCTTATTAAGAGCTACAAAGAATAGGAAGTTGTAAAGAGCCACATCCTAAAGAGATATGGCGTATACAAGAAGAAGTAAAAAAACAAGGTAAACATCCACCAAGTGTGCTAATTTCATAATTTTTGTCTGGGCTAATATATCGTGTTTTTCTGTTGATAAATTCATCCTTTTGTTTATGTGTGTTTTCTGTTCAGAATGCGGGCGATCATGGCTCTCCACAACTTCCTGTCAGATACTCTAAATAACATTACCTTATTTTTTTACCTTGTTCTGCCATCCATACACTCAGATGCATCAAATGTTATTCTAATTCTTATCTTAAAAAAATCTTGTGAGATTTTATAAAATTTTTCAGTAGTATTTATGATAATCGATGGTTGAACAACAAACTTGAAGACCGTTTTTCATTCGTGACAAAAGTGCCCAGCATCAACTGACATATAGGAGGGTAGGGATTACATCATAGCAAATCACTTTCTTCATTTCTTTGGACACTGACTAACAGAGAAAAAAAAACATTAAAATATAGTGCACACTTTCAATAAATATTTTAATATAGTTTTGTATATATTATGCGGCTAGTTTTACATTTCATCTACTAAATAAAAATCCATGGTGAACATTCTCTAAACGTTCTAATTCTATAATTTGGGCCAAGGATTGTATACTCAGAAAGAGGCACATATCTGGGGAAGATAATGAGGAAACATGGCTTGGAGAATTTAAAACTCACAGGACATATTTAAAAGCAAGAGAAGAGATGAAAAGTAGCAAAAAAAATACTTCATATGACTGAGTGAATAGTTGGGATGGTGAAGGATCAAAATTTACTTGCAGTAACAAAAGACAGGAATTTGTGGAGAGCCTTGATCACCCATGTCCCGAACACATATGCAAAATAAAAGAAATGAATGGATAATAAATCAAAGACAAAGAAGGATGATAAAGGTACAAAATTTATATAAAGTAACAAAAGACAGGAAGTTGTGGAAAGCCATGACCACCCACCTCCTAAAAGGACATATCAAATAAAAGATATCAATAAATGCATGCTGTTCCAGGGTTTTTTTGTAACTAGTAATGATTTGTATTATCTGTATGTACTATTAAGCAAAACAGCTTTGTCAGTTTCTGCTTTATTGTCTTTTGTTATAGGATCATACATTTTATCACTCTCAGTGAGTATTTTTCACATCTGGTCTGACCAGATGCAATCATCTTTTGTCTGAACAGATACCATCCCATTTATCCTGATAAAATGCTATCCAAATAAATCTGATGAGACACAATGCTTTTTCATCCGACAAGATGTCGTCATCTTTTGACTAACCAGAAGGAATTATCTTTTGTCTGACCAAAAGCTCTCACATTTCATCTGAGCAGATGTTATCATCTTTTTCTGACCAGGAGTCATGATTTTGGTCTGGCCAGATGCTATCATGCTTTCATACTTTTGGCCTTGTGCCACATCTAAACTATGATTAGAAAATCACCAGTTATGTATGTATGTTTGTGTGTGTACAGAATAAGTTGGAAAGCTGTCCAGACAACACATTTTGATTTTTATAGCAGGTTTTTTCAGGTTGTAAAGAGAGACAAGCCTCTATGTAAAAGAAATGAGTTGAAATTTCTGAGGTAGTGGTAATAAATATCCTTATCAGTTGCTATGGCCAGAAAGTTTTTTTGTTTTTCTCTCTACATTGAAGCTGTTAATGTTGACTAGATTTGAAATTAGCCAAGTAGATCTCTGTTTTCCTTCATTATTGCCTTTGTGATGATCAATGATATTGTATATGGGCCGAGTATGAGGTTGACTGTGGATAATTTTGACCTAATAGATTTCAGCCTGATTAGAAGAGAAGAAAATCCACTAGGAAGAAAGTGCATTGAAAGTGCACTGATCTCACAAGTCTCTTATGTAAATAAATGAGTAAAAGAAAAACTAACAGCAAAATAAATGAAACCAGTAAAGTCAAAGAAAAAGTGAGTTATTTCCCTCTTGTTAATATGCTGCCTAACTGTAAGATCTAATCAAAGATTGTTTTTTTTAAGGTCTAGACAATTTATATGCTTGAAGCCATTTTTAATCATTGATCATAAAAAACCATTGCATATGGCTGTCAGACATTTCTGAATAAATACAGAAAATGTCAAAAGTTACTGTACTGTAATATGATTTTAACACTGTTGAAATTTGAAATTGAATTTTTAAAAATTATTTTGAATGATCATGCAGTCTGGTGATGGTCTAAAAAGAAGTTGACCCTACAAAGACAAGAATTTTCCAACAATTGAAAGAATGAGTAACACAGAATTTGACATATGATAATAAGCTGAGAAGAAGAATTTGCCATTGGGAATAAAAGGTTTCGAAGGCAGAAGTCATTTTGAATATTGAAAATTGATTTTGAATTTAAATAATGGACATATTTACTTGGAATAAAACTGTCTTAAAATATTGGGTCAGAAGAAAAGTTCATTGCATTTTTGAAAGAATTTCAAAGACAACATTTAGATATTTGTGCAAGTATTTATTCATCTATATGCCACCTTATTCAACTACCTTTTGTCATCTTTGAGGCAACTCCATCATTCCATCCTCCCAGAATTGGCATCTTTCTGGGTATACATCATTCCAATAATGGTTACAAATCTTGCAATTGATCTACACAAGCAAAATACAGCCATATTTGAAACAATTTTTTAACACATTAACTTCCAGAGAAAAAAAATTATAAAAACACATGGAAAATTAAATAAAAATCTTTAAAATTGCAGTACCTTTCAGTTGTTTTTAATGAAACTTGCATAAAAGAAGGATTGCTGCCAAAATACACAATATATATATATATATATATATATTCTTAAAAGAATATTATTTGGATGGTTTGGCACTAAAAGTCTGTTCTCATATATATATATATACATATATATATATATATATATATATATATATATATATATATATATATATGAGGACTAGGGAAAGCTGTGATAGAAGATGCCTCTAATCCCTTTCTCATTTGTTATTCATTTTCTTGCTTTAAATTTTTTGCATACATAAAGAAATCTCTTGAGAAATTGTGACACCGTATACATCTCCACTTCTGGTAATGTGCATGCAAATCTCCATTATTTATCAGAGATTTCATTCCTTTGTGATCGGCATTGAATGTAAGTTTATGTTTATCATTTCCCAAGACTCTAGTCTTCAATTTGCTCCACCTCCATTTGTTTGATTGGCTGTTCACCTTCAAGTACTTTCCTTCAGTTTCTTTCCTCAAATATTCAAGACATCTGACTTCTAAATTTTTCCACATGGAACAATAGCTGCATTCTGTAAATAGCTCTAATATTGTGTGCGCGTGTGTGTGTGTGTTCATATATACCAGACAAATGCAATAATGATAACATTTATTGACTGAAGTGTTTGTTCTTACTCTATTGTGCTAAACAACAAGCTCTTAGAGATATTTCTTTTGTGGGTTATCTCCCTTAGTTTTCCCTCTTTTTTTTTTGAGATATTTTTAGACTTGGTTTTGTTTTTGATTTTATATTTATTCTTTGCATTCTTCATTTCACTTTGATCTTGGCTATTTTTCTTACCCTCTTTCCCTATTTTTCTGTACATTATTTTGTGGGGAGGACTCCTGTTCCATCTGGATAGCCTTTGTTATCATTTATACTTGTTTTGATTTTAAAACATTATATATGGATATATAAACAAACACACACACACAAGCATACAGTCACATCATGTTGAAACACCAGTTCCTGTATGCTCACTGAAGTTAAGCAACATTGAGCCTGGTCAGTACCTAGATGAGTGAGTTCTTTGGAACACCAGGTGTGGTAAGCTTGGATGTGTGGGTGGTGTAATAGATAGGTGATGAAATAGCCTGTAATTGTTAATCAGAGGGCTGAATTCCAATTCCCATTGTGTTTGTTATATTCTCGTATGTGCAAATAAGGTTGGGAAAGGTAAGAATCCACCACTTCCCTCCAGCTATGGGTTAATTAGTAAGACTTGTATCACTAAACCATTATTATCTCCCCCAATCCCCCACCAAATTATTACAATCTAAAAAATATATCCTGCCTTTAAATAAACAGCAAAGGGTTGATAAGCCATAGAAAACAAATCAATCAATAAAAATGCACAAACACACACACACACATATACATACACACACAGAGATAAATATATATATGCATGTATATCTCTTGGCATAGAAAAGTAAAGTAAATGACTGGTTGCTCATTTCTGAGTTTGCTAAGGTGTCTAGCTAATTCCTGTTGCAGACACCTGCTCAGGCATAATTATTTGAGTTTTTTCGATACCCACAGAACTTACTTGTGGTTTATTCATCTGCTGAGCAGAACTTAGTTACAGTTTCAGTGGGAGAAAGCATAAACAAGGCTAGCATGTTCAAATGCTCAGTTTTTGATTACTTGTGACTTCATGCTAGGACACTGATTGATGGCTTCTAAGCAGTTTCATTTACTCAATTTCTCTTGCAAGACTTTGGTCAACTTGTAATATTTTCTTTTTTAGCCACTTCTCAATGATGTCATACACTCAGTTTGTTTCCCCAAGCCAATAATATCAGGAGGTCACCTCCTTGACAAATCAGCCATGGGAATATTCAAACCCAGGTTTAATGATTGTACTCAGCTACACACACACACATATATAATCTACAGCTGTTTTATTAAATTTGAATGATAAGATCTATTTATTCAGCATTTAATTACATTTTTGCAGTTGACATAAGGAGGAGACAATTGTGCAGAATAATTTTATGAAGAAACTGTCCAAAATTTATAATATTTGTCTCAAATAATAATTATTAAAAAGAAAAAAATTAGTGCTATCAATTACAACAGTGAAGAATTTAATTCTGCACATTTTAGAAATATTTCCATTTTATTTTAAATGAAATGCATGATGGTAATGGTAATGTTAGCCATTTCCTTATAAGGAAATATTTGGTATTCATTGACTGAGCAGCCAATGCTAATTCAGTTGCATTTTCTTCACTCCCTGGATATCAGGCTGAGATCAAAGTGCAGTATCTGTTGCCCTCATCTATAGTTGTAGTGGTAATATCAGCAGTTCCCTTATAAGGAAATATTTGCCATTCACTGACCGAGCATTCAAATTATGCTTTTCTTTTTTCCTGGCCATTGGATTGGAATCAAAGTGTAGTATCTGTTCCCTTCATCTCTAATTGTAATAGTAATATCAGCAGTTCCCTTATAAGGAAACATTTGGTATTCATTGACTGAGCATTCAAGTTATGCCTTTCTTTTTCCAAGCCATTGGTTGAGATCAAAGTATAGTATCTATTCTCATTTCTAAAGATAATGGTCATATCAACTGTTCACGTGTCGACATTCATTGACTGAGTAGCCAGTGCTACTTGAGTTACACTTTTCTTCGCTACCTAGCCATCAGTCTGATATCAAACTTTAGTGTCTGTTCTCATCTCTAATGGAAATAGTAATATTAGCCGATTTTTTATCAGGAAACATTTAATATTCATTGACTGAGCAGCCAGTGCTAGATGAGTAATGGTTATCTTCACTCTCTAGCCACTGCTCTGGGATCAACCTGTAGTGTCAGTTCTCCTCATCTCTAATGGTAATCATAATATTAACTCTTTTTTATAAGGAAAAATTCGGCATTTAGTAAGTGAGCAGCCAATGCCCAATTATGCTTTTCTTGACTCCCTAGTCATCAATATGGGATCAAACTGTAGTGTCTGTTCCCCTTATCTCTAATGGTAATGGTAATATTAACTGTTTCTTTATAAGGAAACATTCAGTATTCATTGATTGAGAAGCCACTGCTACTCTAGGTTGAAATTTATAAAATCTTTCTATTAAAACAATTTTTCAGGACAGCAGGTTTCTCAATCCACTGCTATCACTCTTTCTCATATTGATGGGGGTTTCCTTCCTAATCTTTTGTTTGAAGTTGTGAAGAAGGTCACAATCATGATTATGTTATTATTTTCTCTTTAAGTTATCCGTTTTAGTTGTTGCAGCTGTTGGTAGTCCTATTATTTAATAAAGTTTTGTGTTTGTAATTCTGTAGCACCAGTCCACAAACGTGGAAGAAATATGGTCTCTGCTAAGACCCACTTCACTTGCTCAAAGCTATTTTTCACCATTGATTTTAGAAAGTGGTTGTATCCAGCTGACAGTTTAGATATTTCTGAATGGGTTTGGCACCAGGCATGACATCCATAAAAATAGTCTTGATCTGACAAAGGCTATTTAAGAACATAACTTGTGTTTTCATGTTAATGTTTTAGTTTTGTAGCAGTTTATAGTACTGGGGAAAACTGTCTCTAGCAAAGCCAATTCTATGTTCCATTTCCTTACTGCCTATACTAAATTTATTGTAACTCATCAATAGACTGAGGTAGCTGAAATGTTTAGTATTTACTAAATCTACAACCTGAATGGATTTAAGCTATGTGCCATCACTGTTTCATTTTTTTTTTTTTAAGGTTCACCCTGTACAAGATCTGAGGGCTACTCAAGTTAAAGAGTTATGTTAAGGAGTAGTTTATATGGATAGGAGGGGAAGATAACTGTTGATTCTAGAGTTGAACAGGTTAAGATTGTAGTAATTGGGGAAACATCCTTTTGGGAGTCTGTTCTATAGGACAGTGGTTTGTGGGAAGAAGCTGTTTGAGTGGAACTTATTTCTCACCAATAGAATATGGAGGGAATGTGAGTGGTTTGCTACTAAGTAAGCAGCATGGCAGGTCCTAGCCATGAAGATCTGTACTGATGAAACCTGGAGATGCAATTCATCCAAGCACTTTCCATAGTAGTACCAATAGAGTTTGTGAAAGACTTGCCACATCATACCTGTGAGAGAGAGGTTAAAGTGTGTAAAATAATCCTTCTCCCACAAGGACTCAGAGATGCTTTTGAACTCTATTAAATGTTTTTTGTTGGGTGTGGCACTTTATTTTAAAGAAGGTATATTTCACTTTTACTTTGGTTTGAAACAAAATTTGGAATTCTGAAATGGCTTCTTGGGAAAAACTAAAGCAGAAGATAAAAGAAGTTGTTATTGGAGGATTAGAACCATTCAAATGTCTTTTGAAAGTCAGAGAAAACAGTACGGAGTAGGGGTGGAAACAAGAAAATCTTCCACCAAGACATATTCTTTGTTGAATCATATGCACGACTAATTGTCTGCCTCAAGTTTCCATCAAATTTTGCACGGAAGAGGCAAGTTTTCTTTGATGAAAAATCAATTCCAGACCGAAAATGCATTCTTTTAAAATGGATTTTTAGAATTGGTTACTTGCCAGTTTTATTGCATTGATTTGTGTAAATAAGCATGGTTATCTGTTGTTGCCCGGGGTTGGGAGGGGGGGGAGACAAAAATAAGTTTTTGATATCTTCTCTTCATACATTCAAAAGGCTTTTTAATATTGGCTTTTAACATTGAACTATCTGGATAGGCATATCCGATATAGCAAAAGAGGTCTTACTGAAACTAAGCAAAGTATTGAGACATTGGAAAATTTGATAAGAAATAAAGAAAATCTGTTGAATTACTAGGTCATATCTAGCCTCCTGTATAACAGCAAATGTTGGAAATTTTCCTCGCAGATGAAGGATAGACTTGAAGTGATAGAGATATGGTTCTAGAGATGGATGCTAAGAATACCATTGACAGAACATGTAAGCAATGAAGAAGTTCTGAAGGAAATGGAAACTAAAAGAACACTTATACTTAAAATCAGACTCAGGAATTAAGAAGATAATAATTGACATTGCATTTAAATTTTTGAACATCAAAGTTGACTTGGAAGCAAGAAACCAAAAATAAGTTCCACAAGTGAGAAGTATGAGAAATGAAACTGTTAGCATAGAACTTATAGTTGCATCTAGCCATTTCAACTGTAAAAAGATGAGATCTTGCCATCAGTCAGTAGCATGCAGAAGGGTGGGGCGCAGTAGGTGTGACTGCCCTGGGTCTCCATGTCAGGTGGGCATCCAATCAAAGGTTGAAAGAAAAATTTAGTTTATATTTAATTTAAATAAAGTGTTTGTTTCATTTCTTTTTTTACATATTTAAAATGTCTTCTTTTCTCACACTTTTCAGTACTATGCCCTATAAGCACCCCCCACTACTAGAATTTTAGAGGCATACAATGAAGGAGATGGCCCCATTAATCACCAAACATCACCAAACCTCTGCTGTCAATCTAGTACTGTGCTTAATTTCATAGAATCTAGGTAACGCAGAAAAAAGTTTATTAAAACAATTACCATGAAAGTATTTACAGAAAAGTACAGGGTTTTCTTTGACACATTATAAGGAAAGAAAGCTTGGAAAATTTAACACTCACAGGAAACATTAATGTCAAATGGAGCAGAAGGAATTTATCTAACAAGTTTATGTAAATGTGATAATTTGTGATATTGTAGTGAGTGTGAAATAACTCCATCCACTCCCATCAAATTCAGGTGAGCTGAGGAAAAAGGAAAGGAATTTGTCAGCCTATGTGAAATTTTCTTTGGACCAATGAAAACCTTGCCTTCACAGAAATTGACCTCTTAGTCAAGAAGAAGAAACTTTGGAAAAAAATACATCAAAACATAAATCAAAAATAAAAACTGAATCAAATATACTGAAACTTAATATGAATCATGTTTCATCTAATAACCAATCCCTTTTGTAGACGCCTCCTCAGGCACATTTGTGTTTGTTCAGCACACACAGAGCCACACCCATTGAATAGACTGCAACTATGCTGAGCGGATATTAGTTACAGTTTCTATCCTGATTAACAGTTTGAACAAAGGTCAGTATGCAGTCAATAACTTGTGACTTTATGCTAGTACAATCACCAGCAGCTTGCAAATATTTCCATCTATCCTATTCCATTCAAAAGGTTTGGGTCAACATGTGGTATGGTTTACAGGTACTTTCCAAAGGCGTGGTATGCTGGGATCACCTTCCCGAGCCATTAGCACTAAGAAGGCACCTTCCTGACAAATCAACCATGGTGAGATTCAGACTTGGATCTCAGGGGCCTGAAAGCAAATTTCCTATATCACACAGCCATATATATATTCTGGAGGAAAGATGTATGAGAAAAATGTAAAATGTTTTCATGTGATGCATTTTGTTTCTTTGGATTTCATCGAAAGGGATGAAACACGTCACACAAAACTTTTTGCACTTTGTCATACATCTTTCCTTGAAAATATATATATTTGATTCATTTGAGCTGAGCACTATTATAGGTGTATAAAAGTATTTATACTTTGTATACTAACCATTATCATGATATGGAACTGCTCAACTTAGATTATTCCACAAAAAACATCATGGTTCCTGACAAGAGATCATATAAAGTGATTCTTTCAAACAAGATTGAGAGTCATAAAATGAATGAGATGGAAACTCTTTTTCTTTAAACACAAGAACTATCTTAACAACCTAAAGGATGCCTAGCTTTATAGATTCAAGTCCAATAAGACACCACCATGTGATGAACAACTATTGGATCTTGATAAAGACCTATTCTTGGTAAGAGACAAAATCAAATTTACCTATACTACCAATAACCTACAACAAAAAAAGCAAAAGGATGTTGCAATATGTGGAATAAGACAGGAGGCACTGTCTTGAATGAGGGATTTTCCTAGAGGGTACACTGGCAATGGGGCCAGATGAGTAGTCTATCCTCGCAATATGGACTGGTAGGTAAATATAAATGGCAGTCATTTGGTACTCCAGACATTATATACAGACATTATACATGGCATCACGGATAGGATATAGTATAAAATTTTAACTCCAAAAATACCAACAGTGCATATTTGCAAAGCAAAAAATTACAAGGATTGTTAATGAAACACAGCATTGGTGAAGCCAGGCAAAGAAACATAGCCACCTCACCAGTTATGAAAGAAAATTATGTGCAACTAATATAACAAATGGTTGAGTTGCAAAGAAAGAATATAGCACTACAGAAATGAAGGGCTTCATGATAGGTCTGGCATGTCCAACATGAGAAACCAGAACAACCCACAATACAGTTGGATGCTATAGACAGTGACTGAGCAATGTTTATGGACTTGTGGACCCAGTACAAGGAAATGTGCAAACTGACCAACCAAGCAGAGATTCACAACAAGCTAAAAACACTGTGTTTTCCCTGAGCTGAACAGTTTGCTATTCTTCCTAGTGGATGTCAAAATATTCAAATCACCACTGAGGAATAACTTCTATATCAAATACAGCTTTCTGCAGTTAGGGATCTACACAAAGAGGTGCACCAACAGAACTTTCACACATTATAAACAAAAAGAAGGTGAGTTGATTGCACATTTTAGCAAGATTTTGTGAATTTTTGGTTATCTGCCTAAATGAAAGTGGTTACAGCCAGTAAGTAAACTATTCCAGGGACATGGTTGCTGGGCAAATGGTGGCAGGTCTTACTAATATTGACCATCAATGTATAATATTGATAGAGACCATTACCCTAACTACTCTTGAACAGAGGTTCAAAAGGTTGGTCAGTCTGGAAACTACAGACAAGTTGACCCCTCACTTCTATAGCGATATATCCCCTATTGCATCATTTAATGTAAAAAAGTCGGACAGAGAGCAATGGTCCCAGGGAATCAAGACCCCACATTATGCCAAGCCTTGCAGGGGATGTGGAAGAACCTCAAATCCCAATGGGTCAATGGATAGAAAGGGATGTCTGGTGACCAAATTAAGGTGATTCAATTGTGGATTTCTGGGACATATCGAAAGAGCCAACCTAACATAACCAAAGACCATATCTCACTTCATCTTAAACTGCTGCCATCTTTAACAGTGGAAGTCATCCCAATACCAGAGTCCCACACTGAATTGAGGTATGCAACAACGAGCCCTTATAGCTTCTACACCCACCAAATTGTCTCTATTGCTGACACTGAGGCATGGACTTGATCAAATGAACCAGAGATACAAAAGATTCTCAAATGCCCAGACAAATATCTTGTGCTGACCAGTCATAGGATACATGACATAACAGATGACCAATTATGCATAAAAGGCATACTATTCATGCACATCAAGGTCGGCTCAAAGAGAATGTGCCAAACCATGTATGTATTGGACAAAACATCTGGATTTTACTTATCTGAGTGAGCCTTGAAAGATCTCGAATTACGAACTTCCAATCCCGATGTCATGGCAAAATATGACAACAAGCAGCAATAGAAAGGCCCTGTGTGGATGTGCCCCTCAAACAAATGCCATCTTACCAAAGCCAACTGCTATCCCATTTCCCCCCAACAGAAAAAAATAAGCACCAACTGAAGCAATGGATACTGGAACATTTTGGTCCCAGCACATTCAACGTGCCCTCACCAGCTACTATGGATAATGAAAGAGAAGCCTCTAGACATCACCCTCATTCCAGGAACAACACTGACAGTGATCCACATACTGATCCAGTTCCTCAGCATTAGAAAAAGAGAGTCAAACAGTACATTGTGGGATGTTGCACTGGGGATCATCGAACCAGTACTGGTTGGTACCCCTACAACTTGGTGCTCAAGAATAGTGGTTGCACCAAATGAGGACAGATCACGCAGATATACAGTGAACCTACAGAAACTCAATGCCATCATCAGGAGAAAGATACGCCATATTCCATCCCCTTTTAATCAAGTTTCAATGTTACCAGCACACACCAGCAAAATCATGCGAGATGTATGGAATGGCTACCATAGCTTTCTTCTATCTCCAGCTGTCTGGAATGCTACTATGTTCATTACCAAGTGGAGCAGATACTGATACCTCCAGTTTCCAGAGGGTTTCCTTACTTAGACGATGTCACTGTTGGTATGGTCAGAAAAAACTTGCTCGGTAGATGACAGCATACTCTGGAATGACCAATAGAAACAGTATTTTAGCACATGATAGAGTACATCACCCATTGCAGCAATCCTGGAGAAGTTCCATTTTGCAGAAGAAGAGCTGGAGTTTGCTGGGTTTTGGATAACAAAAGACAGTGTAAAACCTATGAAAAAAAAGACAAGTCCTCCGGCAGTTCCACACATCACTAGTGTCAAATTCTGGTTTGGACTAGTAAACAAGGTATTGTATACATTTGCCCAAGCTGAGACAATGAGCCCTTTCTGGGAACTGCTATGTTTAAAAACTGGAAGTTTTACTGGGATGACATATTCGATCAACTGTTCAACAAATTCAAACAGGTTATTGTCGAGAAACTGAGCATGAAGTATTGGCACTTGAAGTTAACAAACCAACATGGCTGACAATGGACTACTTCCTGTTTCAGAAACATTGCAAATAAGCTAGGGTAGTAGGACCCAATTGTGACGAAAACCACTGGAAACTTATTCTGGCTGGATTCCACTTCACCAGTGATGTTGAATCATGCTATGTGTCAGTCGAGGGAGAAGCACTGACTCTGGTATATGGATTGGAGTCCTGTTGAATGTTTGTATTAGGATGTTCTGACTTGTTGGTAACTGTGGACCACAAACCACTGATTTTTTTGGACAAGGCTCTAGAGAATATAAAAAACCCAGGATTATTCAGCCTCAAGAAACTTTCCCTGATGTATAAAATCTGCATAATTCTTCATAAAGCCTTCCCCCAGCAAACTCAATACCACACCAGACCATACCTCAAGGTATCCCACAGCATTAACACATATTGGTACAACAGTTAAGGATGCCACACAAATTGTTAACAGTGTTATAAAAGCAATGTTTAACTCTATTTATGAACAGGATCCCAAGCTAAGGGCAATCATATGGGATAGAAATGTAGCTGCTGCAGCCATAGATGAAGAGTACCAAACTGTAGCTGAATATATGCAAAAGAGATTCCTCAGATCACATCATGACCTACCAGCGATAATCCACCAATTTTAGACTATGTGCAAAGATTTGTACTGTCTGGAAGGAGCACCAATAATAGACAATAAGATCCTCATACCTAAACAACTATGTGCAGAGTTACTTGAATCACTTCACCCCACATGGCAGAGCATTAATGGCATGCTTGTAAGTGACAGAAAATGAAGGTTTTGGCGAGGATTGGATGCAAGTATTTGGCAGACGAAAGCTCAATGCTGAACATGTAATGAAATGACTTTGATACAGCATAAGGAAGCTTTGATGGCGCCATCAAATCGTGAATTCCCATTCCAGAAAACTGTAACAAACTTCTTCAACCTGCATGGAAAAATGTACATGATATATGCAGATTGGCATACAGGGTGGGTGGAAATGACCCTAATGTCATCTGGAAAGGCCAGAACAGCATACAAAACTCTCCGGAATTGGTTCTGCACATTCTTCAACAACTGGGGTATAAAGAAATGCACACCATCAGTGTACTACCCTCAGGGTAATGGTTGAGCAGAACTGGCTGTCAAAACAGCCAAGTGAATAATGTCAGACAGCACTGACACCTATGGCCACCTATCCCATGATTGCACAGCCAGGGCTCAACTAAACCACCATAAAACTCCCATTCAGGACCTTCGCATGTCTTCAACATGATGCTATATGGCTGTGCTATAATAGACCATCCCCTTGCTCTGTGGGATAAATATCAAATCCATAAGTGGTGGAGGGAAATCTGCTGATTAAGAGAGATGACAATGGCCAAAAGACACATGAAGAATGAACAATGCTACATCACAGTCATCCACTTTGAGAGCTACAAGACAGGGAATCAGTTCAGATACAGACAACCCTTACCCACTTTGCTGGGCAAAAACTGGATGAGTTGTGGAGGTACTAGGGGCAACCAGGTAACCATGTGCAACTGCTGCTTCCTCTGAAAGATAAACCTGATTGCTGGTGACCTTTATTGCTACACGCCAGAGGTGGTCTCACCAATGTTGGACAGATTACACTAACAGGTTCTGGACCCCTATAGTGACAAGCTGAGGACTGGACTATATTCATCAATATTGGCTTGAATGCTGAACTGCCATTCATGCAGCACCAGCCTGAACTCTCGCATACCACACCAGAGGAAATGGAGGTGGAGTACATGTGTGACTCAGAGATGGAAACAGATGAAAGCCAACCCTTAAGACAATTGCTACCAAACCATAGCCCATGTCGCACAACAAGAACATCACTGCCATCGAGGACTCTGTCTCCACAGATGTGAAGGCCATCACATGAATACTCAAGGACATCCCCATAACTGACCATAATGCAAATGTTTTGTGATCTCAGGAAAAGGGAGGCATGTTGAGTAGGACAGGAGGTGCTATCTTCCATGAAGAACTGTCCTAGAGGATACATCAGTAATGGAGCAAGACAAGTAGTCTGCCCTTGCCACATGGACCAGTTGGCAAATATAAATGGCAGTCATTCAGGATGATGGTGTCTTGTCTCACTCCAGACATTATACACAGTGATAAAAAAAAACAGATAAAATAGTTATTCAAGCAGACAAAATGGTTTGAAATCAATGTGGATATGTACAACAAAACTATTAATATAGTTTTATAAAAAGTCACCCAACAATTGGAAAAATAGCATCAGCAATGAAGCTAAAAAATAGCCACTGGATTAAAAATTGATGATAGGATTTAGAAATTCTACAAAAAACAAGTAATCACCTTAGTTAATGACCACAAAACTAATTTCCTAAACAACCCACAATAGTGATTACTGACCCTACAAAAAACAATATTGGTAAAATTAGTAAAAATAACCTTCAAAGCACATTCAAATATATGAAACATGCTCTAGGAATTAACCAGTGGAATAAAACAGTAAAAGCCATAGACTGGTTTACTAATATAAAAAATAAGAAAGAATGTACGTTCGATATTTGTGATTTTTACTTGTCCGTTACTGAGAATCTATTAATGTCTGCCATCAATTTATTAAAAAAATTACTGTCCTATTAATGATCACAAAATTAAAATCATAAAGCAAGCACAGAAACCTATATTATTCCATAATGGCTATCTGTGGACCAAAAGAAATAACATGGAATTTAACATTGCTATGGAAGCATATGATTTAGCAAAGGCATAGAAAGTTGTTGGAATCTTGTTATTGTGGTGATTAAGATTTATTTTCAACATTAAGGGAACGGGACTGAGGTGATGGTGTAATTCTCCTCTGTATACAAGTTCAAGAAATATAGATCAACTGAGAAAGGAACTGATAACATTTTTCAAAGATCACAAGCTAAATATTACCACAAACACCAATGCTAATGTGATCCAGTGGCGTAGCTAAGGGGGGACGAGGGGGGCAGACCGCCCCGGGTGCCAGCACAGGAGGGGTGACACAATGTCACCCCCAAGAAAATTTTTCAACCAGGCTAAGGTGCCAAAAATAGTCTGAAAACAGTGGTGGGGCCACAGGGTTTCGCAGGCGGGCAGATGACCCCCCAGAAATAATTTATGACCCTCCCTCCAGTTTTGACCCCCGTCAGAAATTTTCTAATAAATTGTCAGGAAATTTGTGAGTAGGAAAAATAGCAATGTTTTCAGCTTTCATGTGTTTCAGTTGCTACAATCTTGGTTACTAACAAGAGACATTGTTGTAACATTTTATCGGATGATATGGTGTTTTAACTCTGCATCATTAATAACAACAAAACGAAATACGAAGCCAAAAGTGCAACAATTTTTGCCTGTGTATCAATTCGCTGAGATACAATTTTCCACTGAGTGAGCGATATACTTTTGAATATATCTACTAGTGTTGGGACGATTAATCGGAACAATCTGAACTTTTGGGGGTATTGGAAACGGTATCGGAATCGGAAAAATTTGTGCCTATTTTCCGATTCCAAAAACGATTCTTTTAAATTTTTAACTTAATTTTCCATTATTGGTACTAATGATAAATATTTATTGTTTTTAAGTTATCACTAAAACTAAAATCATAATAACATCAAAATACGATGTAAGTTTATTTTACTTGTATAAAGAAAAACAAAAAAATAAACTTTGCATAAATTCTCTAGGTAACCTTTAAAAGAATGCATTTGATTTACAATATTCCAAAAAATGCTTAAAAATTAAATAGAGCATTTTTGTCAAGAAAAATACTTTCAAACATCATTGATAATTAAATGGTACCCAGAAAATGATGTAATGGAAAATTGGACACCGGAAAATTAGCAACAGAAAATTACGTCAACCATGAGCCAGTCGAGAGTGTCGGATCTGGCTGTGCTGTCCATTGAAAACGAGCTTACAAGACAAACAGATTTTGACGATGTCATTGACCAGTTTGCCACAATGAAAACAAGAAAACATTCATTCTAAGACCATAGTATTGAATGTCATTCTTTTGTGTATTGTCGTGTTTTGTATTTAGTTGTTCGGAAAGTGAACAGTTGCATTTTAAAAATCTTTTGATTTGAACTGATTATTTTTTGGTATTGGATTCTGTCTTGGATCATACATGTAAACAGTAATGTACCGGTCAGTAGAGTAAAGTAGAGGTAGAGCATGTATGAAAATTTAGCTACAGCTAACCATTCAGCATAGGGTGAATCGGGGTCATTGGAGTGACATTTGAGCGGACCGCCCCGGGTGACTGATGTGATCAACATTCTTGATGTGGCCTTGGACTTGAATACTGATTATTAAAAAAAAACATATACCAAAGATCTATATAACCACAGATACATCAGTAAAGAATCCAGCCACCCTCATAAAATTCTAGATAATTTATATAACTTAGTCTAAGTTAGATTATCTACTAACTCCATCAATAAGGAAATATTTGATAATAATAAAATTATATATATAAAAGCATTAGAAATAAGCAACCATAAAGATAAAATTTAGAATATATTTAGAAAAAAACAAAAAATGTAAAAATAAACAGACATTGTTATATTATATGGTTTAATCTCCCTTTTAATCATAATATCCAAAGAAATATTGGAAGAATTTTCCTAAATTTAAATCATAAGCACTTTAATCACTCAGCAATACTAAGGAAAATTTTTAACAAAAATAACGTAAAGATGAGTTATAGCTGTGTTAATAACATTAATAAATCTATATCCTAACATAACAAAATTACATTAAATAAATACATTTCCAACAAAGACAACATCAACTTTTTAAAAATAAATGCAACTGCTGAAAAAATATGATATGTCCCTTAAACGGCCAATGTATGAGTGATAATATTTTATACCGAGCTAGCATACATTCCAGTAACGATATCAAATTTTATTTCAGTTCCACTAAGAATCCTTGGAAATTACATTTCTATAATCATCAAATGACTTTAGGCAATATAAGATACATGAATAGCACTGCTCTCTCCAAAGATTTCTGGCAATTAAAGAATAATGGCAATACACTTGTTATTATATGGGATATTGTAGCAAAAGCAAAATTTTATAATGGGAAAAAAGGTGATAGATGTGACTTGTAGAAAAAATAGTTATCTTAAAACACTTAAATAACCCTTGCTTATTAAACAAGAGGAATAAATTGATGGTCACATGTAGGCATAAAAATAAATATTTGTTGAAAGATGTTGATTTAGATTAATTTTTAATGTAAATTATGACATTTCTCTTTCATACATTTTTTATTAAAATTTTATAAAAATTTGCTGAATAATTCAGTAATCTCGCTTTATGCTTAATATAAAATTAATATTTACAACTTTAAAAATTAATTAATTTTTTTGTTTATAGAATAAAAATTCCATCTATTTTAAATGCTAAGTATATTTTTATATTAAAAAACTGGAATCCCCATATTATATTGACTGTACCAACATTACATTAACCGGATGTTTTTATTAAAATTTAAATTACGTAAAGGTCAGTCTATACTTGACATCTGAAGATTGTGTTGTGTAATGAAACTCCGAGTCATGATACTGGTGGAGAATAATATGATAATATGTATATTTATTAATATATACTTAATAGCTCTGTTATATTACATCAAGCACTGTTTTATTAGCACTAATACTCCATAGTTTTCCTGTGACGTGCTTCGTTTCTTAGGACTTCATCAGAAAGGACAAAACTTTTCCCACTTTGTCATACATCTTTCCTCCAAAAATGTTCTTGATATATAAAATTTATATATATATATATATATATATATATATATATATATAGAGAGAGAGAGAGAGAGAGAGAGAGAGAGAGATGTTTCATTGAATAATTTAGACAAGTTTTGTTTACTTATTTTCAATAGGATTCATGGACAAGCTTTTTGGTGTCATTATTAAAGGAAGAGAGAACATTACCATGTTGATACATATTGTTTTATTCTGAGTACTTTTTGTCATCTTTAATAATGACATCAAATAGCTTATCTGTGAATATGAAAGGATTCTATTGAAAATAAGTAGACAAAACTAGTCTAAATTATTCAATAAAACATGTCTCAATGAAAACATGTGGCCAAAATATAGGTTATATATATATATATATATATATATATATATATATATATATAGAGAGAGAGAGAGAGAGAGAGATACTTATAATAATAAAATATCAAAAATATAAAATACCTGAGCTACTAAAGTTATTCCTCTATGGTCAGATTTTATCAGGACAGGCCATAATTTTATAATTATAAATTGCACCCATGGCTTAAACATCTAAACATGTAATGAACACCAATTTTAAATATGAATGTCACTATTTTTTATTACATTATTTTTAGAGATAAGTTTTACCTTTCAAAATTTGAGCACACTTTTGAAAACTTCTCACCATGATGCTGAATGATAAACATTATTTACACTTTCAAAAACATATGAAGATGAGTTGCATGACAGCCTGTGCATTATAACCACTGGTATTTTATCAATAATGCATTTCAGGTGATTAGGCTTAAAGTTGTCATATTTTGGATCAATATCAATACTTTAAATCAATATTCCCACATACACACACACACACACACATATATATATATATATATATAAATATATTTTAATTTCCTAAAACATGTATGTATGTATATATATATATATATAATGATGAAACAAAAGATTTTAGTATTTTTAAAGGAAATTTTGAAAAAAAATATTTAGATATTAGTACATAAATTTATTCAACAGTACTCTCAGCTATGGCACCATCTCTATAAACAGCACATATCTTTTTTTGCATTTCCAGCAACAAAAGAGAATCAAAAGAAGAAAATGCACCTCATTTACAATTTACAATTGACACATGGATCATATGGAAAGATGCAGTGAAATGTCACCTTTCGGAATATGTATACATGTCATGAATTTTATTGTGAAATGAAAATCATGTGTCTAAAAGCAACCAACTACAGATTTTTACAAAGTTTTTGCCATAAATCTATCTATATCTATATATATTCTTTAAGGCAAATACTATTAGAAACAACAGACATTTTGTGTTGATTAATATTAATGATCGACTTCTCCAAATTATGAATAAGCCTTCTCAGACAAGGAGGAAACTCTATCAGAAATTGCCCAAAGTTCATTTCAGAAGAAAACTATAAGAAATATGGTCCAAGATTTCAACTTTCTTGAGTCATCATCAGAATAGGTAGAGATAATTAGTGAGTTTTTATAGAACTAGTGAATCTTGTAATATAAGCAAGGTGTGATGTATTTTTGTTTTTTTTTATACCCAATTGACAGGGACGGCTCTTAAGTTATAATTGTTTTTATTTAATGATGTTTGTGTTTGTTGTACGAGTTTTGCATGGAGGAACCTAAGCCGATTTTAATATTTGATTTTGCTATTATTTCACTATTGTTTGTCTATAGCTGTCATTAATGTCTTAATTATTAAAATTAATTAACAAAAAATGTGTCATTTTGCCTTAAAGAACATTTTTGAATAAATACATAGGATATATATATATATATATATATATATATATATATATATATATATATATATATAAAATTTAACTTAATTTAATTATTAATTTGCATTAAAAAAAACTTCAAGAACATCACTTACTCACTTTTGTTTGTGTCACTTCACATCCTCCAAGGCTTTTGCTGACTCTTCAACCAACCAGATGAATATTCATGAGCATTTTTAAAATATATATATATATATATATATATATATGAATTTGAGAAGGCATGGTGGAGTAATGGTTAGTAGCTCAGATTGAAGAATTGGAGAGCCGAGTTTGAATTCCAGTTGAATCCATTACATTCACTTAAGTACTAATACCCTTGGGAAAGGTATGATCCTCTTTTTCTCCCACCAGTTATGGATAGCAGGACAGACTGGGTTCTATAGACTTCGATGTCAACTGGTCTAGGAGATGGACAACTCTAGATTCAAAACCTGCGGAGGGTTGTTTTGGAAACTTCTGGCATGTAATGCACCAAGTCTATGTATTTGGCTCTTCAAAAAGTGTGGATGGTTCTGCACAAAGGCTCCACCACTGTAATCAAATCTCATGCACTGTTGTCTGGTTGATAGTTCCTAGGAACTGAGCTGCTTGATCCTCATACATAGACTACAATGGGAGGGTCGTATAAATATGTCTAAATAAATTCCTGGTGAACAGTGACCAACCACAATTTAAAGTTTCATGTTTTTTCATGCAATCATCAGGTAGTCAGACCTAGATGAGTTTGGCTACCAAGGTATACCAGAGACAAACAGCCCAATGATATTAAATGACTACATAAGAAATCTGGTACTCAGTATTTATCTTACCTTATTTACAAATGGAAATAATGTCGAAAAAGGTTTTTAAAATGGAAACGTTTCTTTCGTGGGACTCAGAATAAATGCTACTACTATATAGGCATCACACAACTACATCTTAAAAAAGACAATCATGAAAAGAAATTAACAACACTTAACAACAAACCCCTTGAAGATGGCTAAAAAAAGTAGGCAAAAGTGCTTGGGACAATAGTCACTACAGTTAATTTTTACACTCCCTTCTCCCACCAAATGGAAAAGTCATCTATCATATTCAATTAAATATGTTTGAAAAAAAAGGTTTCTATCCAAATATATATATATATATATATATACAATGATGAGATAGAGAAAAGGAGAGTTGTTCTTAGCATATATGATGACTTTCTTGTGCAAAAGTATTTTAGATAACAAAAAAAATTTGATTTCTTGAAAGCAGTTAAGAACATCTGTCTCTTTTTCTGAGATGAGAGGTATTGTAAAAATTAACACTATTTACTATTTATGTTTGCACTGTTGTTCTCATCTTTATTGCCATATTCACAATATTTTAGACATTGTACACTCTGGCCTTCTTCAACATCTGTCACTATTTCTGAGATGAGGTATTGTAACTATTACCACTATTTACATTTATGGGGCTGTTGTCCTCATCTTGTCATATTCACAACATTTCAGCCTTTGTATACTATAAACTTCTTCAGGATCTGTCTATATTTCTTAGATGAGGATTCGTAACTATTTATACTATTTACATTGTTCAGAGTGTTGTCCTCATTTTAACTGCCATATTCACAATGTTGCAGCTGTTGTATGTTCTGGCCTTCTTCAGGATCTGTCTATATGTTATTGGGGCTTTTGGTGTGAATGCCAAACAATACATCATGCTGTTTCCAAATTTCTGGCATAGACTTGCATCATGGTGCTCTTTTTCTCACAGACAGTGCCCAACTGACCCTAGTATACAGTGCAGTCAACATAATCAAAAGCAAACAATGTACATGCGCAAAAATTAAAAATATAAATGGCAACAATTTACCAATCACACCCTATATATATATATATATATATATATATATAGTAATGTAGTTATCTACAAACCTAAAATCCTAATCAGAACAAAAAACTAGCACAAAACTACTAGATTTCATCAGTTTTGTAAAACATGTGAAAAAAAAAAATAATTTCCCTCCCACAAAAATACAACTTCATTTTTTATTTCTCGCTGAGAAAGGACACAGATTTGTACAAAAATTCTGATTTTTAATATATTTTCTCATTATACTTCTATTAACATACAATATATATTATATATATATATATATATATATATATATATATATATATAACTAAATAGAAAATATTTTGTGAAGCATTTTGTCCTTTTGGACTTCATTTAAGAGCACTGATAATTTGTAGCTCTCAGCATTTACATGAAGAAGAGAAATACATTGAAAATACTTTTAAGCTCCTCCAATGCTCTATTTAATATTCAATGCAAAAAAAAAAAAGGCTACTAAAATATTTTGAAATAGAAAAGCAGTCCTTCCTAACAAACCCAATGAATTAAAAGATATTTTTTCTACCAAACAACTCTATCACAACTACAATTGAATAGAATTTATCTAAACTCAACATAAAATTTTTCGCAACTACATCTACAACAAAAAAGACTTAATACAAAACAAAATAATAAGCTAAGACTTGAAGGAGAAATTTACTGTATTACCTGTAATAATTGCCACAAGGAATATATCAGAGAAACCTCAAGGGATTTAAATAAAAGATTATATGTACACAAACAGGATTGTTTACAAAATAAGACATTAAAATAAAAGCATTAATTACTCACCATCACAAGACTGACTACAATTTTGATTTAAAAAATGCTACTTTAATTAAAAGAGAAAACAATTTACTAAGATGAAAATGTTTAGAAAGTGCTTTAATCACTGGATCATCAACAGAAAATTTGCATCTAGATTCTTACATTGCTTCACCAGTCTTGGCAGTTCTTGTATTATCACAATGTGGGATATTTAATAACAAAAGTGATGGAAACATAATGAAAAAGAATCTAAATGAAATTGTATAGATTATATATCCAAAAAACATTAAAAACAAAGGTTTATTTTCAGATTTAAAATTTCCAGTGGCTCTTATTTGTGAGCATGTGTAGTTGCATCAATGTAAACATAAACTTAGTTTGATGAAGTCTTAAAGGACAAAACACATCATACAAAAATCTTTTCCAATTTGTCATACTTCTTTCCCCTAAAATTTTGTTAGAAACAAAGAAAAGAGTGTTGACTTGCTATATAATATTCATTCTCTTATATGGTAGTGAATATTGGACAATTTCTTCAAGGATGAGAAAAACACTAGAGGCAGTAGAAATGTGGTTCTACAGAAGGATACTGAGCATTCCATGTGTGAAGTGTATTAGAAATGAGGAAGTCTTCAAGAAAATGGTAACAGAAAAAACATTTCTACTCAGAAACAGGAAGAGAGAGCTGAAATTCCTTGGGCACATAAGGTAAAAGGGTTTGGAAAACTTAACCCTCACAGGCAAGAGAGACAGGGAAAGCAACAAACTACATATCTGATGAGATTGTGTGAATGGATGGAAGTTTTAGTAAAGGGAGAAAATCTTCTAAGACCCCTACAAGACAGAAAATCATGAAGAACCATGATTGTTTATGTCCTGCAGGGATGTGGCACATAGAAAATAAGGGTTTTCTCCACAAGTTCAACAAATTTAGAGAATTAATTGTTGAGGGGAAGGCAAACTTTTTTCATGGAGGCCATATCAATGCTGTCCCTGTGAAAAGTGGACCATATTGCAATAACAACACAGGATTTCACAATGACATTACAAACAACAATGAAACACATACATTTATTTGCTCAGTAGATGCATTTCATGAACAGGCTGCACAAATATATGAGATATTTGTTTCATATTTAATATATTTGTCATGATTAACGAGATTTGGAAGACTTGGAAAGTTTTTCATCATCAGGAAACAGTTTACTTATTGATGTAGGTCAGAAAGATTTCATATTCAAATCTGTTAGCCAAGACCTATTTTTGATTTTGTGAATGAAAATAAATGTTAAAGTTGGTTCCCTGTGTCTTACATATTTATAAGTCTGCCATTTGTCCATGCTTAGAATATTGTTGCCACATATGGTGTTCCTGCTATATATTTAGAGATTCTTGAGAAAATTCAAAGTAGAATCTGCAATGTTATTGTCCCAGACCTGGCATTTTGGGTTCAGTCACTTTCCCACTGCCATAAGGTAGCTTCCCTGTGCCTTTTCTATAAATACTTTCATGGTACTACTTTCATTGTTCTGATGAACTATCCATTATGGACAAATTGCACATATGGGAACTAGATAGGACTATTTAGAGACTCTGAGGTATTATGATGGTTGTAGTAAGAATGTGTTGTTTTTGTGTAAAGAATACTGTGGTATGTTTGGGTCAGTAATCATGGCTAGCTAAGTTGAAGATAAGACAGCCTACTCTTATCTCCCCTTTTGACCTTGTGCCATATTTTTGTATTATTCAAAATAAATATTACTTTCCAGTATTGTACCTAGACTTTATGAATTTAAGTGCAGTAGTAGATTGCTTGCAAGGTCTCATCATTTTACAGTTGAAATGACTAGATGTAACTGTAATTTTGATGCAAACAGTTTATTCTATCACACTTCTCACTTGTAGAATTCTCTTCCAATTTCTTGCTTCCCAGTTAACTTTGAACTTCAATAATTTAAATGCAATATCAATTGTTATGTAATGACTTCTTGATTCTTGTTCTTTTAATGTTCCTTCTCCTTGATAGTGTTCCTTTTTGCCATATTCTCTTACTCAGTAACCACTTGTATCTTAGTGGCATTATTGCCTTGCTTGAGGTGAAATGATTAAAAAATAAATATATGTTTTCCATCTTTGTTCTCCTTTTTTCCTGTTTGGAATAGATTACTACTCTGTGCAACATGTATCCCAAAAGACAACAAATTTTTTTTTTATGGATTTTTAAAATTAATGTTTGTTGTGCTGCTGAGTGTAAGTGAAAGAGAAGACTGAGAATAGGGAGAACTGAGGAAAGGACAAAAGATGAAGGGGATTCAAGAAGAGAGAACATGGTGATTGACATAGCATTTAAACTTTTGAGGATTGTTGCTATCAGAGAAACAAGTAAACAAAAGGGAGTTCCACATGTAGGAAGTGCAAGAAAAGAAAATGTTGGAATAGAAGTATCGGTTGCATTTAGTTAGTCCAGCAGTAAAAGTAGCATGCTTAAATTCATGAATTCCTCGGAGCAGTTAGTGAAAAGAAGCCATTTGAGTGGACCATATCTTAGCAATAGAATAAAAGGAGATGATGGTAGTTTACAATAACATGCATGACATAAATCAAAATATATTAATTGGAACATATTTAATTTATAAAAACAAGAGAATTAGATATTTTTTTAAAAAAATGGCATATCCAAAATAGTATTAAACAATTTTCATAGCCAAAGCAATCTTCTATCATGAATCATGTCTGGGTAGCCATTTTGAATTCTAGTTGAATGAAAATGTCTAGAAAAATCTTCTACAAAAGAAAGTTTGCTTCGTGTTTTTAATGCAACATGGCAGGATATCTTACAAGAAAAGATAGCATGTGTATATATGTATGCAGTGTGTTGTGAAAATTTATACACCCTGAGGAAAATTTTCTAAGATTGCATGTTATTCACAAATCTTTCTAAAAAGTTTTGCATAAAATAACATACCTTGCATTTAAATCTTCCCAACAAAAGCAAAAAGGGCTGGTTGCAACAGAGAGATTTTTTTTAATGATTTTCTTAAAAACGTCTTCACAAAAATCTGCATGTTCAGACAGGGAATTTGGTCTCCACTTTACCTAAGTGTTTTAACCTTCAGGGTGAAAATATTGTATATATAAATTCAATTTTTTATGTGCTTACCAGAGGATAGCTTCCCTCCGTTAGTTTTTTCCAGTTCTGGGACGGTGGAATGAGAAAATCTCCCCACCATAGATTGAACAAAAGAGTCAGTTTGTAATTCTCAAGTAAACAACTATAACAGACACCTGACAAAGGTCTAAGGGTACAATGGTCGAAACATGACTATAGCAATTAAAAGAGGAACTTTTTTTGTATACCGTGCTCCTTCAGAAAGTGGGTGAACCTGGTTCTTCACAAACTTCTTATCAATTGTAGCTTTCAGTAACAGCTGTCATTTTAACATCTGCCTGGCACTGTTCTACCATCCATCTGACACAAATGCATTAAGTAGATGACCTGCTTCCTCTCCCCAACTGTCTTGCCTTTGTGTGAATGCCAAATTCTCTAAGAAATCTCTATAAAAATGTCAAAGCCACAGATGAATATAAATAATAAAAGACATTTTCCTTTAGGATGTAGGCGATAATGGCTCATCACAGATTCCTTTTCTGTGAATTGCCATGGTTTCATGGGAAATATGGTGGAGTGGTTTCCTGTTACCTTCTCCATAGCTTTAGATTCCATGTCCCTTCAGGGTGTAGGCAATCATGGCTCTTCACATATTCCATTTCTTTATTACCTGTGATTTGCCATAATCTCTTAGAAAAGATAGAAGAGTGATTTCACATTGCATTCTCCATGGTTTGGAATTCAGAGTTTCAATTCACTTAGATTGGTTGCTACCAAACAATAGAGAGCATATTTTACCCTGTTATTTAACCCACAGATGATTGGAGAAGTGACAGATTCATATTTTTTCCAAAAACCTTTGTACAAAAGTGAATGCAATGTTTGCCAATTTGATTTCTTTTTAATAGGGCAGAATAAAAAAATGATAATCCCTAACTAATCTTCGATATCTTTATTATAGACAGAGTTACTAACTTCTTTGAGGACATGTCTTTTAATACCACTAACTTTTTTTTCTAACTGCTTCTTTGCAGTTAAGATTGCTTGCTTCCTGAAAGTTGCATGGCTGT
This sequence comes from Acanthosepion lycidas, assembly GCA_963932145.1. Classification (NCBI taxonomy): domain Eukaryota; kingdom Metazoa; phylum Mollusca; class Cephalopoda; order Sepiida; family Sepiidae; genus Acanthosepion; species Acanthosepion lycidas. The sequence continues at coordinate 49,953,604 of OZ010582.1, forward strand.
CTACTGTCAAAGTTTAGAAGGAGCTGGAAGCCACTGATGGAGATTCTACAGCAGTAGACAAATATGAAATGCCTGTTAGGAATAGTAATACCATCAAGACACATAAATTTGTACAAAATGTGCAGAAAATTATTGATAAAAACCCTTGAAAATCAATTAACTTTACTGCTAAGACTCTTAAGGTTTCAAAGCACTCTATTGGAGCATTGCACATGAAGACCTTTGATACATGTCATATGTGATTTAGGGAAGCCAATTCATGCCTGTAAAAAAAAAAGCTAACCATCTGATCTGTGTAAAGTGCTTGTTGAATGCTTTGGTTTTTCTCTGAGAAGAAAAACTTTGAGTATTAGTGGTTTAATTGCCTTCCTTGGGGGTGAAATCATTAAAAAAATATTTTTAAAAAGTGGTTTGTATTTATTTCATTGATAACAGTGTTCACTGCATCACATAACAACAAAAATAATTAGAGTGCTAGAAAAGAGAGAATATCTCCAGTTTGCATTTCTTCATTATAGACATTATAATATCTATGATGTTGTGTACCTTAATACATTCCTTAGATGGAACAGAATAGCTGAAAGATAGAAATTACACACATGCATTGTTCACAAAGAGATTTTTTATATCACAATGTCATGCAAGAAATTATTTATATATATATATATGTTATTATTTGTCCCATGCAGAGAAATTATAACCCATATGAATACAACAAGCAATGTGAATGATAAATAGAAGAGGTCTTGTTATTTTCTTTTTAAGCATTTCACCCCAAGCAAGGTTTGAGTACCACTAGCACACATGGAGTTACAGAGGGTGGAGAACAAGAGTAAAGAGGTGTGGTTGGGGAGAGGATAAAGAGAAGGAAAGGGAACAAGATCAAGGTATCAGTAGATGTCGATTGACATTACACTTTGCAAAGGGTAAATGTCCAGCAGGCCGTTGAAGACCTCTATATATCTGATGAGACCATATGATTTCCTCTACTCTGTTTAAAGCTATGGGCAAACATGTTTGCATCTATGTAACAATTGGGGTTCATCACCCCATGAACTGATGTTATTCACTGGGTGTAATATGACCCTCGGCAATTCATTTTACCCAAACAGATATAATCTTCTTTTGCATCTTGACAAGGAGACCGACATATGGGTCAAAATTATGTTTGGATTAAACATAACTTTGACCTGTATGGTGATCTAGGCAATCTTTTCACCAAATCTGTTGTCCTGTTCTCCCAAACCACTGATTAGGTCATTTGCTCTCCCAAAAATTTGATACATTAAGAATGTGAAAGTTCACTGTCCTGTTAAAAGATTGTTAATTGCAAAAACCCTTTGGAGACTTTTTTTTATCATTTTACCCAAGGAAGGTAATAATGTCACTAAGACACAATTAGTTACTGAGAGTGAAAGAGAATGATTAATTGACTTGTTTTCTATGGCTAATCAACACTTTGCAGGTTATTAAAAGACAGAAAATATATTAAGATTGTTGTTATGTTAATTTACCTGTGGGCACATGGACTCTCCCAGCTCTAAATAGGAATAGGTACAGCCTTTTAGAGAGGGAAGTTTCCAGCAGTCAGCTCAGACTGTGAGACCAAACATTATTGCTATAACACTCTTGTTTGTATATGCTTGTGTTACTGTTTCTGTTAATAAAATTGTTTAACTAAGTTCCTCTCTTATGTCTATATTTCTGGCCCTAACAAGGCCACAACAATTGTAAGAATGCGTTTTATAGATAATGAAGAATTAGCAATATAATTCTTACTAATTAACACATGGATGAGGAAGAGAAGAGGTAGTTTCATACATTTCGCAAGAGTATATACTCATAAGTGAATAAAATGAACCAAACTGGAATTGGAATGTGGTTATTCGACCAACAATTCTCAATCATTATCCATTACATTGTCCACACATCCAAGCTTACAGTATCTGTTATTCTCAAGTGGTTACCTTGTGAAAGAGAAAACTTTAGTAATGTTGCTTCACTGTGCTTTTGCTATAAATACATTATGATGAAGATCAAGTTGTCAATAAAGAGCTAAAATTTCCTCATTCTAAAAACAAGGATTCCACAAGTGTTGATTCATGATTATGATGATATTTCATCATTCTAGGAATCAAGAACTAAAATTTCATCTTCATAAAAACAACATTTCCACCTGTGATGATTCATGATGATGAGGATATTTCATCATTCTAGGAATCAAGATCTAAAATTTCATCATCATAAAAACAACATTTCCACCTGTGATGATTCATAATGATCATGATAATTCATCATTCTAGGAATCAAGATTTAAAATTTCATCTTCATAAAAACAACATTTCCACCAGTGATGATTCATGATTATGATGATATTTCATCATTCTAAGAATAAAAATCTAAAATTTCATCATCATAAAAACAACATTTCCACCTGTGATGATTCAGGATTATGATGATATTTCATCATTCTAGGAATCAAGATCTAAAATTTCATCATAAAAACAACATTTCCACCTGTGATGATTCATGATTATGATGATATTTCATCATTCTAGGAATCAAAATCTAAAATTTCATCTTCATAAAAACAACATTTCCACCTGTGATGATTCAGGATTATGATGATATTTCATCATTCTAGGAATCAAGATCTAAAATTTCATCATCATAAAAACAACATTTCCACCTGTGATGATTCAGGATTATGATGATATTTCATCATTCTAGGAATCAAGATCTATAATTTCATCATCATAAAACAACATTTCCACCTGTGATGATTCATGATTATGATGATATTTCATCATTCTAGGAATCAAAATCTAAAATTTCATTATCATAAAAACAATATTTCCACCAGTGATGATTCATGATGATGATGATGATGATATTTCATCATTCTAGGAATCAAGATCTAAAAATTCATCATCAAAAAAACAACATTTCCACCTGTGATGATTCATGATTACGATGATATTTCATCATTCTAGGAATCAAGATCTAAAATTTCATCATCATAAAAACAACATTTCCACCTGTGATGATTCATGATGATGATGATATTTCATCATTCTAGCAATCAAGAGGTAAAAATTCATCATCATAAAATCAACATTTTCACCAGTGATGATTCATGATTATGATATTACACCATTCTAGAAATCAAGATCTAAAACTTCATCTTCATAAAAACAACATTTCCACCTGTGATGATTCATGATTATGATGATATTTCATCATTCTAGGAATCAAGATCTAAAATTTCATCTTCATAAAAACAACATTTCCACCTGTGATGATTCATGATGATGATGATATTTCATCATTCTAGGAATCAAGATCTAAAATTTCATCATCATAAAAACAACATTTCCACCTGTGATGATTCATGATGATGATGATATTTCATCATTCTAGGAATCAAGATCTAAAATTTCATCATCATAAAAACAACATTTCCACCAGTGATGATTCATGATTATGATGATATTTCATCATTCTAGGAATCAAGATCTAAAATTTCATCATTATAAAAACAACATTTCCACCTGTGATGATTCATGATGATGATGATATTTCATCATTCTAGGAATCAAGATCTAAAATTTCATCATCATAAAAACAACATTTCCACCAGTGATGATTCATGATTATGATGATATTTCATCATTCTAGGAATCAAAATCTAAAATTTCATCATCATAAAAACAACATTTCCACCTGTGATGATTCATGATGATGATATTTCATCATTCTAGGAATCAAGATCTAAAACTTCATCTTCATAAAAACAACATTTCCACCTGTGCTGATTCATGATGATGATGATATTTCATCATTCTAGCAATCAAGAGGTAAAAATTCATCATCATAAAATCAACATTTTCACCAGTGATGATTCATGATTATGATGATATTACACCATTCTAGAAATCAAGATCTAAAACTTCATCTTCATAAAAACAACATTTCCACCTGTGATGATTCATGATGATGATGATATTTCATCATTCTAGGAATCAAGATCTAAAATTTCATCATCATAAAAACAACATTTCCACCTGTGATGATTCATGATTATGATGATATTTCATCATTCTTGGAATCAAGATCTAAAATTTCATCATCATAAAAACAACATTTCCACCAGTGATGATTCATGATGATGATGATGATATTTCATCATTCTAGAAATCAAGATCTAAAATTTCATCATCATAAAAACAACATTTCCACCTGTGATGATTCATGATTATGATGATATTTCATCATTCTAGGAATCAAGATCTAAAATTTCATCATCATAAAAACAACATTTCCACCAGTGATGATTCATGATGATGATGATGATGATGATATTTCATCATTCTAGAAATCAAGATCTAAAATTTCATCATCATAAAAACAACATTTCCACCTGTGATGATTCATGATTATGATGATATTTCATCATTCTAGGAATCAAAATCTAAAATTTCATCATCATAAAAACAACATTTCCACCTGTGATGATTCATGATTATGATGATATTTCATCATTCTAGGAATCAAGATCTAAAATTTCATCATCATAAAAACAACATTTCCACCAGTGATGATTCATGATGATGATGATGATGATATTTCATCATTCTAGAAATCAAGACCACAATTTCATCTTCATAAAAACAACATTTCCACCTGTGATGATTCATGATTATGATGATATTTCATCATTCTAGGAATCAAGATCTAAAATTTCATCTTCATAAAAACAACATTTCCACCAGTGATGATTCATGATTATGATGATATTTCATCATTCTAGGAATCAAGATCTAAAATTTCATCATCATAAAAACAATATTTCCACCAGTGATGATTCATGATGATGATGATGATGATATTTCATCATTCTAGAAATCAAGATCTAAAATTTCATCATCATAAAAACAACATTTACTACTGTGTTGATTCTTGATTATGATGATATTTCATCATTCTAGCAATCAAGAGGTAAAAATTCATCATCATAAAATCAACATTTTCACCAGTGATGATTCATGATTATGATATTACACCATTCTAGAAATCAAGATCTAAAACTTCATCTTCATAAAAACAACATTTCCACCTGTGATGATTCATGATTATGATGATATTTCATCATTCTAGGAATCAAGATCTAAAATTTCATCTTCATAAAAACAACATTTCCACCTGTGATGATTCATGATGATGATGATATTTCATCATTCTAGGAATCAAGATCTAAAATTTCATCATCATAAAAACAACATTTCCACCTGTGATGATTCATGATTATGATGATATTTCATCATTCTAGAAATCAAGATCTAAAATTTCATCTTCATAAAAACAACATTTCCACCTGTGATGATTCATGATTATGATGATATTTCATCATTCTAGGAATCAAGATCTAAAACTTCATCTTCATAAAAACAACATTTTCACCTGTGATGATTCATGATTATGATGATATTTCATCATTCTAGGAATCAAAATCTAAAATTTCATCATCATAAAAACAACATTTCCACCAGTGATGATTCATGATGATGATGATGATGATGATATTTCATCATTCTAGAAATCAAGATCTAAAATTTCATCTTCATAAAAACAACATTTCCACCTGTGATGATTCATGATTATGATGATATTTCATCATTCTAGGAATCAAGATCTAAAATTTCATCTTCATAAAAACAACATTTCCACCAGTGATGATTCATGATTATATTTCATCATTCTAGGAATCAAGATCTAAAATTTCATCATCATAAAAACAACATTTCCACCAGTGATGATTCATGATGATGATGATGATGATATTTCATCATTCTAGAAATCAAGATCTAAAATTTCATCTTCATAAAAACAACATTTCCACCTGTGATGATTCATGATTATGATGATATTTCATCATTCTAGCAATCAAGATCTAAAATTTCATCTTCATAAAAACAACATTTCCACCAGTGATGATTCATGATTATGATGATATTTCATCATCCTAGGAATCAAGATCTAAAATTTCATCATCATAAAAACAACATTTCCACCAGTGATGATTCATGATTATGATGATATTTCATCATCCTAGGAATCAAGATCTAAAATTTCATCTTCATAAAAACAACATTTCCACCAGTGATGATTCATGATTATGATGATATTTCATCATTCTAGGAATCAAGATCTAAAATTTCATCATCATAAAAACAACATTTCCACCTGTGATGATTCATGATTATGATGATATTTCATCATTCTAGGAATCAAGCTTTAAAATTTCATCATCATAAAAACAACATTTCCACCTGTGATGATTCATGATTATGATGATATTTCATCATTCTAGAAATCAAGATCTAAAATTTCATCATCATAAAAACAACATTTCCACCTGTGATGATTCATGATGATGATGATATTTCATCATTCTAGGAATCAAGATCTAAAATTTCATCATCATAAAAAAAACATTTACTACTGTGTTGATTCTTGATTATGATGATATTTCATCATTCTAGCAATCAAGAGGTAAAAATTCATCTTCATAAAATCAACATTTTCACCAGTGATGATTCATGATTATGATATTACACCATTCTAGAAATCAAGATCTAAAACTTCATCTTCATAAAAACAACATTTCCACCTGTGATGATTCATGATTATGATGATATTTCATCATTCTAGAAATCAAGATCTAAAATTTCATCTTCATAAAAACAACATTTCCACCTGTGATGATTCATGATTATGATGATATTTCATCATCCTAGGAATCAAGATCTAAAATTTCATCTTCATAAAAACAACATTTCCACCTGTGATGATTCATGATTATGATGATATTTCATCATTCTAGGAATCAAGATCTAAAATTTCATCATCATAAAAACAACATTTCCACCTGTGATGATTCATGATTATGATGATATTTCATCATTCTAGCAATCAAGAGGTAATAATTCATCATCATAAAATCAACATTTTCACCAGTGATGATTCATGATTATGATATTACACCATTCTAGGAATCAAGATCTAAAATTTCATCATCATAAAAACAACATTTCCACCAGTGATGATTCTTGATTATGATGATATTTCATCATTCTAGCAATCAAGAGGTAATAATTCATCATCATAAAATCAACATTTTCACCAGTGATGATTCATGATTATGATATTACACCATTCTAGGAATCAAGATCTAAAATTTCATCATCATAAAAACAACATTTCCACCAGTGATGATTCATGATTATGATGATATTTCATCATTCTAGGAATCAAAATCTAAAATTTCATCATCATAAAAACAACATTTCCACCAGTGATGATTCATGATTATGATGATATTTCATCATTCTAGGAATCAAGATCTAAATTTCATCCTCACAAAAACAACATTTTCACCTGTGATGATTCATGGTGATGATGATATTTCATCATTCTATTAGGTTGTTGCAAAAATAATGACGTAATAATGTCTTTTTTTGACATTAATTTATACGTCAAAAACGACATTATTACGTCATTATTTTTCACCAACCTAATAGTAATCAAGATCTAAAATTTCATCAGTATAAAAAAAAATTTACAACTGTGATGATTCATGATAATGATGATATTGCATCATTCTAGAAATCAAGATCTAAAATTTAATTATCATAAAATAACCTATTCATCAATATAAAAACAGTCTTTCCACCACAAGTAGTGTGACAGTAGCAGTAGTAAAAACAATAACAGTGAGATATCTTCTTCCCTTCAGAAAAGTCCAGAATTTTGAAATCTTCCCTTAACCATGAAATTCTCAAAATTGTTATGAACAAGTTGATATTTTAAAGAAACAAAAACAGACACTATCCCTGAGAACATTTTAAATACACAAAACTAATACTGTAAATAACATTCATGAAAAGTAAATATACAATATCCTTGTCATTAATTTCAATACATATCTCAATGTCTTATTGTTTTATGTGTTATTCATTTTGTTTTCAGTATAAAAAAATGAGAAAAGGAATCATCTATCAGCTACTAATACATATAACATGGAGTATCTTATATCAACAACCTCAACATTCACCCTTTTACAAATATTTTCATGGTAATTGTTCTGATGAATTTTCCCCTAGATTACCTTGACTTTTTGAATTTAAGTGCAGTACTAGATTAGCAGCAAGGTCAAAGTCTAAATGTCTACATATTCTCTGTTAACTGTTTCTTTAGTGAGGAGAAAGGACAATAAAAGAACCGGATTCAGGACGATAGAAGATGGTGACTGATGTTGCATTTAAATTTTGGAATATTGTACGTTACAACAAAGCAAGAAGCTAGAAGAGAGTTCCAAAGGACAGAAGTGTAAGAAAAGAAACTATTGAAATAGAATTTACACTTGCATCTAGCTCTTTCTATACTTGTGGAGGGTGTGTGGCAAAGCCATTGTCTAACATATTCAAATAGTTTCCATCTATAATGTTTCTCTCTGTTTATTAATAACAACCTCATCCATACATTTACATTTGGACTTGAGTGGTATGTACCAATTGTTTCTTGGATGGTTTAAAGTCTCAGAAAAGTTTTATTATTTAATTTGTTAATAAAAAATTTTGCTCTTTTTTCTTTTATTACATTCTGGCTATGATGACAAACTACAACCAACAGCAAGGCCTTTGATCAGGAGGTTTTGAGGAGCATGGAATCACCTCTTTATTGCTGGTGTTCCATGCTCGACCCAGACCCGTGTTGGTAGCACCTGTTAGGGTCCCAGTGATGGGCAAATAGTTGACTACCCACCTCACCCTGCAAATTGGGGTCAAAACACCATGAAATTGTAAAAACATGTTTAAATACCAGCAATATGTTTTGTAAAAAATTATTACTAGCAATGAATTATTGAAGGAAAAAATTATTACCAGCGGTACATTTTTGGAAAAAAATTACCAGCAATACTTTCTTTAAAAAAATAAATTACCAGCAATACATTTAAAAAAAACCATCAGTACATTTTTGAAAAAAAAGATATTACTGACAATACATTTTAAAAAGGAAAAAAATTTTACCAACAATACATTTTTGGAAAAATATTACCAACAATACATTTTTTGGAAAAAAATATTACCAACAATAAAAATCTTGTCAGCATTAAATAACTCATTGAGATTGGTATGTTGTAAAACAAAAGAAACCAAGTAAAACCAAACTTTTTCTATTTATGATTTCAAATATGGCAGTTATCTTATCTACACCCTCCACAACTGCCCATCTGTCATCACTTTAATCAATATTTCCCCCCTTATCCTCTCTCACATTCCTTATTCTGTTACACTTTTACACAAAAATATGAGAGATTACTGTTTTCCCACTATCTCTATTGCTGTGTGTGTTAAATTTACTGAACACTCTTTCCTCAATATATGTCCAAAAAATTTCAACTGTCTTTTTTGAGGCTAAGTAGTGCTTGTTTTATGTTCTCATTTTCCTTAAAACTTTCTTGTTGCTCATATTTTCTGTCCATGATATTCTCAGTATCCTCCTGTAGAACCATATCTCAGTTGTTTCAGGTCTCTTCTTCATTAGTGAGAAAATTTTTCAACATTTTCATATTTAGCTGGTATGGTTGGAACAGGTAGAAATAAGGAATCTAGTTTGTCTGAATAATTTTCATCAGGTAAGACACGTGAGAAAACAATATCAGAATAGAACTTTTGTTTACATCTAGCTATTTCAATAGTAAAATGATGAGACCTAACTGCCAAACTAGTAGTTAGACTAATAAAATTCATGTGGTTATATTTATACAAAAGACAGAGAGAAGCCATGTCATGTCAGTGAGAAAGTATATATATAGCCAGATCACCAGACCAGATATAGGAGCAATATTCAATGCATGGACAAATGGTAGATTTGTAAATGTGCAAGATTAATTCTGATGCACATTGCATATACACTCTTTGCATACAGACGTGTATGTGAAAAGTGCACATGTGCAATCATTATAATACCATTGGATGATGAATGTTCACAAGTTTGATGTGTATTTATGACTTTGCTTGAAAAGGCAGGCAGTCTGCTACTAATAAATGTTGAGAAAAGTTGGCGTCAGTTACTTTTCTTCCCTTGGTAGAAAAACCATTTTCAAGCCTTTCTTCATGTTTCCATCAGAAAATCATTCCACTTGAAAGAATAGGAGCAAAGCAGAAGACTGGTGGAGTAGATGTAAAGTCAGTGGGCAATGAAAATTGATGCTGAAATATTACATAAGTATCTCTTTCTCATATATATATATATATATATATATATATATATATATATATATATATATATATAATGTCATCCACAGACAGACTGTTTTGCTGTTTCACAGCTCTTCAGTGTGGCTAGACATCCGGTTGCCTCTATTTATGATTGAAACCCGACTAAATTGGCATGTGTGTGTGTGTGTGCCATGTCCCTTAAGTACATTGGGATTATGACTCTCCACAGATTCCTGTCTTTTTTTTGCTCTCAACAATACCATTTACTTTATGATTCCTCTTTATGCTACTTGTTCCACCATCCATTTATTCAAAATTGTTAAGTAGTTATTCAAAATATCCCTTCAGGACATGGGTGGTTATGAAAAAAAGTGAAAAAGTCAGATTGATTTTACACTTAATCAATATTATGAGCAGAAATCCATTTCTAAAATGATAACAAATCAATATTTTTTTTCTTCTTACAAATGTCACAGATTAAGGCATGTCTGAAGAATGCTAATCCATAAAAGAGATTTCCCAAATAATTTTCCTTATATTTTATGTGTGGTCCAGTTTACTTCAGTAGTGCTCAAATTATATATATGGTGACATATCTATAATATAGTTGCATCCTATCAGTTCTGATATATTTTTTAATATATAATATTTGTAACATAACAAATGTTATGAGGTGATACATATTCCTAAAATATACCTGTTCTGTCTTGTCATATAACAGTTTATCTCAATACTACATATCAATAATATGAATCCTATCAGCTTTCATATATTTGTTTAATATATCCTGTTTGTGATACAAATCTTTTAATAACAGCTAAGTAGGTTTGCTAAAATGCAGGAATTTATGTGGATTGCATTTTATTACATGTTCCATTATTAATCTCATGTACTTCATTGATTTTCTGAGAAGGTTGCTATCTACATATCTTGAAATTCCTGTATCTTTTAAGGTTTTATTAATAACAGAAAATATCTCCATTATTGTTTTATAGAACTGAACTTGTCACTGATATCATGCTCCTAAGTGTGTTTGTGTGTGTGTGTATAATAGATGATAATATGATAAGGTTAATGATTATGAATAGAAATAAAGATCTCTTAACTAAAAAAACAGCAACATACATTGTTAGAAACATTTAGGAAATAAATCCTATATATATATTTCAACCAATAAAATCCCATCAGAAGGTTTGTTTGATAAACAGTATTTACTAGTGCAAATAATGCCAAAATACTTACCGACATAGTTGTAGACCTACCATGTGTTATTTTTTGACCATTTAGAAAATAACAATAATAACTCTTTTTCCCCACTCCCGCAAGCCAGTGGGAAATTATTTTCTAACTAATAAAAACCTTGTATTCAAAAAGTTCACATCTCTATGAGAAATTAGATTTTGGATCTTCCTTACAGATATAAAAATAGAAATATACTTCTTCTCAAGGCTCACAATAATTTTGGAGGCCAGTTTGATCTACATGCATATACACAATGGAAGGGATAACAGCTGGTAGCCACCGACTAAGGCTTTGTCCACACACACACACACACACACACACACACACAATAGAAGGGAATAACCAGCAGCTGACAATTAAGCCTTTGTCTACAGACACATTAAGCTGATCTTCATAAAGTCTGTCCACACATTTCACAAAGCACTAAGAACACTTTATAAAACAAACTTCACTGCCAGGAAATTGAACATTTTATTGTAAATGTATATTTCTGAAAAGAATATCTAAATGTTATTTCAACTGATGTTCTTGATCTACTTTTCCTTCAGAAAATAACTTTTTTTATGTTTCATTTAAAAGATGTGTTGTTGTTGTTGTTGTTAAATATTTGGAAGCCTGACACTCTGCAATAAAAACCTGGGTAGACAGAACACAACAACATCTTCTCCTATGTGCCATGTCCCTTCAGGACATTTATGATCATGTCTCTCCACAATTTCCTGTCATTTGTAGCTCATAATAAGTTTTGAGTTTTGTCTTTTTGTTAACTCTTCTAAACCCTGTTTTGTAATCCATTTACTAAAGCTCACTATATATTTGAAACAATATATTTGATTGGCTCAGTTTATGTTCACAGTTCCCACAAAAAAAAAAAAAATGGGAAAAATAAAGACGTATTTCCTTTCTGTTTATTCACCTATTGATGAATTAGCAATCAGTGAGAAGGTGAGATTTCCTGGTAAAAAAAAGTAGTTTCTCCATTTTCATCTCAATAGAAACCCATGAGTCTGCAATAGTTCTTATTGGGAAGTCTCTCCCTATCACTGACAGAGATGTTTGTGAAAGCCCAGCTTTCTACTGAAGAGTCGTGAGCAGGAGTCACAGAGAAATATAACCTGAAAACTTGAGTCATTTACTTAAATAATCTTGTCAGATTGAGACTTTATAATGATTCCATGCCTGGTGCCAAACCAATTCAGGAATGTCTAATCTGTCTGCTGGATATAATTACAAAACTTACAAAAATTTGCTTGAAAATGAAACAGGACCAGGGACTTTAACTTAATTCTATAATTGAATTTGAAGTTTTTAGTTTCTGTTTTTGAAACATGGTAATTCCTGTGTAGCGATGGAACCATATTTTTAAATTAGTAAATTTATAATATTTATGCTCTGTAGATTTGCATTGAGCACTGTTTTGCAAAATAAAAATATTAGTAAGAACACTGGATTATATATCTTACTATTCTTTCTTTTTATTATAATATATGAGTTCCAATCTAAAAGACACAAAGTGAAGGCACTTGGTAGAGATTAACCTTGAACTTTATTGTGCATAGACACAAAGTTATAACTTCCTTTGTTTATAGTAGTGCTTAGAAGGAAAGTTTGTACAGTATGATTATCTCACCACACTACAGAGGTTTCATCAGTGACCATAGCTTGTGCAGTGGTTTTTGATCAAGAAAACATTTCCTAAGTCTGACAATGATCATATTCCCCAGATTTTGCTTCTCGTGATTTTTCCCTCTTCAAAAATGAAATCCCATTTGAAAGGAACAAGATTTCAAAACATCTAGGAAATCCAAGAAAATAACAAAGCAGTTGCTTGCTATCCCCAAAAATGAGTTCCAGGAATGCTTCCATCTTTGGAAATGATAGTGGACAAAGTGTGTTGATTTGGAAGGGGACTAATTTGAAGTAGATTAAATGCAGAATGAATGTGTGTTGCAGTTTTCTTTTTATAGCATCTGTCCCAATACATTTTGATCAAACTTCATTATATATATATATATATATATATATATATATATATATATAGAGAGAGAGAGAGAGAGAGAGAGAAATAGATAGATCGCCTGACAAGGGAACCAAACAATTAAACAAAGTTACTTCTATGAAATTCTGAAGTAGAGGTGCTGAATATAACATCAATAATCAGCTTAGTGATAAATTTTATATTTGTATTAATCATATATATATATATATATATATATATATATATATATATATATATATATATATAGACATTTGTTTACATTTGTAAAAACAACATGCTGCCTCATTCTGTTGAATGAAGTTAGCTCAGTGGTAGAAACTCTGACTGACACCAAATCAGTTTGGTTTCAATCCTGGCTCGAGACATTCAGTTGTCTAGTTGCAATGAAGTGCTATGATACAGTGAAACAGTACTGTCTGCAAATGATATATATATATATATAAATATATATATATATATATGTATATGTATATATATGTATGATGGACACTCCTGTCAATTTCAATGTATGAGGATCCGACAACCTCATTCATTTTTTATGTTTGTGTTATATGTGGTACCTCAGTTCTGATAGTGACCTGCATACAAGTCCACATATTGTGCAACAGTGAAGATCTTGGAACATAGCAAGAGGAACATTTGCTGATGCTTTTCACACTTGTCATTCGTCTTTTAGCTGGTTATTCAGAGTGATTTCAAAATTTCTGATACACTCTGGCACAAATGTCTCTGGTTGCTCCAAGTTACTACGAGGCACATTGACAGCTGAGAGGTTACTCTTTTGCTTGTTTTCATACCTGAGCCACACCCATCCACTTTCAAGCTGGGTATATGCAAGGTGTATCAAAAATAATTTTACAAACTTTGTGGGTGGGTTCCTGACACTAAAACAAGATAAAATGTCCATATAATAAACATATACTGCCCAAAAGGCCATCATTGTACCTCAACACAGCAACTCATAACAAATGTTCAAAATGTCCTCAACTTGCTTCTACACATGCATGCACCTGTGAGATCATTGACTGGCTGACCTTTTCAAATACTCCCACATGGTGTCAAATGGACTCGCAGGCTCCCATGACATGTCGATGAAGCATCTCTGCATTATTAATGTCTGCTGCATAAACCAATTGTCTTAGGTGGCGCCACAGAAGAAAATCCAAAGGATTGAGGTCGGGGGAATGTGCAGGCCATGCAACCAGGTCCACCCCCTAACTATCCATTTTTCATGATAGATGTCAGCCAGTGCATTGTGAACAACATGACTAAAATGAGCTGGACCCCCTATCATGCATGAACCACATGTGTCTTCATATTAGCAGGGGTACATCACCTAGCAGGTCTAGAAGTGTGTTTAAAATAGTCCATGTAGACAGCTCTTGTAAGACATGCTGGAAGAACATATGGACCTACCAGACAGTCACCTACAATTCCAGCCCACTCATTAATCATAAACTGATGCTAGTGTTTAACCTGTATTGTAAAATGGGGATTCTGATCCACCCACAAATGTTGGTTATGTAAATTTGTTATTTCATCTCTTCCAAATGTTGTCTCATCCACAAAAAGATTGAAGAGAAAAACAATGGATTGGAAATTTCTGCAATAAACCATAAGCAAAAGTTCTTCTGTGGTGAGGGATCAGAGGGTGAAAGACCTTGCGCATGTTGCAAATGATATGGATACAGGAACTGCTCTTGAAGTACCCTCCATGTATTACTATGAGATGTACAGCATGTTAGGGCCACTTGACAAGTGTTGATACCTGGATCATGTTCGACAGCCTGTAGAATGTGCTCTTCATGGTCAGGCATATGAGCAGATCTTGGTCTTTCTTGATCCATAGTTTGTAGTGTTATGGATCCTGTCTCAGCAATGTGATGCTAAACAGCAGCAAATATTGGATTACTCAGCTGCTTTCAGTCTGGAAACACAATCTGATACAGCTGTGCAGACTCATGTCCATTACCATTCATGTAGCCATATGTAAAAATCATATCTGCCTGCTCATGATAGGAATATCCAGCCATTGTTAAACGGAACACTTCTCAGTTAACTCACTACTACACATGTTAAATGTTGAAGACAGACTAACCACAAAAATACATGAATGACAAATATAACCTAACCTACATGGCAACACAGTATCATCTACCATAAACTTTCTTTAAACTTAAAAACTCAAAAACAAAGGATTTGTGGACATATATCTATATGGACTTTTGTCCTTGTTTTGGTGTATTTAAAAATTCCAATTTCAATTTAAAAAGTGGAGGATTCTGGTGGCTATGTACATTAAAAAGGATTTATAATATGATTCAAGGGGAATAACTCTTTCTTGCTTGGAGTAAGGTGATAGCGATAATAAAAACAATAGGTATCAACAATTATAAAATAATAATAATAGAAATAATATTAATAATATAATAATAATAGGGTTCGAATAAGTAAGAGCTATATTAATATGCATCAAAGTGCTTGAGCAGCTATTTGTTTTATGTCTGCATGTGATTATTAATTCACTTCTTTTGCTTAACAAATTAAGGGTATTTATATGTTTTAGGACAACTAAGTCTAAAAAACATAAATTACATTTATTAACTTTTCCACTGAAAAGTTTGACCGTTGCTAATTAATCCCAAGTAATTGTTGGATTTCTATTGCTACTTTTAATTTTCCAGAAAATTTAGAGAGGGCAGTACCATTAATTTATTTAATATTGCCTAATGTCATTTGTCAATAGAAACATGATTTCTAACGGTTTTCAGTTGAACCAAAATAGAATTTGACTTCATCATCATGTTTAGTGCCAGGTTTATAAATTATACCTTTAATCATGCACTTGCTATTCAACGGGCAGGTCTTGTTTTTCAGCAGTTGCATTTCTTAATTGTGAGGTTAATTTTATCTTGTGGGTTGGTTAAGTGCTTGTTTACTATAATTGTGTTGTGCTGTGATGTATACTGATCAATATTTTCACACAACTATAGCTAACTTTCATGTTGTTTTTATTGAAAATCTTCTTGAGTGTTGGGGAATGGCTATTATAAAAGCAAGGGGGTATTATATGAATATATGAGTGATAGATAGATAGATAGATATAAAATTGATGAACAGTTACAATAAGTTATGAAAATTAAATCACTGATTTTTCATTTTAACATTTTTTTATTTCTTATTTATTGATGTCATATTACTCTGTGATTGTTACTGGATTACATTGAGTACTTTTATTGGTTTGTAAAATTTTTGAAGTGGTATAGTTGGTCCACATCACTATTATTAAAATATATTAAGTGTAAAAAAATGGAAAAATATATTCTTTTGGCTAAAAATTAAATTCTTCTTCATACCTAATAACACTGTAACTAATTTTCTAAGAATAATTAACTCATAATTAAAAATATATCTGCAGACATTTTATTTGAAGCATTTTTGATCACATCACTTAAGTTTTAATATGGAGCATTTTATTGCAGATAAAAGGATTAGAATTTACCCAGAATGCATCTGAAATTTTCAAATAAGCTCAAAATCGATGTGCATTATTTTACAATTTGATTGAACTTAAACCACAGGCATTTCTTTTGCTAGTCTTTTCAGTCAAATAACAATATATGCATCAGGTACAGTAATAGATATCTGCACGCATGATAGAGATGAAATAAATTATATATATATATATATATATATATATATATATATATATATATATATATATATATATATATATATATATATATATATATATTTGTAGAGGGAGAGATAAAGAGAGATAGGAAAAGAGATAAAATGGTTATGAGAGAGAGAAACTTATGCATACATTTTTTTAACAATGATGTTCACTCTGTACAATATATATATATATATATATATATATCACTCATTGGCATGTTTATTTACAGAATAAGTATGTAAAAATTTGCCTTTCTTTCAACTGTGTGTTGATGGCTTAGGGAAAAAATATCTGACTCTTGCCAAATCAGTTGGGTTTCAATCCTGGCTTGAAGCAGTTTGTCTATGGATGATAATATATATCAACTGATAATTAGTACAGATAATTCCAAGTAGGACATTAATCTAAAAAGAAAGCTCGATGTAAATAACAGAGCAATACAATAAGTACAGATGATCCTTAAAAATCCATTCAGTTATAATTTATTTCATGAATATACAAATATTCATCTCTTCAGACTGAAGTTTTTTTAATAAATTGAATCAATTTATCCAGATGAAAGCTACTTTTGTCTGGATAAATTGATTCCATTTATTAAAAAACTTCAGTCTGAAGAGATGGATGTTTGTATATTCATGAAATAAATTATAACCAAATGCATTTTTAAGGATCATCTGTAGTTGTTATTATTATTATTATATATCTGTCATCATTGTAATACTTCTTCTTGTACTGTGTCCCTTCAGGACATTGGTGAACATGACTCTCCACAATTTCCTGTCCTTTGTAGCTCTTAATATAATTTTTTTCTTGTTATTTCTCCTAAACCTTGTCCCGCTATCCATTTGCTCAAACTCGCAAGGTAGGTTATGTATTCAATCTGTTCTGTGAGTATCAAAATTTCCAAGCCCTCTTTCCTCATTATGTGCCCTAGAAATTTCAACTGTCTCTTCCAGATGTTAAGTATAAATGTCCTTTCTGTTTCCATTTTCTCTAAAACTTTCTCATTGCTTGCATGTTCTGCCCATGGTATCCTCAGCATTCTTCTGTAGAACTACATTTCTGTGGCTTCAAGTGTCTTTTTCATCTGAGGGGATTGTCCAGCATTTACTGCCATATAAGTAAACAGATAAGTACTCTCTTCCTTGTTTCAAATGAAATTCTTCTGTTTCTTAATACTATGCTTAACTTTTTGGAAAGCATTTTTTCATATCCCAATACACCTTTGGATTTCAGTGTCACACTTTCTGTCCTGTGTTAAAACATTTCCTAGATATTTAAATTTTTGTACTTGCTTGATTTTGGTATCTTCAATTTGTAATTTGCATGTTGAGCTGTTCTTTTTGTGAACAACCATGTATTCTATGTTCTTGTGATTGAAGTTTAGTCCTTTCCTCTCAATTTCCTTCACTAACCTCTGTAGGAGTTCTTGTAGTTTTCTTTCTGTGTCAACTCTGCTCATCTGCATATCTTATGTTGTTAAGATTGTGACTGCCAAAAATGAATTCTGGTAGAATTTCTAATTCTTTCAGAACTGCCTCACTAAATAGATTGAATAAATCTGGTGAGAAGACACACTCTTGTCTTATACTACTTTATATTTTAGTATATTTAGTAAATTCATTTTCTGTATGTACATAAGGGGTTTACTGCCAGTATAGGTTCTGGATTATTCTAATATCCTAGCAGTTCTACACATCCTTCTGCAGTTATATTGGTCTTTCTGATATTCTGAGCATTCCTTGTTGCAGGGTTTTTCATGAACTTGGCACCATTCTTGTCCTATTACAGGTCTGATTCTGATGTGCATACTATTTTTTGAGTTTTGAAAGGAAATGTCACCTATACTTGACTTCTAAATTTTTTGAACTTCATGTAACTGCATTATATTTCGATTTTGTTTATCATTACTTGCCTTGATAAAATCAAATGACAAAATGTGCCAGCAAGGTTTAAGTACCAAATATATATATATATATATATACAGACACATATGAGGAGGTACTGAAAAGTTCTTGGCTTAACAATTAAAATTAAAAATATAATGTTTTATCAGATTTTGGGAAAATAGTCTAGGTTGAAAACTTTTCAGCACTCTGTTGAGACACTTATTACTGACTGAGTCTTGCAGGTAGAATTGAGTATGTACTGTTCTCAACTTCTCAGCTTTTTAATTAATCTTTAAATTTTACCTACATATTCAAGAGATAACAATGTCGAGAAATTTAATTCTTTCTAATAATGATACTTATCAATTTCTTTTCAAAACATATAAAACATTTTTTCTTTATCTCCCTTTACCACTTCCTCACTTCTAGTTTTTTCTTTCTACAATTTGTCTACATATGTAGAGATAGATAAATTTCAACTTTTATTATATATGTTATCTTGACTCCCTGTTGTATCACTGCACGTGATATCTCATCCTACCTCCAATCATCACCCACACCCATTTGGGATCATATTGGTGGTGGTGGTGGAGGGAGACATAATGGATTTTTATTGATAAACTAATGTGTAAAGAAATTTTATGCTTCCGCCCACTCAAATGGAAAGGAGCTGCATTTGTTTTTCTCATTTCTTTGTTAAATTTGGTTTTATGTCAGGTTTGACAAGCATAAAGAAATATATGACATTATCTTGTAAATAGCAGCTCAGTGGTTAGAACAACAGCCTGTTGGCACATAAGTTTGAGGCCCAGTAGGTTAGATTTTTCTTTTTAATCAAATTCACCCCAATCAAGGCAGTAAAGCTACTAAGACATAAGGACTTACTGGGTGTGAAAGAATTAGAAAATAAAAACATTATTAAGGAGCCAGAACAATAAACAAAGATAATAAGGAAGACAGTTGTAAAAAAAGAAACTGTTTGCATAGAACTTATGGTAACATTGAGCCATCTCAACTGTAAAATAATGAGACCTTGTAAATAATAATAATAAAAGAATCAACTAAAAAAATACATTTTCTACACGCCACAGTGGAGGGGGTTCCATCATGATCTGGGGTGCTATCTCCTTCTAAGGAACAATTGAACTTCAGGTTATATAGGGGTGTTAAACCATTGCTGGTTACACTGGCATGTTGGAGAGAGTATCCTTATTGACTGAAGGCACTCGCTTGTGTATAAATGACTGGATATTTCAGCAGGACAACACTGCAATCCATAATGCCCATAGGACAAAAGACTTTTTTCATGGCAAGTAATGTGATTCTGTTGGACCATCCAGCATGTTTGTCTGATTTGAACCCCAATGAAAATTTTAAGAGTGGATGGCAAGGGAAGTCTATAGAAATGAACATCAATTCCAAACAGTGCATGACTTTCATAAAGCCATTTTCACCTTAGAATAACATTCCAGCCAGTATTCTGCAGATGTTTATATCAACCATGCCAAAATGAATTTTTTTTTTCAGAATGATGGCCATACAACTCACTACTAAGAAATCTTGTTAGGCATTTCCTACTTAGTTTAAGACTTCTTTTTGATATGATCTTAAACTTTTGACCATTTCGTATTCAGAGTAATTTTCCAATATTCAAATGTTCCATATGAAATGCTAAAAAAAGTTTTTAATTTTTATTTTTCCTTTTCTTATTTTCATTTTTTGAAACTCTGCTCAAATAAGTGGTTGAGTCAAACAACACAAAAGGTATATTTTTGTTTATTTTCATTGGCCCTAAGATTTTAGCCAGCAGTGTATATGAATTTGACAAAAGTACTTTTCAGGCTAACAGATCTTCTACCAAAAAGTACACAGTATCTGGCCCTGATGAACACATCAATCAGATAACCCACAAGAATCTTTCTTGATTTATTGAATATATTATGTGGTGTGGTGTGATGGGCAATGGCTTAGAATAAGAAATCGGAGTGCTGAGTTCAAATCCCAGTTGGATTCATTACCTTCACTTACGTACAAATACCCTTGGGAAAGGCATGAAGCCATCTCTTCTTCCACCAGCTATGGCTTGAATAACAAGACAGACTGGGTTCTATAGCCTTGGTTGAAAACCAGTCTACCATAGAAGGAAGCACCAACCTACTGTGGAAAAATCTTCTGC
>OZ010582.1:49986863-50016863 GCA_963932145.1 Acanthosepion lycidas
TATATATATATATATATATATATATCGGTAGATATGTATATATATATATAGGTAGATATGTGCGTATATATATATATATATATGTGTGTATATATATATGCACACACACACACATATATATATATATATATATATATATATATATATATATATATATATAAAACATACAAACATGATAGCATGTTGGCTGCGCAATTTAGAAAGCTTCCCCTATTAAAACAAGATGTCTAGTTATTTGGTCAGATTTTGAGCAAAGTTTTATAGTCTCTCTTTCTTTCTCTCTCTCTCTCTCTATATATATATATATATGAATATGTATAAATATAATCAAGTGGATAAATAAAGGTAAATGCCTAAGCAATATATATATATACTATATGTCTTTGTGTAATTGTGGATATGTGTGTATATGTAAATGCTATTTTGTGCATAACTTGGTGCATTTACTGATATATAAATATATATGTATGTGTGCGTATGTGCATATTTATGCATGTATGTTTGAATTTAATGTAAGCTTGTATGTTTGGGCATGTATGTATATTTATATGTATATTTGTAGTTGGGTCTTACTTTGTCTCCTTCTGTAAATATATATATGTGTGTGTGAGTGTGTGTATGTACTTTGTATATGTTTACTGAGATAAAAAAAAATCTTCTGTAGATGCTGTTTTAAGTGTGTGCTAAAAGTCAGAAAAGGGCAACAAAAAAGAAAGACATTTTTTTTCGTATTTGGGATAAAAGTATCAAAGAGGATACACTTAACATTTTTTTCTGCTTTTTCAATTGCATACATTTTTTTTCCTGGTTGCATTAAATTCTGTCTGTTTTTGTTGTTTCTTTCTAGGAAAACAAAATATCATTTATGACATTTTCATTGCTTTTCTTTTCATGTCTTTCTTTTCTGTCTCAAGATACAAGAAGGAACAAGAAAAAAGTTATTTCGTTTGTAAAACATTATTTCACAAGCACAGAGGAAAATAAAATGACCAGCATGTAATTCCATGGTACAGTTTAGAAGTGATATATTTTTTTTTTAAATTTTCTGATATGACCAAAATTTTTTAGAAATATTTTTATATATAGCTTCTTTCTCTACATTAATTACTAAAACCAGACTGTTATAGTTTTTACTGAGTTACAGTTTAAGATGTCCTTACTCTTTACTGAAATTTCCTTAATATGTCCTTACTCCTTAAAAGATATCCTTGAAATTGCCTTTATATGCTCTTACTCCTTAAATAAGATATCCTTACTCTTTACTGAAATCTTAAGATGTCCTTAAATAAAATATTCACACTCTTTACTGAAATCTCCTTAAGATTCTCTTACTCCTTAAAAGATGTCCTTAAATAAAATGTCCGCCCTCTTTACCGAAATCTCCTTAAGATTCCCTTACTCCTTAAAAGATGTCCTTAAATAAAATGTCCCCACTCTTTACTGTAATCTCCTTTACATGTATTACTCCTTAAAAGACGTCTGTTCTTTTTACTGTAATCTCCTTAAAATGTATTACTATTTAAAAGACGTCTGTTCTTTTTACTGTAATCTCCTTAAAATGTATTACTATTTAAAAGATGTCTGTACTTTTTACTGTAATCTCCTTAAGATGTCCTTACTCCTCTGTGTGAATAATTTCCTTAAGATGTCCTTATGTTTCACTGTGATTAATTTCCTTAAAAACCTAAAATGTACAAAAATCTGAAGATCTTTATAAAGAATTAAACAGAAAATGCTTTGAAAGCAGAAAACTTTTACAAACACAATAATATATAACATAATCAATTTTTTCTATATTCTTATGCCTACGGTTGTCAAGTTGATTACTGTAGTCTATAATTAAGTAAGGGTTCCCACCTAGACTGATGTACATTTAGTGTTCTGAATTTTGTCTTTCTTTAAAGGGAGGTTATTCATGACTGACCGGAAGTTGTGATATAATTATTAATCTGTTATTGACTTCTATGATTCTATTAATATTTGAATTGGCTCAGTCATAGATTTTATGAAAATATTCTTGTGATTGTAATTCCTAATTCATTTTTAAACCACTTATTTTTTACAATATTTGAACTATGTTTCTCTTCAAATGTCTTTGCAGATATTAGCTTTGTTTGCTACAGTTCCCAGATTAGTTTAAGCTCACACCAAATAACAATGTGTTGTAAATTTGACTATTGTAGTCTATCATTAAATGCTCACAGACAGACTGATGCACTGAGGTGACTTTTTTTCTTCTAAAGGAGACTAATTATAGTCTTCACATTAATATTGAAATAAGTATATCATTATACATACCTTAATCAAGGACATCACTTCTTTAATAAACAATATTAGGGTCATCCTGAGAAATTCATTTTAATTGTAAAGTCAATTATTTATTCTAATGGTAATGATTGATAAAAGTTTAAGGAGATGACAACAACTGTTGCAGAAGACAAAATATCACAATTAAATTTTAGTTGTTTTATAGGATTAGAGACCTTACTTATCAGTCAGCCCTTGTAGTTTTTACGCGAAATGCATTTCCTTCATTTTAATACCAGTTTCATTATTCTCTCGTGTCTAAAAATTATTTCATAGGATTGGAGACCTTACTTATCAATCAACCCGCATAATTTTGAAGAGAAATAAATTTCCTTTATTTTGATACCAATTTCCTTCTTCTATTTCATCTAAAAATTGTTTTATAGTAATACACTCTTTGTTTATCAATCAACCCTCATAATTTTGAAAAGAGATAAATTTCTTTTATTTTGACACCTGTTTCTCTATCAGGTCTAAAATTTGATTTATAGTTTTGGAGATATTTATCTATCATTAGATTAATAAGATTTTAAGAACATGACACAAAAACGGAATATGATTGTTGCAGGAAAAAAAATATCATAGCTAAAAGGTTTATTATTTAGATTATTTACATTCAGTTGTCATGCCTTCTTCAGGTGACTCTCAAATATTATATTAATCATCTGCTCAAGAACAATATATATACAGATGATACCACGGTATATAGGGTGCATCTCTAAATATCTTGATGACCAGTGCCGGCAGATGATCTCTTCTCTGAGCTAAACTCTCACAGCTCAATGTGGTAAAAGACTGGCTGATATCGTTCAGTACCTCCAAAACAAAACTTGTAACATTTCATCAGCACTGAGCAAATCCTATACCTGCACTAATCCTGATGAGTAGTCATATCTTCAAAGAGGCTTCTTGCCTCAATTGCCTACTGCATCTAAAGCTCACCCCTGAGCTCAAATGGAACATATATATATTGGTGCCATTGTAATATATAGCTGGTCACTCAAATTCGAGGATACCCGTCTACTAGGGCAGCTAGCCAATCCTTATTGCAGACGCTTGCTCAGGCACATTTGTGTTTATTCAACACCTACAGCCCACCTGTGGTTTATACTGCAACTATGCTGAGCAGACCTTAGTTACAGTTTCTGGGAAAGGGCATGTCATCTAGTGTGATCAACAATTTGAACAGGGCCAGTACAGTCAAGCCCTCAGCCACGATGATTGTGACTTCATGCTAGCACAGCTATCGACAGCCCACAAGGGTTCCGTCTACCCAGTTTCACTCACAAAGCTTAGGTCAACCCATGGCATGGTTTTCAGGCGCTTTTCAAAGGTGCCGCACACTGTGAACGACCCATCCAATCTGATAACATCAGGAAATCTCTTTCCTGACTAATCAACCATGTTGAGATTTGAACCTGGGTCTCGTGATCAGAATGAGAACATTTTAACCACTTGACCATGTGCCATTTCAATAGATGCTGGAAGAATGGTCGGTTCCTTGAATTACTCCAGAAAATACCTATGTTGCCATACTCTATTGTTACAAGACCAAGAATTGATGATTGCTGCTATATTTGGGCTTGGTGCTGCCAAGTCCTCACTGCCTAGCTTCAAGAGTTCATGGCCTTGTGCATAATGAATTACTCCCCATCCTGCAAATCTTATCCCACAGACAAAATATTGCTAACTTACTACTTTGTGGAAGAAACTCCAGAGAGGATGCTTCCTTGACAACTGCAATCTTCAAGCCCAGTGTCAGCAGATATCTATCCTACACATCCTACACATCCTCATAATGTGCATTTCTTACTCCATCCTTTCCTCTCCCTCACAACAATTTTGCTCAGTAGTGCTCTACCTTTAGTGTCCCTTGAGCCTTACAATACATCAGTCAGTTTTGTGCTATGTGTGATACATGCTTAGGCGAGCATGTATCTTTTGATACATGACTGACAAGGCAGTTTTTTCTTGCAGTAGGTTGTCATTTCTTTCTGCAGTAGACCAGTTGTCATCCAAGGCTATAGAACCTGGTCTGTCCTGCTATTTACCCATAGTTGGGAGAGAAGAAGAGGATTCATACCTTTGCCAGGGGTATTATTAGCATGTAAGTGAATGTAATGGATTTGACTGGAATTCGAACACGGCTCTCTGATTCCTCAATCCGAGCCATTATCTATTACTCCTCCATAACAACATAAAAATAAAACAGACATGATAGAAAGCTGAATGAAGAAGTCATCTAGATACACCAGACATTAAAAAATTAAAAATAATTTTTTAATTCAAAGTTAACTGTCCATGTCTTTTTGTTTATTTTTTTATATATAGAATTGTAAGTGGCATTTATTGTATTTCCCAATCGTGAGTGAATCCTTCTTCAAATATTGTGGACTGGCAGTACAGAATCACAAAGAACTGTGCCAAATGATAAAAACCTTGAGGATTACCAACAGCAGCAACAAATAAAAGGAATAGTACAAGTAACTCTAATAGAAAATAATGACAAAATCAAGATGTTAACAATTCACACCACTTCAAATAAAAGGTTAACTTCTTAATGTATATGTATATATATATATATATATGTAATGTATATTTCATTGATCAGCAAGGGCATTTTTGTTACGTCTTCTTCATCTTCTTTTTCTTCTATGTGCTTCGTCTCTTCAGATGTTTGGCGATCTTTGCTCTCAACAATTACCTGTCCTTTGTAGGTCTTAATAAGTTTTGTCTTTATGCCATCTCTCCTAAGCCCTTCTCTGCCACCCATTTGTACAAACTCACAAGGTAGGTAGTGTGTTGCTTTCCTCTGTCCCCCTTACCTTCAATCTGTCCTGTGAGTATCAAATTTTCCAAGCCCTCTTTCTTCATTATGTGC
This sequence comes from Acanthosepion lycidas, assembly GCA_963932145.1. NCBI lineage: Eukaryota > Metazoa > Mollusca > Cephalopoda > Sepiida > Sepiidae > Acanthosepion > Acanthosepion lycidas. The sequence goes on from OZ010582.1 coordinate 49,992,052, forward strand.
TCCAGAAATTTCAACTATCTCTTCCTGATGTTAAACATAAGTGTCATTATTGCTATTGCCTCTAGAACTTCATCATTGCTCACATGTTCCATCAATGGTATTCTCAGTATCCTTCAGTAAAACCACATTTCTGTTGTTTCAAGTCCCTTCTTCATCTTAGAAGAGGCTGTCCAGCATTTACTTCCATATAGGAGGACTGTTACTGCATAACAGTTCAGTACTCCTTTCTTTGTTTCTAATAATATTTTTCTTTTTCTTAATATTTTGCTCAGCTTTTAGAAGGCATCTTTTGCTATGCCAATGCACCCTTGGATTTCAATGTCACACTTTTCATGCTCTGTTAAATACTAAACACTTCAGATAGGTATCTGAATCATCTGTAACAAATATAGTAGAGGAGACAAGGAAATTGAACATAAAATAGGATGTGCTAGAGGTAGTTTTTCCCAACACCGCAAGTTGCTACAAAACCAAAACATCAACCTGAAAAATTGAGTCATGTCCTTAAATAGCCTCACTAAATTGAGACTTTCATATGGATGTCATGCATGGCATCAAACCCATTCAGAAATATCTAAACTGTCAGTTGTATACAACCACTTCCTAAGATCAATGGTGAAGAAAGTTTTTGAGCAAGTCTGATGGTCTTGGCAAAGATCATCCTTCTTTGAACATTATGGTCTGGCATTACAGAATCACAAAGAACTGTACCAAATGATAGAAACCATGTCACTTGATGATTACCAACAGCAGCCACAGTATAAAAATAAAAATAAAAAAATAAAACAAACATGATAGAAAGCTGAATAAAGAAAGATACATCAGGTACATCAGACGTTAAAAAATTCAAAAATTTAAATTCAAAGCTAACTGTCCATGTCTTTTTGTTTTTGTTTTTTTTATATAGAATTGTAAGTGGCATTTGTTGTATTTCCCAATTGTGAGTGAACCCTCATTCAAATATTGTGGGATGGCAGTACAGAATCACAAAGAACTGTACCAAATGACAGAAACTACATTACTTAAGGATTACCAAGAGCAGCAACAATTAAAATGGAAAGAGAAAATAATGGCATAATCAAGATGTTAACATTCCACACTACTCCAATCAAATGGTTAGGAAGGAAACCCTCATCAATACTAAAAGGAAAGAAAAAGAGTTAGTATACTTGAGAAACCTATTGTCCTGAAAAATTTGTTTTAAGAGAGAGATTTCAGAAATTTCAACTGAAACTCACACTTGCTGTTCAGTCAATAAATGTCACATGTTTCCTTATAGGGAAATAGCTATTATTATCATTACCATTATCATATATGTAAGATTGACTCTTGCTAAAACCAGTCTGAAGAAACTTCTAAACATGGAAATGTGTTATGCAAGAGTATTTTTTCATTTTGTCATTCAATCAATTATTGTTAGCAATTAATGAGAACATGGAAAGAAAAAGACATTTATACTTAACATCAAAACGAGAAATTTCTGGAGCACATAATGAAGAAAGAGAGCTTAGAAAATTTGACACTCACAGGACAGATTAAAGGCAAGAGGAGTGCATAACCTACCGAACAAGCTTGTGTAAATGATTGGCTGAACAGAGCTTAAGAGAGACAATAAAAAGACAAAATTTACTGAGCAAAAAAAGATAGGAAATGTTGGAGAGCCATAAACATCCTGAAATGGCATATAGAAGAAGAAGTCTGATATATAGATTTGTATATTATAGATTTTATATTTATAAATAGATTTGCTATTATTGATATATGTTTCCAAAAAGTATCTTGTCAGGCAGCAAACAAAACTATCGAGTTTCAGACTGAGATTTGAAATGCAAGATGACAGTTTTGTTTGATGTAGGATTTCTTTTTATTGGAACCTATGGCATATTCAGACTGAAGTAACTTACATTCTCTTATATGAATAATTTTTGTCTGAATTATGAAAGCTACTCACACAAATGAAAGCAAGAAGAAAGGACTATCAATCGTATGGTCATTAGCAAAAGAGAGACAGCTGAAAATGTTAGAATCTTGAGTGTTTCAACAGACCATGGAAAAACTGACACAATATATTAACTTGAGTATTCTGATAGTATTACGACCCCTAGTAGACCATTTTGCATAGAGAAAAACTACAATTTTCAGCAAATGGATGAAGGAAAAAGTACTATAAAGAGAAAGAGGAATCATCAAGTAGATGGTATTGTGGAGAGCAAAATATAAAAAAAACAGGAAGCTGTGGAGAGCTCTAATCCCAATGAAGTGAAGGGACATGACACATGCATATATATATATGAAGAAAAATATACGGAAAAAACAAACAAAAATCCTTATATGCAATTATGCTGTCTTTGTCATGTTGAATTGATAATGTTAATTATATTTTATGAATATGTCCTGAAGATGGTTTATTAGACCGAAACGTCTGACGTTGACATTATATTAACATTAAAACAGCATAATTGCATATAAGGATTTTTGTTTGTTTTTTCCGTATATTTTTCTTCATACTGTCGGATCTATATCCATATATTTCCTTACATATATATATGCGTGTGTATTTAGGCAGCAAATTCTCTTTTAGGCATGTCTGATTGAATAAATTACAGACATTATGTCTGCTAATTTTTAATAAAATCTGTTGATACTCACGGATAACTTTCCGTGTATTGATGTTAAAGGAGGAGAGAAATGTGCTATAGCTGTTTAAATTTCTTTTGTTTTTATTTGCCAGGTACTTTCGATTTTCTTTCAAGATCATCTTCAGGGGTGCATTTAGTACAAAACTATACGTTGTTTATTAGTACAAGTATTTATACAAAGATATGTGTTGTTATCCATTACCATAATTTTTTTCATTATGCTTTTAAATGCAAATGGTTGACAATGTGCTAAGCATTCATTAGAATGTGAAAAAATTATCCACTATGGAATTTTTTTGATGTTATAATGTCATGGTCATGCATGCATTAAAGTGTGAAAAAACTGTTCCTTTACAGGAATTTCAGAACATTACTGGTGGAGTAAGGAGGAGTAATGGATAGTGGCTCGGATTGAGGAATCAGAGAGCTGAGTTCGAATTCAAGTCAAATCCATTACATTCCCTTTGGTGTTAATACCCTTGGCAAAGGTATGAATCCTCTTCTTCTCCCTGCAGCTATGGGTAAATAGCAGGACAGATCAAGTTCTATAGCCTTGGATGGCAACTGGTCTACTGCAGAAAGAAATGGCAACCTACTGCTGGGAAAGAAATTTGACTCATCAGTCATGTATCAAAAGATACATGCCCACCGAAGCATGTATCATGCATAGCACATAACTAACTGACTGCATTATTCATAGTTGATTCTGTTTAGTGCTGGCTTTAATTTTTTAATATAAATTATTTCTAGTATCTGTAATCTGAATTTGTTTTCTTCTTGGTGTAGGATAGTTGTGCTGTCAATTAGTAATTTTTTATATTGCGAATGTGGCTTGATAATTTTAACACCTCAAAAAACTAAATTTCTCGCCATTAAACATCTGAGAGACCCTTCTCTGCCTTCCATCAGCATGGCTGATGCTAACCTCTAGGAAAGTGATTTGTTGCACCTACTTGTTGCAAATACTTTCATGGTAATTGTTCAAATGAGCTCTTTGCTATGGTACCTAGAGTTTTTGAATTTAAGGACAGTACTAGACAGGCATCAAGATCTCTTCAATTTACAGTTGAGCTGGTTAGATGTAACAATAACTTCTATGCTAACAGTTTCTTTTCTCACACTTCTTGCTTGTGGAACTCTCCTCTAACTCATGCCCACTTTTCTTGATATCTTCTAATAACAGACTGCCTGCCTCTTTAAGTGAAGCTTTAAATAAAATCAAACCACGAATATTTATCCTCCAATGGTACTATAATGATTACACTCACATGTGCACTTTTCACATTGCAAATGGCTGTCTGTATGCAAAGAGTGTAAATGCAAATGTGTGTAGAGTTCTTAGAGAAAATGAAGTTGTGTATATGCGTTTGTGTGTTTGTTTCCTCAATAGGTAATACATATTCATGATAGACCTCCATCTTAGCATGTCTAAGGAAAATAGGAAAAAGGCTGGCACGCATGCTCACTTTTCTTGTATTTAACCTACATCATAATGTCTCTGGGTGGAATAGCAGAAAGAGAATGATAGAAAATATTACAGTGTATTTATAGGTTCAGAAATCATCTAGTTACATTTTTTAGGAAAGTAAGTGGGGGTAACTCCACAAGAGCTCTGAAAGACAGTCGGCCAAGAAATTGGAAGAGAGTTCCATAGATGACAAGAGTGAGAAAAGACACTATTAGAATTGAAATTATGGCTACATCTAGGTATTTGAACAGTAAAACGATAATACCTAATTGCCAGTGTAGTACTATATGGTGGGGACAGCTGATCAGAACACTTTCCATTGATCAAAATGCATAGCCAATGATGATGTATAGAAAGAGTGTATTTTCACTGGAAATTTACTTTCTTTATTTTCCTAGTATCTGTTGCAGTCTCTGTAGAAATATTTTTTTAGTTAATTCACCCCAAACACTACTAAGACACAAGGAGGCTACTGGAAGTGAAAGAGAAGGAAAAGATTTTAGAATGAACTGGAAATCCAATAATAGTATATAATTCAGAGTTTACACAGAGACATTAGAAGCATAGAGTTGAAGTAGAATTTAGAAGGAACCAGAAACTGAATCTTAAATGGGAATCAAAAGACCAGGGAGGAGTGTGAACTGGACGATAGATGAACCCATTATAGAAAAAAATAACAGTGGTAAAAAAAATAACAGTGGTAAAAAAAATAACAGTGGTAAAAAAAAATAAATAAATAGTAAAAATTTCAGTGTTTAGGCAGCGATATTAGAAGTATAGAATTGTAGAATTTATATGGGACCAGGAACCTAATCCTGAACAGGAAACAAGGGATAAACCTCTACTTCTGTTCAAAAGATGGGTGAGGAATGTGAACCGGACGATAAGTGAACTTATAAGATAAAATAAATAGGATGCATTACTTCTGGAGCGCCCCTGCATATTTTGAATTCAAATAATCTCATTAAAATTACTTTACGTAAAAATCAAGAAGCCAAATAAATATATCCTGGACCCTTTTATTTTATTTAAATCTCTTACATAATATTTTAAACTTCTATCCAATTCATTCCTGGAATCCATTTGATATTCTTTCTGATTTGAACTGTAAATATGTGTAGGATGAGATATATCATTATCCACCCTGAAGACAACATCTTCTGCAACATATACATGATGCTGGCAAAATGCAGTTCTAGAAAATGACGAAAAACAGAAACAATGAATACTAGTGGGCGTAAAAAAAAAAAAAAAAGATAAAAAACTAATTTAATTTTTCTTTGATATAAATAATTTTACATTTCAGTCACTAAAGCTTTTAAAATATCTTTTGCTATCATTCACTGCAGATAAGTTGTCGTCTCACTCACTTGCTGTTCTTTGTACTACATAAATTGATTATCATAATCGCCGTTCACCTACAGCAGCCAGAACAATTATATTTTAAAAGCATGTGTACCGATAGGATTTTGTAAAATAATAGTTCTTTAAATTTTATTTTTTTTATTTTGATATTGAAAGAAATTCTAAAATGTTCCTTCTACAGAAGTAGCAAAAGAAATCAATGGCAGAACATTCAGTTAATTTTCAAAAGTAAAATTTGGAACAATAATTATATTAAACAGGGCGGATGACAGACAAATACTTACTGTCACTCATCTTGACTCATTAGTTATTATACAGCCCAGATTTGGAGTAATCAGCTTAAGATTCATGTTTGTTTGTTTAACGGCATATCAACATCTTATGGGTCATTTCATAAAATACATCTATTGGATGCTTTGGTACACATCATCAGTGATGTTTCTAGCCAAAGTTCATTAGGAGTTTCAGGCCTTTCGACATCATACCCCCTCTCCACGGTGACCCAGCCAATACTGATAGGGTATAGACTTGTGTACCTTCTATGAGCTACAGTTTTTTTCCATCTTTATAACTATACACTGTGACTCCCCTTAGCAATTTATAGCCCACTCCCAGATAACTTACGGTTCACCAGCAATGTGTGCTCTTCCATAAAAAAGGAAGCAAACGCACACACAATTTCTATCTTGTCAGAAACATGGGGGTGTGATTGGCTTGAAGTGGTAAGTAATGATTTGTTTCCCCTCACTGAGTCACATTCTATTTCCGTTCATGTTAATCATTTGCCTGAAGGAGAAAAAAAATCCTCCTTCCTTTTTTCCTTGACCTTCCCCCTGCATGAGTCACACACACACACACACACACACACACACACACATCAATGACAACACATTCACACATCAACATACAAAACATAAATAAATAAAATGAACAGATATATATATATATAAAAAAGAATATGCTGTATCCCTGGTAGAGAGCAAACAGGTGCTAGATCTTAGCCAGAGATCATCTGTAGGTAACAATGGTTCGGGGTACCTTATTTTGTCCCCTAGTTGAGACTCTTTTGTCAAGTGTAGTTTTAGGTCATACCCAAGACGATTCCTGCAAAAAAAAAAAATAAATAAAAAAAAATATAAAAGAATCGGCAATAAAAAAAAGAATATTAATCACTACTTCCTTTCATCTCCTTATATTTAATGCCAAAATTTAATTTTCTTACGAGCTTGAGTAATTTTTTCATTTTACAAAAATCTGTTACTGGTAATTCTTTTATTATTTTTTAAAGTTTTTTTTTACATCAATTTGTGGGGTCACTATTTACCCATAGCTGGGAGCCTAACAGGTTCTACCACATCCAGGTAGGGTGTACCTGGGAACAATAGCAATTAAGTGGTGGTTCCACACTCCTCAAAACTTCCCAATCAGAGGTCTTACTGATGGATGTAGTTTATCATCATACACGGGACAGTTTGTATTCATAATATCAATTCAGTGGATATAATGTAATGCAAAGATACATTTTTTCTGTTCAGATTTCTGAAAATTTATCATTTAGATGCAAACTATTGCCCTCATCTTTGTTGCTTGTTGATCCAGGTGATCAGAGAATTTTTTTTTTATTAGGCATGAAATCACAACACTTAGCATCCCCCATAGTTTACCTTTACTTACACACATTTGAGAATATTATTAGAACATTCTTAAATTTAAAATTTGGAAACTAAATATTTTTTCTCCACTTTACTTCTGCTTATAAATACATGTTGCTGAATAAAATCTTTCCATTTACTTTGATAAAATCCTTCAGGGGGCAAAACGCATAGGTAAAGAAAAGATTTCTGTTTCTTTTTATTCATAGACTCTTTTTACAGACATATTTTAACTATATTTGAATTTTTACACGCACAGACATTTTATATATATATATATATATATATATATATATATATATATATGTATGTATGTATGTATGTATCTATAATAAATAATACAAATTTGTAATTGGTATAGATTATTCCAAGGAGGACAATAATCCAATGAGAGCTCTACATAAGTTACAGAGCAATATAATGATAAATAATGAAAACCTTAAAAATCCATATTTCATGAATATTTTTATATTCATCTTATCAGAAAAAAAATATTCATGAAATAATTTATTGCCATTATGGATTTGTAAGGTTTTCATATAATTATATATATATATATATTTAATTAACAAATCGGAGACTTCAGAAAGCCATAGTAATATTTTATTTCACAAAATCAAGAAAATCGATTATACTCTGTTATTACATTGAGTTCTTCGAATTTATATCCTCCCCGGAATTATCCATATGGATTACCAATTAACTTTATCACATTATTATATATATATATATATATATATATATATATATACACACACACACACATGTGAGCATATATATATATATATATATATATATATATATACACATGTGTGTATTTACCCCACCAGGTGATGACAAGTCTGTCTGCACTTTCTTCAGAGGCAGTGTTGTCTCTGCTAGTTGGGCCCTAAGTAAGACCTTTAATATCAAATGTCCCACTTGGGAAAACACCACGCCATCAATGGCAGCAATCAATCCATAGAGGGCTGTTGACATATGAGACCATGTTGGCGAGAAGCCCAGAAAAGAAAGAGGACGTACAAACAGTAGGATGGCACCACACTTTATCAACACCATTGGGACATGCATAACATCCCTATCACTAGTGATCACTCCAAACACCTTTGTAATAACCATTAGACTCATCCAACTCTTTCCAAATCCTTAGATTGATACCCAAACACTCTGAAATGTTCATATTGGAGCTTTTGGCATGAATGCCAAGCACTACAGCATGCAGTTTCCAAATTTCTGGTAGAGTGAATTGTGTAATGCTGCTCTTTTTCTCACAGATGGTGCCCAATGGACCCAACTATACTGAGCAGTTGACAAAATCAAAAACAAACAACATGCATGCAGGAAATTAGAAATATAAAATGGCCACAATTAACCAATCGCATCTTGTATATTTATTAATATATACTTAATATCTGTTATATTACATCAAGCACTATTTTCTTAACACTAATGTACAATGTCTTTAATTATACATATATACATCAATAATAGTACAAAGTGAGTGGTGATAGTAATAAAACAGTGATCGGTGGAAAATTAGAGAGCTAAAATTTATACTACTAATAAATATATATTCCAACACTCAGTGTGAAACAAATGCATATTTATTATTAGTGTGTTGGTATATATATATATATATATATATACCTCTCTTGATAATGTTAGTTTTTTTTAAATCACCAGAGCACGTTACATGCACACGTGCATTTACAAAAACATTCACAAGTATCTAATACATTTGTTTTTGTCTTAGCAATTCACCTCAGAAGATGATCTTGGATGATATGTGGGAAAATAAAAGAAATGAGGAAAACTATGGCAGCTTCCTTAATGAGTTTAAGAAATTGATCTGAGAATTTGAGAAGATTAAAATAAAAATAGATGTAATATGTCTAGATTATTCAACCAAACATGCTCGAATGAAGATATACTGCCTTAATATATATATATATATATATATATATATATATATATATATATATATATATATATATAAATAATGAAAGCAGAGTCCTTAGAAGTCCATAGGTAATAGTTTATTTCATGAAATAAACTATATTAATTATGGATTTTTAAAGACTCCCGTTTCATTATTATATTTGCTCTGTTCTTACATTGAGCTCTCTTTGGATTTATATCCTCCTTGGAATTATCCCTACTAATGATCAAGCAATATTTTATATATATATATATATATCATGAGTTCTGTATCCCACTATTGTAGAGCACCTTGCACTACATTCATAACTGCAGTGATGCATTTTGGGGAAGAGAGCTTGATGGAGGCCAACACTCTCCAGGCTAGTTTTCCTTTTCCTAAACTGGTTGCCAACCAAGGCTATAGGACAAAGTCTGTCTTGCTATTTTCTCATAGCTGGGAGTAGTAGAGCTGGATTTATACCTTTCCCAAGGGTATTTGTGTGTAAGTAAATGTAAGAAACTCAACTGGTATTTGAACTCAGCTCTCTGATTTCTCATTTTGAGCGCCTTTCCATTACACCACCTGCACACCCATTATATATATATGGACTCACGCATCCTATTTGACGTATAAGGGTCAAGCAGCTCAGTTTCCTAGGGACCAACAGCCAGACACCAGCACACATGGTTTGATTATAGTGGTGAAGGCTTTGTGCAGAACCAACCACACTTTTTGAAGGGCTGAATAGAGACCTGGTGCACTACGTGTCACAAGGTATCCAAACAACACTCCATCGGTTTTGAATTCAGAGTTGTCCTTCTCCTAGACCAGTTGCCGTCCAAGGCTATAGAACCCAGTCTGTCCTGCTGTTTGCCAATAGCTGGAGGGAAAAGAGGATTAATACCTTTCCTAAGGGTATTACCATGTTAGTGAATGTAATGGATTTGACTGGAATTTGAACTTGACTCTCTGATTCCTCAATCCAAACTCCTATCCACTACTCTATTGTGACTTAATATATATATATATATATATATATATATATATATAAATTCTCCCTTTTGTCATGCATATACATATTTACACCAATTTTCTGCATGATACAGAACTGGAAAAGAATTGGCAATTGTCTTCTTTTCCTGTAGCCATATGCAATGGAATTCTGTCTTTGCAAAATAATTGTTTATTCTGACATTGTGCTGAGTGAGAAAATTTCTCATTTCTAGAGACATGCTTTGAAGCAGACTAATGAAAGGAAGGGAATGAATCAAGAAATTCCTTGGAGGTGTAATGAAGAACAACATACATCAGTGTTGTTTTTCTTTGTCTCCTTTTTGATGCTTGCAAAGTCATTAATATATATTCAGCCAAGAGAAATATTTTCCAGCTGTTGCTATTCATAATAAAATCAAGTCCTTAATAAACCTGCATTAATGACATGGACATTGACATTCAAATGCTTCAAAATTTTCAATCTTTCTTATGAGGAAATATGCACATAAAGGCACAAAGACCAACCTTTTCCAAAGTCTGTTCCAAAAGAATTCTTCCATTTAATACCAAGAGAAAAGAAGAGTATCTTGAGTAATTGTGCCTTAGTTCCCTTAAAAGTACTGTCCTTGGGATGTCGCACAGTTTGAAATCTCCCCTTTCAATAGCAATTTCAGCTTTGGGAAAAGCTAATTCTCTGAGGATCGTCTTTTTACGCAAATCAGAAACTCAACAATCAAGTGCATGAAAATATTTTAAATTCCAGAATGTTCTCTCAGTTGATATCACGCACACACACACACACACATATATATATATATATATATATATATATATATATATATAGGTATTCATCTGGAAAGAAAAAACAATAATCACCATATTATATCAAAACATAAAAAACTGGTTTACTGAACATGAGAAGTGAATTGATCCCTAAATGTATCCATAAAACCAAACATCTGCTCAAACAATGACCCTGATTAAAATAGATTTTATGAATATTAATATAATATGTAACACCTATTAATATTCATAGAACCCATCATTAACAACGTTTTTTTTATATATCTGTACACATATATGATCCCATATTATTGTATGCAATTAATTTATTAGGTTGGTGCAAAAATAATGACGTAATAATGTCATTTTTTGACGTATTTTTAACGTCAAAAAATGACATTATTGTGTCATTATTTTTGCACCACCCTAATATAACATGTGTATAAGCAATTTCACCTTTGTAAGTATAAGGCTAGGTTCCAAACACATTAGTTATATAGTCTTGGCCTATTATTATATTAACATCATGAGTACTAAGTTTATTCCATTAGACAGTACTTTAAATGCTATAACAATATTATTTTATGCAAAAAAGAGTTATCCCTCTGATACATAATGTGTTTATTTAATTTCAAATTTTTCATTTAAAAGAATTTTTATTTTTTTTTTAATTCTTTGTCTTTTGAAATTAATTACAATGATATAAATTATAGATAATTAATTATAATATTTTAGGCAACAATAATAAAATAAACAACTCTTAACACACAGTTTTAATTTATCACCATAAGAATGTGAATTTCATAACTGTCAGACATAAATAAAAGAATCTCAATGAAATCAGCTAGATTATTTATGTAAAACATATATTAAATTTAACAAAAATTTCAATTCTCAGCATACCCTTCTCCTTCAGGTGCATGTGTTGTCACATCAACATAAACAGAAATTTAGTCCAATGAAGTCCTAAAAAACTAAAACATGTCACACGAAATCTTTTTAGACTTTGTCATACTTCTCTCCTTTAAAATTGTTCTTGATATGTAAAAACATTATACATTGTTTCCCTATATATATATATATATATATATATATATATATATATATATGCATGTTTCATTAAAAATGACAGACAAGGTACTACGGTTAAGCTTTTTATTTAATTTTTCTTGTGTTCAAACAAGAGCTTTCTTTTCTGAAAAAAGGGTGTGTAACAACCGTTCAAATGTTTTATATTTCCAACTGCTTTCGGCTATACCTTTAGCCATTATCAAGGATTCTAAAGGTATAGCCGAAAGCGCTCGGAAATATAAAACATTTGGACAGTTCTTATACACCTTTTGTTCAGAAAAGAAAGCTCTTGTTTGAACACAAGAAAAATTAAATAAAAAGCTTAACCGTAGTACCTTGTCTGTCATTTTTAATGAAACATGTTAAAGGAAGGATTGCTGTCTAAATATACAACTATATATCAGGTCATCCCATAAGTTCTGTCCGAATTTTAAATTTTTGTTAAAATGAACAAAATTTAAAGAGTATTTTATAATATCTAATGGGGCTGAACATTATTTTTATGTTTAGATGCATTTAAACTGATCAAATTTTATTTCAGAGAACAATAAAATTAAATTTTGTTTGATTAAAACACTGCTAACATGGAAGTACCCAAGAATCATTTGAGGCACATAATGCTTTATGAGATCAAGAAAGGAAACTCAGCAGCCAAAGTGGCAAGAAACATTCACTCAGTTTATAGAGAGGAATGTGGGAATGAAAGAACTTGCAGAAGATGGTTTGCAAAATTCAGAGGTGGAGATTTCACCCTTGAAGATGAAGATCGAACCGGACGTCCAGTTGAGTTTGATGAAAAGCTTCTTGAAGCAGCCCTTGAAGAAAATCCTGTTTTATCAGCTGAGGAATTGGCAGTAGTTCTCAGTTCAAACCATACAACTGTTCATCTTCAACAACTTGGAAAAGTTCCTAAACTTGGAAAATGGGTGCCTCATGAATTGTCTGAAAACAACCTCAAATTCCGAGTTGACATCTGCTCTTCTCTCCATTCTTGCCAATTTGTTTCACCTTTTTTGGATAGACTTGTGACTGGTGACGAAAAATGGATCTTTTATCGAAATGTTAAGCATCGTAGACAGTGGCTTGGTAAAGGGGAAGGACCCCAGCCACAGAGAAGGGAACTTCATGGGCAAAAGGTTCTTCTTTCAATCTGGTGGGATCGCCAAGGAATAATCCACTTTGAATTCTTACCACCTAATGCAACAATTAATGCTCAAATATACTGTCAGCAATTAGAGCGTTTGAACCAAGCTTTGAGGAAAAAAGAGCTGCTCTAGTGAATTGAAAAGAGGTGATGTTTCATCAGGACAATGCGTGACCCCACACAGCAAGAATCACGTCACAAAAGATCGAAGAACTTGGTTGGGAGAAAATTCCTCATCTACCTTATTCTCCCGATCTTGCTCCTTCAGACTACCATTTGTTCTGTAGCTTACAGAATCATTTGGAAGAAACAGCTTTTGTAACACAGGAAGCGGTTAAAACTGACATTTGTGAGTTCTTCAAATCAAAGCCAAAAGAATTTTACAGTAATGGAATTAGTAAGCTTGTTAATAAATGAAAGGAAGTCATAGATAATCAGGGAAAATACATTGTTGATTGAATCTGTAATTAAATGTAACATTTGGTCACTTGTTTTCTTTATTCAAAATTTGGACAGAACTTATGGGATGACCTGATATATATATATATATATATATATATATATATATATATATATTAATCAATTCCCCCCAAGCAAGGTGATAATGCCACTAAGCTGGACGTGGTTACTGGTAGTGAAAAAGAATGAAAAGATTTTAGAAGGAAATGGAAACTCATTCTTAAATAGGAAGAAAGAGATAAACCTCAACTTCTATTCAAAAGATTTCTAAAGAATTAATGACTTAATTTATAATCTGACATTTTTCTAGCCTCAAATATTATTATAGAGGACCCATCTTATTTGAAGAGATGCCCCATTTTTATCTATTATGCAGTGTGTATTTCATCTGTGACTTGTGCACTCAAGAAATCTAAGTAAAGAAAATATGTTTTCTGGCAGGGAATAAACCTGTGTCCCCCTTTGTAGGGAAAACTACTGTTAGATCAGCCATACTTTATTGCTCAGTCATGAAGGACTTCATTGTAAGTAAAACTCTTTTTAAACTATTTAAGGAACGCACATCCTCCCACATCATTTCCTTCTAAGTAGTTTTGAAGGCACAGATTTAATTTTACAGATAAGAACAAACAATTCAAGAGAAGTTTCACTTGAGGTAATTTCCAGTCCACCCCAAACAAGCCAATAAAGCCACTAGGATGCAGGGTGTTACAGGAAGTGAAAGTGAAAGAGAAGACTTTACTGAGGAGAGGACAACAAAAGAACAGGGTTCATGTGGACAGAAGAAGGCAATTGACATTGTATTTAAATTATTTAAGATTCTAGGTGGCAGGGAGCAAGAAATCTGAAGGAAATTCCACAGTTGAGAAAAGGAACTTTTAGAACAGGACTGATGGTTGCATCTAGCTACTTCAACACTATAACAGTGAGACCAAGTTACCAATCTGGTAGTACATTTTAATTCATTCAGTTGAGGCACTAAGGAAAAAAGCTCATCCGAACAGTTACTATGAGAATATTTTAAGAATAGAAAGAAGGGAGCAATCTTTTCACTACCATTGTACGTCAAACTACCTTAAGCAAATGAAGAAGAGGCAAAAAGAGCAAGAATTGAGCTAACAATGTCATTGAGTGGACTAAAAGATCATTCACAGAGAGTCAGATATTGGCACACAACTGAGACATGCAGTGGGAGCTGGTCAGGTACCCCACAGCATAGCAATCCAACAACCACACTCAATCATGGAACAGATGATTAATGCATAAGAAAAGCATTTATTCATATTCAAATTCAGTTCCAAATAAACTAAAAACACAAGAGCAACAATTTATTTCTCAGTATCTGTTCTTCATCAATAAACATGTCACTGCAGTCGGTTATTAGAGGCTTATCAAGGTTTGCATTACCTTATCTACAGCTCAGAATTAGGAATTTTCCTTCTCTCAGACTGGTTGCCACACAGTTTATGAAACCTAGTCTACTGTGTGATTTTTCCCATAAGGAGAGGACAAATAAGAGGTGGATTTGTGCCTTTCACAAAAACTTTTGTGTGAAAGTGAATGCAACATGACTAGAATTTGACTTAAAATTCTACTAATTCACTTATACTTAGTGTGCTGCCCAAATATCAATATCAGACCATGTTAAACTATCTACTATAGGCACTTGTCATAGAGCTGTGATCTAAATGCTAAGGTGGTTATCACATTCAGGGAAAGAAATAGTGTTATTAGAATACCACAGCACTAATTAATGCTGTTAACAAAGTACTAATTATATAAAAATTACAAAACACCAGATTGGAAATAAAAAAGTTATATTAAAAAAGTGGATTTGTAAAACTGAATATTTGCATTTGTAATCTCTGTTAAGCAAAACATACTATTTTGGGCAAGATATAAGACACATGTTTGAAGATAACACTATATTTATTCGATATCGAATTTTTAAATAACTGCATTCACACAGCAACCCAATTTATAACTGTCAGAATTTTGAATTGACACATAAATGTTGTGCTTTATATATTAAGATATTTATGTTTTAAATAAGGAAATATTTTAAAAATATGTCTACATAAAATCCAGTCTTATATATTACTATAGAGAAATGAGATGTATTTATGTAGAAACATGGGTGTCTGTATGGGTAACAAGTTTTAATTTTAAGCCATTCCCAGGTCTGATGGTATAAAATCTGGAAATTAAAACTATTCCTGGTAAATGTGAGAATAATCATTTAAACAGGCATTAACATGTAAATTTTATTGTGGTAAGAGCCAGTTACCCTCCTTGACATTTACCCAGTACTACTTGTCATGAATGGACTAGTCCATTCATGATAAGTAGTACTGGATAAATGTCAAAGGGAGATAATACTATTGCAGTGACTTGTGTAGCTGAGTACTGAATACTACTATCATGACTGACTCTATCAAGTTAAGTGCTGTGTCTGGCCAGACCCCCACATCACAATAAATTTAAACCAATGTAGGCATTAACACATATATGATTATGGGATTTACTCTTCATGGATATTACAGGCTATAGCTAATTAACTGTAGCAAACAGTGCTTACATGCTGACTTCATCTGAACCGAAGATAACTCATGATGTACACTGTGGCAAGCCATTGAATATGCAACAGGAAACTAATAAACAATTTCTTTAAAAATAAATAAAAGAGTAAAGCATTTATCTAATTTTATTATCCACTTCCATGAAATAAAAATACGTTTTTGCTTAAAGATGGTTTTTCTGAAGTCATTTATGACAAAACCATTTTTCTATCGAATATTTTTGGTAGGAACAGAAATATTTGAATAAATATTGCATGGGAAAAAAATGCCTACAAACAGAGATTATTTGGATGGATTATTATTTTTAGATTATGTTGCTATGGATAATCCTGTTGGAAATTTACACCATGAGCCTAAGTGTGTCTGCAAGCATTTCTATCATGTACGTATATGCAGATGCACTTATATGTGATTGCACATCTATGGAAAAAGTTATGTGCACTAGAAAAGCATTTTTCAAGAAATTATTATGTATATACTCGAATTTATTCCCCACACCCACCCATACTCCTATATATCTACATATGAGTCTATTTAGCATTTATTTATTAATACAAGGATAAGTACACATATATTGGCATAGATTTCTATGATTATATCTGTAGTTATATGTTGGTTATATATATATATATATATATATATATATATATATATATATATATATATATATATAATATGGTAAAATATAGTGTTAAGGTATACATTTAACATGAAACAGACTGTCACTTCTGGGTAAAACTTCAATGTCCATATATATATATATATATATATATATATATATATATAGAGAGAGAGAGAGAGAGATAGATAGATAGATAGATAGATAGAAACCTCAAGGAATTTATATGAAGATGATATAAATACAAAAGGGATCTTTTACATAGCACTGCTCTAAATGCATTAGTTGCTCACTGTAATGAGCCCGACTCTAATATGGGTTCATAAAAACAGAAAGTGTATAGAAAATGCTTTAATTGCTAGATCATACACATTAAATTTACATCCAGGTTCTTACAATATTTCACTTACTTGGCAGGTCTTCAATTATCACAATGTAACAAATGTGATACAGTTTCTGGCAGAGAGTACCTGATCTGGCATGATGAGCAGTCTGAACAAGACCTGAACATAAAGAAAAAGAAAACAGAAACACTGTGATATTAGATTTGCCAAAAACAGTGAAATATTGCAAGAACCAGGATGCAACTTCACCATGGATAATTCAGTAATTAAAGCACTTTCTATACACTTTTGTCTTAGTGAATTGTTTTCTCTTTTAATTAGAGTAGCATTTTTTAAATCAGAATTGTGGTTAGTCTCTTTATTTTGATTTGATTTGTTCACTTTTCAGGAAGAAGAGCTTTTCCATTTTAAATATTTTATGAGCCTTTCATTTCACACAGAATATGAAATAAGGTATTGCAGAAGCTTAAAAGTATTTTCAATTTATTTCTCCTTTTACATAAATACTGAGGGCTACAAATTCTAAGTGCTCTTAAATACATTTTTGAATTAAATTTTTTTTAATATATGTTTTTGTTATATAATCTAGCAGATTTCATTCAGATTTTTTCCCCATCATTTTTGTTATTAAATATCCCACATTTTGTTAGATTTGTCCAGAAAGGTAAAATATTGTAAGAACCTGAATGTACTTCCTTAAAGCACTTTCTAAACATTTTCATCTAAGTAAATTGTTTTCTCTTTTAATTACAGTAGCAGTTTTGAAATAAAAACAAAAATTTTTGATTAATTGTGGTCAGTCTTATTATGGTGAGCAACTAATGCATTTAATGTGTTGTTTTGTAAAAGATCCCTTTTGTGTTCATATAAGCTCTTATTTAAATGTCTTGAGGTTTACCCTATCTATTCCTTGTGGAAATTATTAAAGTTAATGAGGTAAATATCTCCTTCAAGTTTTACCTTATTTTATTTTGTATTAATTAAGTTTTTATTGTTTTAGATGTAGTTGTGACAAATTTTATGTTGAGTTTAGATAAATTCTTTTCAATTGTAGTTGTGAGAGAGTTGGTGGGTAGAACAATATATTTTGATTTGTTGGGTTTGTCAGAATGGTCCATTATATATCTGGTTAAGAGGAAAGTTCTCACATTTTCTAAATAAATTTGATTATTTTGACTTTCCATCCAAACAGATATATTATGACTGGCAAGCCAATCCCTGTTGCAGATGCCTGTTCAGGTACATTGGTTATTGTTTATCACCCACAGAACCCTAGAGTGATTTATACTGCAACTATGCTGAACAGGCTTTAGATACATTTTCTGGCAGAGAGTGCCTGATCTGGCATTATCAGCAGTCAGAACAAGACCTGTATGCCCAAACCTTTGGTCATGCTAACTTGCAACACAAAGCTTACACAATCATTGATAGCTTCCAAACAGTTTTGACTATCCAATTTCACTCCTTAGTGACACACTACAGATTTTGCTTCTCTAGGTTTACAGCTGAGGTTTTGTCATCACAGAATCAAATGTAGTTTTGTTGAAAGAATGAGTGCCTTAGATATCTCAAAAGGTCTTGACAAAGTGTAGCATAGGGACTTGCTACACAAACTCTCCAGCTATGGTATCTCTTGAAGACTTTACACAATCATCAAGACTTTTCAATAAGGTAGGTCCATAAATGGCCACTCTTCTGAAGTTCGTGAAATAAATGAAAGTGTCTCCAAGGCTTTCTCCTTGGTCTTAATCTCTTTCTGTGTTTTACAAAGCATTTGCCTAAGAACAACCTTGCAAATGATAGCACTGTTTATGGAGACACTTCCAAAATTCAAGCTGATTGGAGCCTTGCAGGTGATCTCTCTTTTGACTTAGCTCTAACATGGTGTAGACAATTGCAATAACAACAGTGAAATATGCAGGTCACATAATTGTTGTTGTTAAGGAAAAATGGAATCACCAGGCTGCGTTCAAATTCTAGCCAAAACTGCTTCAGTCTCTTTAAACTAATAGGAAAAATAGTATGGCAAACTGGGCTCTATATTCTTGGTAGGACAACCAGATGAAGAGGACACCTCTAAACTGAAAGCCATGCTCAAGACTATAGCAAATCACTTTCTCAAAGAAAATCATTGTAATTCATAGTTAATAAAAAAGAAGCTGTAGAGAGTCATGACAGTTCTGAAAGGATATGTATGTATGTATATGGCTGATGGGTTAGAATGTTTACTTTCAAACCATCAGATCTGGATTTGAATTTCAATGGAATCGATTTGTTAGAAGGTGATTTCATGATATTATCAACCTGCTTGTGGCACCTTCAGAAAGTGCTTGAAAATTATACTACAGGCTGAACTAAGCATTGTCAGTGAAATAGGGTAGACAAAACTATTTGGGAGCCATTGATGGTTGAGCTAGCACAAGTCATCATGACCAAAGATTTGAACATAGTGCCATTGTTCAAACTGCAGATCATGCTAGATTATACACTCTCTCCCAGAAACTGTAATTACGGTCCACTCAGTATAGTTGCTATATAAACCAAAGAAAGGCTCTGTGGGTGTAAATCAAACAAAACTATTCCTAATCAAGTGTGCAACAGGGATCAGCTAGCTGTCCTAGCAGACTGGCGTGTCTGGAAAGTGAGAACAGCCACCCATTATGTGTGTAGTTATGTTAATCCTGAAGGCTTCTTTGTGGAGTATAAAGCCACAGCTTCACTATGATTGGTGTTGCTGCAGTGGTTTCTATAGCAAGTAGATTTTATAAGGTGGAATTGCCAGCTCCAGAGCCAACAAGTTTTAAATTCAGACTTGTACTTCTCCTAGACTGGTTACCAACCAAAGCTAGAAAGTTCAGTCTGCTACTATTAACTCATAACCAGTGGGAGAAAAGATGGATCTTAGCTATTCCTAAATAATTACTGGCTTGAACTATTCTTCTGGACTGGTTTTCAGGTAAAGCAAGAGAGCTCCATCAACTGTACTATTTAACCCATAGCTGACGGGAACATAGATGGCTTTGTACTATTCCCATGGATATTCAGACAGTTAAGTACCATAAATGATACATACTTGGACATTTATGCCTTGTTCGATTCATGATTGAATAGGCAGAAGATCTTTTTGCAGTAGGTTGCTGTTTCTTTCTATGGTAGACTAGTTGCCAATCAAGGCTATAGGGCTCAGTCCTTCCTGTTATTCAACCCATAGCTGGGGGAGAAGTGATGGATTCATACTTTTCCCAAGGGTATTTGCACATAAGTGAATGTAATGAACTCAACTGGAATTGGAACTCAGCTCTACAAATTATCATTTTGTATCGATATCCATTATACTTGTTCTTCTCCTAGACTGGTTTCCAAACAAAGCTAAAGGATCTTACACTGCTATTTAAGCCATAACCAAAGAGAGAAGAGTTGGATTCATATCTTTCCAAGGTTATTTGAGTGAAAGTAAATGTAATGAACTTTGTTGGAATTTAATTTCAACAAAGCAATCCTACTTTCAGTCCTGATAACTGCTAGGCTATGTGCACACTTCCTGAAGCTTTAAAAAATAGGTGTAAAGTGAAGTTTAATTTGCATGAATTGTGAGGCAAATGTTTGCGAAACTTGATATATCAAATGGCTGAAACAAAGGAAAGTAAAATTAATGGAAAATGTTTGGTGTGGTTTTGGGAGTAAAGTGAGATGTTTAGCGGTGTGTAAGTTAAAAGCCGAAATTACTCTGTTCCAATTCATTGAACTTTCAGGGAGCACCACCAAATATTTGGAATATTGAATAAAAAGAAATATACATATCTGTTTCCTTCTGCCATTTCTCCAAAGATTTGCATCCCTGTCTACGTAGATCTCTAAATACAAAATTAAGAAAAGGATGGTGCAAAAATGGCCAAAGTGATGCCTTCTGACATAAAACTAAAATATTCAAGGAGTGGCATTTTTATTTTGACTTGTGCTGTGGAAAATATATCTTATTCAAAAATGAAAAAAATAGAAAGGAAAAGAGCATATCTCTATCTCATAATAACTGTTACATCTGCATACACATTTCATGAACTAAATGTACCAAATATAATGGGACAGTAGTAGTAATTAATAAGAAATCTATCCCATAATAATAGTTACATTTTTTTTAATCATATCATCTCAAGCAAGGTAATAACGCCACTAGGATGCACGGGGTTATTGAGAGAATAGGGGAACAAATCTATTAAGGAGTGAGAACAATGCAAGAACAAGAATTAAGAAGACAGAAGATAACGATTGACATTGCATTTAAATTTTTGAAAATCAAAATTAACTAGAAAGCAAAAAGTGGGGTTTTATAAATGAGAGGTATGAAATAAGAAACTGTTAGCCTAGAACTTACAGTTACATCTAACCATTTGAATTTTGGAATGATGAGATCTTGCCACCAATCTAATACTGTGTTTAAATTCATGAAATCTATGTACCAAAGTGGAAAGTTCAGCAAAACATTTACCATGAAAATATTTATAGAAAAGGCACAGGAAACCTACATTATGGTGGTGGGAAGCTGAGATGCCAGGTCAGAACCAATAACATTGCAGATTCTTCTTTGGATTTTATCAAGAATCTCAGGAGCATTAGAGTAGATGTTGCAGAAATATTCAAAGCAAGGCCAAAAGATAGACGTATAAATACATAAGATAGGTTCTGGCAAAAAAAAAAAAAAAAAATGTCTAAAATGACACATGAATGCAACTTTCCTGGCAGCAGATCTATAATTGATTTGATATAATCTTTCCACTTCAAGTCAGCTGAAAATATTAGTGCAAGAAAGCACAATGGGTCACTCTCCTGGAAGTTAATATCAGCTCTGCTGATGGAAGGTAAAAAGGCTTGTCTCAGACATTTGCATATATATATTTCATGTTTTATATGTACCAACTATTATTAAACAGTGGTAGAAATTAATAACGCTTTAAAAATCCTGAGAAGCAAAGGAAAGTGTCCTGAACTGTTCTGCATGTCTACTCTCCTCTACAACACTGAATGCTGGAAAATTTCATTACAGATAAAGAAGAGACTTCAATTAAAACAGATGTTCTTTGATGAACACACTGAGAATGTCCTCAATAGATTATGCCACAAATGAAGAAGTTTTCAGGATAGAAATTATTGCTAAAAATCAGAATGAAATAACTTAAATGTTGAAAGATTGCTCATAGGGCCCACTTAATTTAAGGGAAGTTGGAGAAAAAGTAATAATTAATCAATTTAAGAAATTTGAATAAATGGATGACTGGCCAAGGACTACAAAAACAAAGAGGAATCATAAATGAACAAGAATAAGAGTAACAAAAGAAAGGAAGTTGTGGAGAATCATAATCATCTTCGTCTTGGAGGAACATGGCATATAGAATGACAAGTTTATTGGAGAAGTGAATTTGCTTTCATGCATATTGAAAGCAAAACAATCTTTTAAAGTATTTTTTTTAGAATAATTAATTTTATACAGTTTAAATTTCACATTTGAAATGCTAATGAAATAATTATGGTCAATAATTGTGAAATGTTTCATGGAGATAGCAGATAATTGCACTGAGTCTAATTGAAAAACAGCTGAAAAAGAAAAACTAATTAAAATTAAGCTTCATTTAGAGTTGATTTACTCCTCAGAGTCAATTATCTGCAAATTATTTTAAGAACTGAAAACAGATCACTTCTTCATCTATGCACCATGTTCCTTCAGGTCATCATGGCTGTCCACAGCTTCCCATCTATTGTAGCACTTAGTAATGTCTGTCTTTCACCATCTCTCAAACTCCCTGTTTGCCATCCATTTATACAAGCTCATAAGCTGTTTCCGACTGTCCGTCTTGCCTTCATTTTGTCTTGTGAGTATCAAATTCTCCAGGTCCTCTTTCCAAATTATATGCCCTAGAAAATTTTGACTAGTTCTCATTCTAAATACAGGGTGTGACAGAAATACCTACCACATATACTTCTCAGAAATACCCATATTAGCATCTGATCTAAAAAATGACCTACAATTTGCTGTTGTGGGAGGAGATAAAGAATGGCTTGTTAATTTTAATGCCTCTAGAACAAAAATGCTCTCTATAAATCATCTGAGGGACATCATTTTGCCTTCCATCAGCATGGCTTCTCTGCTGAAGAAAAAAGTTTTACAAAGATTTCAACCCAACACAAACAGGATTGTCTTAAAAATTTAAAAACAGTATTTAAGTTTTTGGGAAAATTGTTCATCTGTTGAAATATTTAAACATTTTTATTTTTTAAGTGATCATTTTCTCGGTTTTATCTTTCTAGAAATGTAAAAAATAAGAACTAGAAATTTTATCTTAATTACTAGCTATGGACTTCTGATTAGTATTTCTAGTAGCAAAAAAAAAAAAATAATCAGAGATCTTCCTTAGTAGGAAGATGCTAATCACCTGAAGAATGCCGGAGCATAAAATGGCTGAAACATTGTGAATATAACAACGAAGATGAGGACAAAGTTTAAACAATGTAAATAGTGTAAATGATCCATTACGTCTCAAAGTAGGTGGTCATGGCTCTCCTTCCTTTCTTTTAGATTCTTCAACCTGTGCATTGCAATGTTTGTTCTTGAGAAATATAGTAACATGAATTCTTATCTCCATAGTTTTGAATTCAGAGATGTCCTTCTATATGCTACCAACTAAGGCTAGAGAGCTCAGTTTACATTGCTATTTTAATCATAGTTGAGTAGTGATGAGTAGAAGAGTGTGCTACCCTGTTACTGATCTTCATCAATGACCTTCCCAATGTCATCAGTGCCCAAATAGGTAACCATGCAGATAACACAACTATTTACTAGCAGGTTTGACAGATCCAACAAATTAGAATTGGCAACTGCTTTCAAAAAGGACCTCCATTCAGTGGTTAACTGAGGCAAGGAATGACTTGTAATTTTTAATGCCTCTAAAACAAAATTGCTTTATTTAATCATCACAGAGAATCTTTTCTGCCTGCCATCAGCATGGCTGAAGTTAAACATCAGAAGAGCAATGCTCAATGCCTTCTTGGCCTCTCATTTACCATTGTTATGAAGTGAAGTAAGTATATTGAATCAATAGCTGCATCTACTGCAAGAAAAATTTGTGCAATGTGTTGTACCAGAAAATTTTTCTTGTCGGAATACATCTTGCACATTTATAAATCTGCTAGTCATCTGTACATTGAATACTACTGCCATAACTGGTTTGGTGTTCCTGTTGGGAATTCTTGACAAAATTCAAAGAAGCATCTGCATTGTAACTGATCCTGACCTGGCATCTCAACTTCAGTCAATTCCCCACCGACGTATGACTTCCCTCTATAAATATTTTCATGGCAATTGTTCTGGTGTGATTTTTTTCCTTATACCTTGACTGTGTGATTTTAAGCGTGTTCGTAGATTGGCAAATAGATCACACCACTTTACTACTGAAATAGCTAGATGTAACCATCTTTACTAACAATTTCTTTTCTCAGACTTCTCACCTGTGGAACTCCCTTCCAATTTCTTGCTTCCCTGCCAATTACAATCTCCAAAAATTTAAATGCAATTTCAGTCACCATCTTCTGTCTTCCTGAATCCTGTTCCTTTATTGTCCTTTTCCTCACTTCTTGTTCTTGTTGTCTTTCACTCCCTTTAACCAGACCATCCTAGTGGCCTTGTTGCCTTGCCAGGGGTGAGATGATTAAAAAAATAATTGTAAAACAAAATGTCACAACAGGAATCAGATCTCTGCTGGTTTTGTTCTCTGATATTAGTTTGT
>OZ010582.1:50023103-50030603 GCA_963932145.1 Acanthosepion lycidas
ATATATATATATATGCATATATTA
Organism: Acanthosepion lycidas; assembly: GCA_963932145.1. Classification (NCBI taxonomy): domain Eukaryota; kingdom Metazoa; phylum Mollusca; class Cephalopoda; order Sepiida; family Sepiidae; genus Acanthosepion; species Acanthosepion lycidas. The sequence continues at coordinate 50,023,128 of OZ010582.1, forward strand.
TATATATATATATATATATATATATATGCATATATTATATATATATATATATATATATATATGCATATATTATATATATATATATATATATTGCATATATTATATATATATATATATATATATATATGCATATATTATATATATATATATATATATATATATGCATATATTATATATATATATATATATATGCATATATTATATATATATATATATATGCATATATATAATATATTATATATATATATATGCATATATTATATATATATATATATATGCATATATTATTTATATATATATATATATGCATATATTATATATATATATATGCATATATTATATATATATATATGCATATATTATATATATATATATATGCATATATTATATATATATATATATATATATATATATATATATATATATTATATATATATATATGCATATATTATATATATATATATGCATATATTATATATATATATATATATATATATATATATATATATATGCATATATTATATATATATATATATGCATATATATATATATATATATATATATATTATATATATATATATATGCATATATATATATATATATATATATATGCATATATTATATATATATATATATATATATATGCATATATTATATATATATATATATATATATATGCATATATTATATATATATATATATATATATATGCATATATTATATATATATATATATATATATATGCATATATTATATATATATATATATAAATATATATGCATATATTATATATATATATATTATATATATATATGCATATATTATATATATATATATATATATATGCATATATTATATATATATATATATATATATATGCATATATTATATATATATATATATATATATATGCATATATTATATATATATATATATATATATATATGCATATATTATATATATATATATATATATATATATATGCATATATTATATATATATATATATATATATGCATATATTATATATAATATATATATATATATGCATATATTATATATATATATATATATATATGCATATATTATATATATATATATATATATATGCATATATTATATATATATATATATATATATATGCATATATTATATATATATATATGCATATATTATATATATATATATATATATATGCATATATTATATATATATATATGCATATATTATATATATATATATGCATATATTATATATATATATATATATATATATGCATATATTATATATATATATATATATATATATATATATATATATATTATATATATATATATGCATATATTATATATATATATATATATATGCATATATTATATATATATATATATATATATATATATATATATATATATAATATATATATATATATATATATATATATATATATGCATATATATATATATATATATATATATATATATATATATATATATGCATATATTATATATATATATATATGCATATATTATATATATAATATATATATATATATATATATATATATATATATATATATATATATATATATATATATATATATATATATATATATATATATATGCATATATTATATATATATATATATATATATATATATATATATATATATATATATATATGCATATATATATATATATATATATATATATATATATATGTGCATATATTATATATATATATATATATATATATATATATGCATATATTATATATATATATATATATATATATATAGTGCATATATTATATATATATATATATATGCATATATTATATATATATATATATATATATATATATTATATATATATATATTATATATATATATATATATAATATATATATATACCTTTTCCCGTAAAGAATTATTTCTTCTTGAAACCAACATACAAGACAATAAAAATATTTAAAAATTAACAGAAAACCTTTAAATTCATTACTACATGTTACTTAAAATATACAATACTTATATTTATCCCATATTAAAATAATTTAAATATTAATTGTAAAAAAATAACAACAAAATTTATTAGTTTATTAGACATTAAATGGCATCACTTAGCATCCTTGATAATTAGCCTGTTGAATATTTATGGGCATTCTGAAATTTCAAAATTTTGAAAAAGTAACATTTTTACTTTTGTTTATCATTACTTGTTACCAAATAAAGTCCTTATCTTTGCCTCAATAGAGTGTGTCAGAGTACGAAATATGTCAACTAAGATAAGTTTTCTTTTTATCTGACATATATATATATCTATTTATATTTCTGAGTTGAGGTATTTTAATTATTTACACTATTTTCATTGTTTGGTCTGTTGTTTTCATCTTCATTGCCATATTCACAATGTTTCGACCATTTTAAACTCCAGCCTTCTCCAGGTGATTGGAATTTCAAGCTTAACTCTTTATTTCATCCACCGAGGTAGATTGTTCTAGTTCCACGAACTATGCCTCTTCTGGATGTCTCAGTTATCTTCCTTTGACTCAGCTCACCAAGTTTTTCTTCACCACTGCAGTATCTATACATACACACACATATATATATATATATATATATATATATTTTGATTGATTGATTGATTTGTTTTTTATGGCTTATCAACCTTTTGCAGGTTATTTAAAGCCAGAAAGTATCTATTTAGATCCTAAGAATTTTTTAATTTATGTATTTTGGTGCAAAAATAAAATTTTTAAGCACTGGGTGAAAACAGCATATCACCAGATATAATTAAATGCGGTACATCAACTTTTCGTAAATCACTCAATTGCTTCCTGAAGGCAAGGTTTCTCAGGTCATGTGCGATGCCAAGATAATTATCCTCTCTAAAAACAAGGCTGACTGCAATAACTACTGGATTATCTCTCTGTTAATCATTGTTGGAAATCACTTTGTGTGATTTTAACAGTCCTTGCTGATCACATCTACCTTGAATCCTAATGTGGATTCAGGTTTAAGAGATCCACAGTCGACATCTCTCTACATCAGCTCCAGGAGAAATGTCAGGAACAACAGATGCCACTATAAAGTTGGTGAGCATCTTTCATAAGAACATGCCGGGTGTAGTCAGCTATGATGGTGAAATCGTTTACAATTCACAGTCGTGTAAAACAAGTAGACATTTTAGCACCAACTTTGGTATCTTTTCCATGATATCAAACTTTGCATTCAGACAATCTGAAGAAGGTGCAATGCTTAAACCCAAGAAGCAATCATAAATTATTCAACTTGGTGCACCTGAGGACAAAGACCAAGATGTGTGTACAACACTCAAAGAAATGTTGTTTGCGGATGATGCAACTCTGACCACACATCCCGAACATGACTTCCATTACCATCAACCAACAACCTATCAATTGACAAATGCATCATCAAAATTGCAACAGTTATGGCCAAATGATCAAGAGAGTATGGGACAACAGTCACCTGAACTTGCGCACCAAACTAAAGGTATTCCAGGCATGTGTTTTTAATACAGCAATGGAACTGGGATAACATACATCAGGTAGAAAAACTGCCTGGAAAGTTTCCATGTCCATGGAGAGACAAAGTTGCCAATACTGTTGTACTGGAGCAAGCAGAATCCTTTGTCAACATTGTCTTCAGTGAATGGATCATGTATATCAAATGAATGACAGTCATATAGAAAAACACATCATGTACAGTGTGCTGGTCGCCCTGCACTACATTTCAAGGTCATTTGTAAGATGGACCTCAGACTTACAGGTCTTGACTCTGGGTAGCTGGGAACAGCTAGCAGAAAATTGCAGCAGCTGTGAATTCATTATGTATTCTATAATAGGAAATCATATTTAATATATATCAATTTCTTCAAATAATTTCAAGATATAACTCCAAATGTATTTTTCTTAAAAGAAATCTGGAAAATAAACTATGTTGTAATATTGCATGATTTATTTAGGTTTCCATAATATCAAGCTTTGCGTTCAGACAATCTAAAGAAGGTGCATACTTAAATCCAAGAAGCAATGATAAATTATTTAACTTCCCCACCTGAGCACCAAGACCAAGGTGTATACAGTATTTAGAGAAATGCCATTTGCTGATTATGCAGCTCTGACCATGCACACTGAACACAAACTTTACCAGCTAGTCAGGAATTTGGACTGACTATTAACATAAAAAAAGCAAATGTCAAGGGTCAAGATGTTTCTGCATCTCCATCAATCAGCATTATGTACATGTTGCTAGAAGTCCCAGGTCATTTCATATATCTTGGCTCTACCATCACCAAAAACCTATCACTTAACATGAAAACTGACAAAATGCATCACAAAGCAGCAGCAGTGATAACCATATTGAACAAGTGAACATGGGACAGCAGTCAGCTGACTTTGCACACCAAATTAAAGGTGTTCCAGGGATGTCTCCTCAGTACTCTGCTTTATGGCAGTGAAACCTGGACAATATATGTCAAGCAGCAAAACCACTTGGAAAGATTCCATCTCCCTTGTCGTACTGAACCAAGCAGACTCCTAGAGCATGCATCTCCTCTTTGCATGATGTACATTAGATGAATGATGGCTGTGTTAAATAATAGTTTGATATATAGCTCTGACTTCCTGAGGTTGACCTTAGGGATCAAATACACGATAAAATAAAGGAAGTCGATTTTGATTAGCTGAGCCAGCATGAGAACGATAGATAGAGAAAAGGCTTTCAGTGATGCAGATGTATTTTCTTTTGTTTTTGAAATGGCTCATCAGTGGAGGGAGAGAGTAACCACATTGGTTTAGCTAGAAGATGTATACATTGACATCAATAAAGAAGCTAAGTTCAAATTATATTTGTTGATGTCTCATTTGTGAACCAAAACAACTAGTGATCACCAGCCGCAAGAGAAGAATGCAACTTTATTTTCAAATTGACCCCATTGGCCTAGAGCTTCCAAGCATGAGAGGGCTATACAACAGCTGTATGCCAAAAGACATCATGTATGGTTAGCTGGTCATGGGACACTATCAGGTAGGAACCCCCTACACTATGTTTCAAGGACGTTTCCAAAAAGGACCTCAAACTCACAGGCATTGACTCTGATAGCAGGGAACAGGCAGCAAACATCTAAGTGGTTGGCAGCATACAGTTCAAGAAGGAGATACAAAGACGACAACTTATGAAGCAGAGAAATCAATGACAGACATTCATTCCACATTCCAGCTGTCACACCCTGCAGAAGAGTGTGTCATGCAAGGATTGGTTTGTTAAGCCACTTCAGACATTGGTCACAAAAGAAATGAATGTTTCACGAAAGAGTGCACTACCAATCTTGCAAGATAAATAGATACCTTATATATATATATATATATATATATAGTAAAGGTAATAAATCCATTGGTATGTAATCCAAGTGAATCTTCGTAATATAAAATATTAAAACTAATCCACAAAAAGATTTCTCTCTCTATATATATATATATATATGTGTGTGTGTGTGTGTGTGTGTGTCTGATACCACAGAACTTATAGACAGTTTTAAACAGATAAAACCGCATATTTTTCCTTTAAATAGGTAACCTTTTTTTCAGTCAACACTTCATCAGAAGAATTGGGGAATAGTATGAAATAACAATAATCATGGGAAATCGACAAACTGGAAGGGGATGGGGAAAGATGATTAAAATACAATTTGGTATTAAAAAGGCGGAAGGAGAAAAAAAGAGGGGAGAATGGAAAAAATGGAATAAATATTATACTATTCGCCAATAATTCTTCTGATGAGGGGTTGGCCAAATAAAATGAAAAGACAAAAAAGGGTTACCTTTTTAAGGGAAAAAATATGCAGTTTTATCTGTTTATATATATATATATATATATATATATATATATATATATATATATATACACACTTCCTTAGGAATTGCTTACTTTGAAATTTATATATATATATATATATATGACGTCACAGATTATGAAATGGACAAAGTCTGACAATTATAAAAAGAAAGTATAAACATAAAAATGTCTTTATATATATATATATAGTAACAAGCTAACAGAATTAAATAGAACAATTGTTACACTCAAGGAAGGGAACTGAAGGCTTAGATAAAGTGAAGCAGATGATGCTGATAGGTAAAGTGAAAAGTAAAAGATATAACGCTAAGTTCTACAATTTATAAATTAATTAAAATATTATACTGAGTAACCAATTAATTAGCATTTCAAATTTTCATTGATAACACAATTATTGTCAGTTGGTTTGGTGTTGATAGACGAAACCTGAGAAAGTGAAAAAAAAATGGCTTAGAGACTTTTTTTTATCTCTTTACACATTGCTGAAGTCATGATTTTGCTTCCATATCTTCCTCTATCTTTTATTTTGTTTGATTTATTTCTTATTTTTCAGTGCATGTACTGATATAAACAGACATAAGACATCACTTCTATGTTTGTTAATCAAATATTGATTATTTGTGAATGGGTTTTGTGAACTTGGCTTCAAATCTAAATCTCGAAACTGTCTGTCTTAAAGATGTCTATTTATTTTAACAACAGTAGCTGATCTAATTCCAGAAGGGCTCCTGAAGCAATGTTTTTAATAAGTGAATTTCAACAAAATTGATGGTTTTTTAAATGCCATTTTAGTGATAGAATCATATGGTTTGAAGTAGATAATATTGGTCTTAGAATCTGCACTAATTTTGGCCTTAGAATCTTCTCTCATACACATCACATATGGCCTCAAAATTCCCCGGTAATTGGTCAAATTTTAAATTTTCTTGGAGCCTTACAGTATCCAAACTCTCAACCATATTGACTTGTTCATATATTTTAGCAGTTGGAACATCCAATCTATTGTTGCTGGTTTTGAAGGTATTGTATCTCATGTTCTTGAGATAACAGCGGGAAATAAACAAAGAAGACAAACTCAAAGGTAAGTAATGAAATAGAAGGTTTACTATATGAAGGTGCACTTAGCAATTGACCTAATGCTAACTTGCTTAACTCCACTTATTCAAATAAATAGATGATTCTATTCATTTATGCCCTATATAACAGAAGGGCGCCCCCCTATCTGTTTAAACTTCAGGACCCCAAAAATGTATGTCTACCACGGCTCCTTAGTCCAAAATGTTTTGTGCAATTCAAACAAACCAATTATTCATTGGAATATTTGGCAGTAAAAGTTTGAAGGATATCCTTGCTCTCACCAAAAGATTCTTATTCTGGATTCCTGTTATAAATCCATTTTTCATCATGAGTAAGTCTCTTCTACAAAATCTTTTTTTTCCCTTTGTAACCAAAAAAGAGACAGACAAGTGTATTGATGCTGACCAAAGTCCATTTTTCTAAATTCACCAAAGAATAAAATGTTTATTACTGTACAAGGAAGAATGCTCACAAGAGTTATATGTCTGAAAGTATCAGTGCATATACGAGGATATGAGGACC
>OZ010582.1:50035603-50058103 GCA_963932145.1 Acanthosepion lycidas
ACATCTCCCAGTTAGCATTTTTGACAGTGTTGCTTTTATTGAATCTACCTTCTTTTAGAATTGAATACACTGGATTGTTTTTTGCTGCATTAGGCTTAGTGCTAAAAGATCACTAGGATTTACACTCTAATGCTGTGTCATGTAATATTTTTTTATACTAGTGTTAACCTAATAAAAGGCCCAAGAGATACTCAAGGTAGAGTGTTACTGTGTTGTGCTGTGTGAGCATAAGAAAAGGTAAGAAGTGAAGTTTATGAGGTTATGTAGGAAAGATAAAGGTTAACCCCAGATTTGAAGAGGTCAGGATTGTGGTGACTGGAAAATATTCAGCCAGGAGTCTGTTTCACAAAGCAGCAGTTTTTGGGAAGAAACTGTCCGAATGGAACTTATTTATTTATTGATTCACTTTTTATAGCTAATCAACCTTCAACCTTAACAACAGGTTGCTTAACTTTAGTGATTGTATGAGTAGAATTTACTAATTACTAATGGAATACATAGGGTACAAGGAAGACTCTTTCTTGTGTATGTGGCACAGGATGTCCCAGGGGCAATGGTCAAGGCTGGTGTAACCAAGGAATGCAGCTCATCAGAACATTTGCCATAGAAATATCAATAGAAGAGTAAAAGATTTGTGACTTTTTGTCAGTGGGAAAGAGGTTGTAAGGTGGAAAATAATTCATCCCCCACAAGGCTGCATAGATGTTTTTAAACTCTGACAAGACAGGCAAGTGTGGATTAGGAGGGACACTTTTGTATCCCAACATAAGAAGATTGTAAAAATGAACTGGGGTGTTGGACGGGGGGGGGGTTGATGACTGCTGAAGAACATTGAAATGAAAAAATTAATAAATACTAATAATAAACAAACTGACACCCACTTAATAAAATTTAGAAAATTAAAAAAAGTCTTTTCATATTTCAGATTAAGAATGCATAATCGATAATAATATGAAAAAAATGTTTATTTCTTGAGGTGTTTCACTGTAGAAATACCAAAATACATTTTAACAAGTACAGTGTTATTTTCTCTTTTTATGTTTTATTCATTATTTTTTATATTTAAGAAAATGAAGAAATAGACAGAAATAATTTGGTGGTCAGTCTAGATAGACAATTCTAACACCAACTCAATCAACTCAACCAGTATGCTGCTGGCTATAATTCTTCTTTCTTTTTTTATGTGCTATGTCCCTTCAGGACGTAGGCGATCGTGGCTTTCCACTTCCCACTACCCCTTGTAGCTCTCAATAAGTTTTGTCTCTTTGCTACTTTGCCCAGACTCTGTTCTGTCATCCACTTGCTTAAGCCCACAAGGTATTTTGTGCATTGCCTTCTCTTGTCTCTCTTTCCCTCTGTTTGACCTGTGAGTACCAGATTCTGCAAGCCCTTCTTTCTCATGTGTCCCAGAAATTTCAACTGCCTCTTCCTGATGTTAAGTATAAGCTTCCTCCTTGTTTGCATCAACTCCAAAACCTTATCGTTGCTCACATGCTCAGTCCATGATATCCTTAGCATCCTACTGTAGAACCATACCTCTGTTGCCTTGAATCTCTTCTTCATCTTTGAGGAGACCATCCAACATTTGCTGCCATAAAGGAAGACAGATATCATGTAACAGTTCAGTATTCTTTTCTTTGTTACCAACGAAATCCTTGTTTTGTAATACTCTGCCTAACTTTTGGAATGCATCTCTGGCCATCCCAATATGTCTTCGGATCTCAGCTTCACACTTACCATCCTTTGTCAGGCTTGATTTTAGTGTCCCCGACCTGTAAATTGCATTTTAGGTTCATCCTTTTACTAATGACCATGTATTCTGCCTTCTTGTAATTTATGCTTAGTCCTTTCTTCTCTCTCTCCTTTGCTACCTTCTGTAGGAGGTTTTATAATTTCTTTTCTGTGTCTGTTATCAGTGCTGTGTCATCTGCATATCTTATATTGTTAAGATTGTGGCCACCAAACTTGAATCCTGGTAGGACTTCCATTTCTCTTAGAATTACCTCACTGTATAGCGATTTTTTTAATCAATTACCCCGCCCCAAGCAAGATAATAAAGCCACTAAGATGCATGGAGCTATAGGGAGTGAAAGAGAATGAGAAGATTTTAGAAGGAACTGTGATAAACATCTGTTTCTGTTCAAAAGATCAGGGAGGTGTGTGGACTGGATGCTAGGTGAACATATCTATTCCTATTGAAAGAAAAAAACAAATAAAAAATAAATAGTAAATAAAATTTCAGAGTTTAGGTCGAGACATTAGAAGTATAGAGTTGTAGCAGACTTTAGAAGGAAGCAAAAACCCAATTCTGAGCCAGACAATAGGCAAACCTATCTAATCCAATTGAGGAAAAAATTTAAAAAAAGAAGAAAAATTTTCTGAAACAAAGACCTTTATGTATATTTACAAACTGAAATGAATTTTGTTCTTGTTAGGTTTTAAATTGTACCCATTTTCTACTTTGTACTTAACACTAAAAGACCATGAGAATTTGTACACCAAATGTGAAATTCATATATACAATCCATTGCTAAAGAGGCCGGAAAAGTGTTTGACATTTTGTATCTTTTCCCAAATTACTTAAAGCATTATGACCCACAGCTATCAGCTGTGCAGGTAACTATCACAAATCTAAAAAAAAAAAAAAAATTCTCATGAGTTGTCATAAATTTTCTATTCTCCATTAAAAAAAAAAACAAAAAAAAACTACACACTTTCATCATCATTCTACAAAACTTTGAATGAAAACGTCTCGCAGTTAACATTTCTTAGGGTTTTTTTTTTTTTTTACTTCTTTTGTGTGGACATGTGGTGCCAATCAAAGTCAAAAAAACAAAACAAGTTCGGAGAACAATCTTGAAAGCAGGTAGTGTGGTGAGGAGTGTTTAAGAGATTGGGGCAACTTCCATGCTGGAAAAGTGCTGTTACAGACCAAAGCATAGTTCAGGATGAACGCATTGAGAAATTCACAAAGAAAAACTCGAGAAACAAACAAAAGCAGATTCCATTCTTTCAGATTCATTCCTTTTTCTAAGCAAGATCAATGCTTCTCGATTCGAAGGGAGGAATTATTTCATCATTACTTCTTCCATTCTCCAAGACTAATGCCAATTCTAAGGAGGAAAAAGAATTTTTCCTTTCTCTGTAGAGTTAAGAATAATGAATCTCATCACAAAGTCACTTGCAGGAAGCCACTAAACTTGCAGTTTTTCATTCTTTGCTTAACTGAAATGCAAATCACTTTCACCAGGGCTATTATGGATTTTACAAGTACAGAACAGTGGTTGTGACAAAAAAAAAAAAAAGAAAATGGAATTGATTTTGCAGAAAGATGATGAGAATGTCAGGAACAGAACATGCAAGCAAGGAAGTTTTAAGCATTGATTGATTTGTTTTTGTTTTTTTTTATGGCTTAACCTTTTGTAAGTTATTTAATGCTGAAACATATTTTTGAATTCCAAGATTTGTATTTTTTTTCAAGTGAATATTGTATTTGCAATATTTTGGGGGATAATTATTTTCAGATAAAAGTCCTACTATTTAAACCATAGATGGAAGGGGGAAGAGGTGAATTCATATCTTTCCCAAAGGATATTTACACTTAAGTGAATGTAATAAACCTGATTGAAATTTGAACTCAACACACTCTGCTTTCTCATTCAGAGCTCCTATTCATTACACCAACCCCACATCCACATTCCCCAAAAAGCCTTTGTGTTGTAGCATACCTACGGACGATAATGGGAGTACCCTCATTCCCATTAATACAGTAGTGAATGCTGTACATGGTTTAGAGTTGGAGATTCATTGTGGAATTCAGATGGCTACTTCTTCTGTCGCTGACAAATCTTATATGTGTTGTTCTTGTCCTAAGTATTATCATTCATTACCAACCTTTGTTTGATTATTCTATTCAGTAACCTTCCTGAGGTTACAATATTTTGCCTGCCATTTGTGTGGTTGCAGAGAAGGGAGAGGGGGAATGGCTTATATATATATATATATATATATATATATATATATGGCAGTGAGTTCTGAACAATCTCCTCACAGATGAAGAAGATACCTGAGGCAATACAAATGTGGTTCTACAGAAGGATACTGAGAATACCATAGACTGAGCAACAACAAAATTTTAGAGAAAATGGAAATAAAAAGGCCACAATATCAGAAAGAGATAGCTGAAATTTCTGGGGTCCATGATGAGGAAAGAGGGTTTGGAAAATTTTATACTCATAGGACATAATGAAGGCAAGAGTAACAGAGGAAAACAATGCATAACCTACCTAGTGAGCATGAGTAAATGGATGGTGAGACAAGGTTTAGGAGCGGTAAAAAAAAATAAAATTTAATTAGAGTTATAAAGGGCAGGAAATTATGGAGAGCCATAATCGCCTACATCCCAAAAGGAAACAAGACATACAAATCTGCACTGAAACCATGAGCCATTATTTGAAATCTCCCTATGGTCGATTTGATCAAGTAACCTCTTAATTATACTGGCTAACAGAGTCACTGCCAACACATGACACTGAAATCCATGCCACTGATTGACTCCAACCTTGATAATGTAACTGGGCACACAGAACTGTTCAGATACTGTTGTGTTTGCTGCATCTAGTCACAAGTCATCATTTATATATATATATATATATATATATATATATGAGAAGTAATGTTGGATTAAATATTTTAGAAATCTATTAATTTTTTAGAAATTACTTTGTCTACATTTTGAATATGAAAATAAAATTAGTTGACATGGATTTTCTGAAAAAGACTGAAGCTGAAAATGCACATTCCTTAAAAGGGTGACTGGACTTTGCTGGGCTCTGACACTCTCTATGATCGAGCAGTCTAAAGCAAAACTTTTTTGTAGGGAATGCTGGAACATTCGGAGAATGTTTCACCATTTGAATTCTATACAGTTTGTTTTCATTGGTTGAGTAGATAACCCATATCTGTCTATTGTGAGATTTTATTGTATTGTACTTATTTATATTATTTACATTATTCTGACTGTTGTCTTCATCTTTATTATCTGAAGAAACTCAGAGCATACAATGGCCAAAACGTCATGAATATGAGAATAAAGAGGAGGAAAATAGTCTGAACAATGTAAATAGATATCTCATGTTCATATTTTGTAGTGTTAGTGTGATATATATTTCAATTAAAAGGTGCAATTATAATATTATAAATAGGGATCATATCATTCATATACAGGTTCAGGGTTGATGTATCTTATTTATATTGTTTGCGAAGATGTATTCTCGCCATTTAAATCATTAACCTCTCTATTTGTTTTTTATATGAATGATTCATGAATTTATAAATTATAATTGCACCTTTTAATTGAAATTTAAATAACTGATCCAACGTGCAACTTTCGGATAATAAGTGTGACATTACTGTAATTATTGAACAATATAGTTCATGCTATATTGACGGAAAATCTACCAGTAAAAAAGAATTCTCTTATTGCTATATTTGTACAAAAATGCACAACCTTAAAATTTAAATTCAAACTCAGCATTGCAACCGCACATTCCAAAACAATAACACATTTCTCATAGCATTTTTTTGGATTACATCTCTATTTTCATTGTCCTCTTATTACTGAGAAGTAAAAAAAAGAACAAGATCTACTTCCATACCTGATGATGTCTGTAGGAACAGATGAAAGCTTGTAAAAAATTAAAAAGACCTTATGCAACTGGAATTTATAAACGGGGATCATATCATTCATATACAGGTTCAGGGTTGATGTATCTTATTTATATTGTTTGTGAAGATGTATTCTTGCCATTTAAATCATTAACCTCTATATTTGTTTTTTGTATGAATGATTCATGAATATATATATATATATATATATATATATATATGTATGTGTGTGTGTGTGTGTGTGTCTGTATTTAGGCAGCAAATTCTCTTGTAAGCAAATATCTTACAAATATTATGTCTGCTTATTTTTAGCATAAATTGACAAAAAATCTTTCATGTATTATGATCAAATGATGCAAGAAATGCAGTGTAACAGTGAAAATCACTTTTATTTCCTAAGTACTTTCCACATCTGTTTCTGAGATCATCATCAAGGGTGCAACTAGTAAGGCAAAAACTATATAATTATATAATCCAGCAGCCCACCAGGACAACATCACCTGGCAATTTAAATGGGGCCTTGTGAAAAGGCAGACTGGAATAACTAATGATAACTTAATAACTCTCAACAAATGGAAGCAGGTGATACATAATACACTAAAAAGGACTACCACCTCTGACCTTCATAATCTGGCTTTCTCCTTCTATATTTTGAACAGGAGTCATTACCTTGTTCAAATCAAAGGGAAAAATTTTCAATGGGGATTTGTGCCCCATGCTGACCCCCTTTCATCAAAATGAAATATACTTACCCAAGTACCCTGGTAATGTAGTTTCAGAAAATATATGATTATAGAGGTCTATCTCTCAGAACCCTAGGAGAAGTTTGATAACAAATAGACAGAGAGTGGCTACAACCTTTTATATATATATATATATATATATATATATATATATATTTCTGAATTCTGTTGGAAACACAGTACTCATCTATTATAAAAATATCTGTCGCCAGATATCATAATAAATGTTGGAATATTTCCTCACAGATGAAGACAATACTGAGAATACCACAGATGGAGCATGTGAGCAACAAGGAGGTTTAAAGTAAAGTGTCAACAAAATTTTTAGGGCACATAATGAAGAAAGGGGACTTAAAGAATTTGATACTCACAAGACATATTGAAGGCTAAAGAGGCCGAGGAAACAATGAGTAATATGAACAAGGAAGGATAGTAAGGGGATAAACATTGCTTACTGCTACAAAGTATCAGAAGTTGTTGAGAGTCATAACTGTTTATATCCTGAAGGGATGCACCACATAAAAGAACTATCATTCACCATTCTAATTCTATGCCGTCTGTTTTCACTGAGTATTGTTACGTTAGTGCGTGTATATATATATATATATAGAAAGAAAAAGAAAGAAAGAACAGTAAGATATATAATCTGGTGTTCTTATAGATATTTTTATTTTTACAAAATAGTGCTCAATGTAAATTTACAGAGCATTAATATTATAAATTAATTGATTGAAAATATGATTTTTTCGCTACACAGTTCTAACCATGTTTTGAAAATGGAAGCTAAAAGCTTTGAATTTAATTTTGTAATTAAATTTAAGACATTAATTCCATTTCATTCTCAAGCAAATTTTGGAGTAACTTATTTTTAAAATTACTGGGTTTTAAAGGCACTGCAAAAATTCATAATTCACGTTACCAAAGATAGAGAGAAATCCATTCATCCAGACAAGGGGTGGTTGCGTGTTCATTATATATGTTTGAATTTTAGTGGATATTTTTTGTGTATGACTTGTAGTGTCTGCATGGTGCCTGTAAGTATGTCTAATTCTTGGAAAAAGATGAGGATGTATATCAAATGTCATACATGTGGGTGTATTGAATTTCTTGTGTGTGATGTTATATCAGAAGTCTGTTTAGAATGTATCCAGCCATTTTGAATATCTCATAGGAGACTTTACTGCCTGTGTGGAATCAGAATGCCTGTCGCAAACACATCTATTTGGAGTGGCACAATAGATTTTTGGGATGTTGAGACGATGTCAAAGATGATAAATGCTGTGGACACCAATGCATATTCAGAAAAAATAAGAAGTTTTCTTTTTAAATTGCACAAATAGTTTGAAATGTTCAACAATCATAGGCATACAAAAAGATTCAGGGGCAAGGCCTACATGGGGCAAGTGGGTTTTTCAATCACAATCATGAGACTCATATCTCATTAGGCTTGTAGGGGCACCACATGTACTGCTGCTGCAGTAGCAGTGGTGTGTCCTAGGCATGATAGGTTGACGGTGCCCAACCCTTTTGAGGCAGGTTTTGAGTTCAGTTTTTCCTTCTTTTAGACTGCCTGCCACCTAAGATTATAGGACTCACTCTGTTCTGCTATTTAACCCATAGTTGAAGGAGAGGTGATGAATTCATACCTTTGTGAAGGGTATTTGCATGTAAAGTGAATATAATGACCTCGGCTGGAATTTGAACTCTCCTCTCTGATTTCACAATCTGTTTCACTATCCATTATTCCACTGTGAGTCTTGGAAATTATTTTTACATATTATTTTTGAAATGAAACAAAGGGATCAAGTAATGGTTTTTCTATAGCAAAGTCAGAAAAAAGGTTAGGAAATCAAAAGGAGTTAGTTTTTTTGTTTTTTTTGTCATCTCACCCCAAGCAAGGCGATAGAGCCACTAAGACATAGGGGGATACTGAGTGTGAAGGAATATAAGAAAAAGAAAAAACATTATTAAAGAGCATGAACAATAAAAGAATAGAAATTAACAAGACAGAAGATAACAATTGACATTGCATTTAAATTTTTGTACATCAAACGACAGCAAGACACTTGAATAGAGTTCTGCAAGTGAGAAGTGTAAGAAAATGTTGCTTGGAAAAATTTTCTTTTGGCAGCATTTATTGTCCACTGTTTCTAATTGATTCAGTCCTTGTATCTCTTCTGTGGCAATTTTTTGTTCTACTGGTCCTAAATCAATTCACCAAAAAGGAATGACATTGAAATATGATAGACTGCTATCCTTGGAATATGGCCAACCAAGAATTTTTCAGCATAAATTTAATATTGTTGATCTGGCTGACTTGAAGTCACACCAATGCACATTGAGAATGATATTGAGGAAATCCACTGAAAAGATAGAAGTTATCTGACCTAAGATTCAGCTTCACAAAGAATGATATACAGCATAATGATAACAGTAATATAAAATTATTATAAAATCATCTAAACTTGTTAGCACACTAATTTTGTTTCTATTTTTCTCATACTCTCTCCTGGGTTCCTTGCTTCTCCAAGATAGTATAGAATGCTTTATAAGTGCCATTCTGTTACCTCTTTATATTGGTATCAGAGAATTTAATGCCATGTAGGTAAGAGAAGTCTTGGAATACTTCTGGTTTTTGTTGGTCTGATGAAAATTGGTGACATTCCTGCTTAGGTGCATTTGCTTCAAATTGATGTCCAACCTAAAGAGTTATGGGGGTCTTTGTAAAAGAAGAGATTACCTGCAGAAGAGCCAATGCAACAATTAAAGTTATGTCTACCAGGAAGATATGCACATTTTGATCTTATATATTTAACTGCAAGGACACAATACAGTAGCAAAAGAAGCTTTCCAAAAACTAAGCAATGTGTTCAGAAACAGAAAAAATTCACTGGAACAAAAGTGCTCAACTATTATAAAAATATCTGTTCTCAGATATGGCAATAAATGTTGGAATATTTCCTCACAGATGAAGACAATATTGAGAATACCACAGATGGAGCATGTGAGCAACAAGGAAGTTTTAAGTAAAATGACAACAAAATTTCTAGGACACATAATGAAGAAAGGGGACTTGGAGAATTTGATACTCACAGGACATACTGAAGGCAAGAGATGCAGAGGAAAAAATGAATAGGGAAGGATAAAAGAGGGATAAACATCTTTGGTTAGTGCAACAAAGTATAGGAAGTTGTGGAGGGTCATAATCCTGAAGATGTACACTGCATGAAATAAGAATATATCTGACTAGTTTCTGCTGATGGTTATCAGTGTTTTTCTAGATATTATTTGTAGAAGTACTTTTAGCCATTTCAGCCATCTTCAAGGAATAAAGCTGTTTTTGACAGGAGATGTTTGCTTTAACTGGTATCTTATCATGATTGTTTTTAGCATTATATTTTTAATTCAGATTGTTTTTATCATGTGTTGTAATATCTTATTTTAAGTTTGACTTGAATGTTATGTCATTTATGTATTATCTATTTTACTACTAATAACAATACTAATATTACTATTAATATTTACTACTAATTGTACTAATAATATATATTCATATTTTAATATATTCACTAATATATATTTATTACTAATCACACTATAATATATATTTACTTTATTTACATTATTCAGACTATTGTCCTCATCTTTGTCGCCATATTTATTACGACGTTTTGGCTGTTGTACACTCCGGCCTTCTTCAGGTGGTTGGAATGTTGAACTGAACCCTTTATTTCACTCACTGGGGTAGACTGTTCTAGTTCTATGTGCCATGTTTGTAATAAATATGGCGACAAAGATAAGGACAATAGTCCGAATAATGTACATAATACCTCATCTCAGAAATATAGACAGATATATTTACTATTTTAATATATTTACTATTTACTAATATTTACTACTAATAACAAGAAAACTCATCTCTATTCCTGAGTCATTGGTAAAAACACTTTTGAAGGAAAACAAAAATTAAATTAAAAATATACTCAAAAGAAACATTTCCATGGTTTTTAATCAAATATGTAAAAAGTGAATTTACTGCCAAAATTCACTCACACACTCTCTCTCTCTCTCTACTCGCATACACACACACACCCATCGTGTGTGTGTGTGTGTGTAAAACTTCAAATATAACTGATAAAATATCTATAAAACAATCATATAAATGACAGCAAAAAGAAAATTGCTTTTCCCTAGCTAGTATACATTTCTCTAAAAAAGAAAATTCATCAGTAACATTTACTTATTTTCATTTATTTGACATTAAATTACATCCTCTGTATATTTATGAGAGCTCTTAAATATGAAAATTCTTAAAAACTGATGACATTTTTAGGTTAAACATAGGAAAACATTAAAAAAAATAATTAATTCCCTTAAATATTTGGAAATAATCATTCTTCATCTGATGATCATCACAAGACTTGAAACATGTGTAGTAAAAAATATAGAAAGTAAAGTATAATATATATTTTAAAAAATTTAAATAAATAAAACAGCCACATTATAACCAAAAACATTTTCAGCTTCTTTTATCTTTTCTCTTTAAAATATACAACTTTCTCTCATTGGAACAACTTTAATCTCTTCCTTATATATATATATATATATATATATAAATGATAAATGATATCTATTTTTAAAATATCAACTAACAGTATTGAGAAAATTGTAAGAGAAAATTGTAAGACAAAAAATATGACAAGGTGTGATAGTTAAAAACAAAGATGATGGAAAGAAATTTAATCCATTTCTTAAAAATAAATTGTTTTTGTTTACATTAGGATACAATACAGAGCAGATCTGGATGTTTTGAGAATCCGCAGAGAAGTGTGTGTTCAAAAGGCACTATTTGGGTTTTATTTGACTGGAAGTCCTACGTGGCCAAGTGGTTAGAAATGTCAAATGCAATGATGGTTCCCTATACGGGATGCAGGTTTAAATCTTGCCAGAGGACACATATTTTTCTGACAAAATTTCTCAAATATTCTGGCTGGTAGATGGTAACATTATATATATGTGTGTGTGTTAGTGTGAGTGTATGTGTGTGCTTGCAGCATATCTTCAGCCAAGCATGTTTCATTAAATAATATATACATATTATGTCTATTTATTTTTATAATAATCCCCTCTTGTTCTCTAATTACCCTCTTGATGTTAAGCTGAAATTCATCAAGAAAAACACCATAATTTTTATTAACCCAAGTACTTTGAATCTCCTCTGAGATCCTCACGAGTGAATTGCAAAAACAAACTTAACGTAACTGTAATCGTTGTGATGGTGATTTTTCTGAACATGCTCTGCTATAATTATTTTAAAATTAACTGTTGTTGTTATAATGTTTTGTAAACAAGCATTCCTAATACAAAGGAGATAACCAGTGATGGTAAATTGCAAAATGATGTTAATGTTAGTGAAATGAAATGCATTTTAAAACATTGCTACTATACTCATAATATGTTTACAGAATGATGCATGTGATATGAAGGAAAGAGAAGGTGGGATAGGAAGTGTTAATGATAAAGATAAATTACAACTGACCCTTGATTACTTTTTATCAAAGTCTTTTCAGAAAGTAAACACAAAATACATTATCATTTGCACAATACAATGATTTTTTCCCATGATGTGATTTAAAAAGATATCTACATTGATTGCTAACAAAAGAACAAGTCCTATTACTTTATAAACAAGAGTAAAGCTTAATTTGCAAGCTAAACCATAGACCTACCATCTTGTTGCTTCTAGTCTGGGATTCTAATAGAAATATTTAATAAATTTACATCTGACATTATTTCATGATGATAAACATTGTTTTAGTGGATACACATGTTGGTATTTGAAGTCAGATTTTGTAATTGACCTTTGGCAGGGATTGAACTTGCATTTTCTTTATCCTTAATAACCAACATTTAGTTTTGCGAATTCAGCAAAAGAGGTCACTACCATAAATAAAGGCTAAATAATCTCTTTTCATAAAATGTTTATCTCTTGTTGGGAATCTCAGTGTCTATATCAGCTCATATATATAATAATTATACTTGGTTAGTAAAAAACCCAGATGGCACAAATTGCAAGTATATCAAAACAAATTGGTATCCGAGGAAAAAATTGAAAATAAAAAGAAAGAACTAGAAACATCTGAATAGGGCCAAAAAATTGTCCAGTGCCTTAGATTTTCAGTACAAAGAAAAACACCCCAAGCAAGTAACTAAGATAAAACAAACAAAGTGTCCAATATGCTAAGTAGAGCAAAGGAATAAAATAAATCCTAAAGAGCCAGGAACTACCTACTTTGGAAATCTAAGCAGGTAGTTCCTGGGTGTTTAGGATTTATTTTATATATATATATATATATATATAATAGAGTTTACCGTATGAACGCCAGTAAAGCCCCTAAGACACAAGGTGTTATTAGATGTGGGTGAGTTAGAAATAGAAACATTACTAAGGAATGAGAACAATAGAAGAGTAATCAAGAAGACAGTAGATAATGATTGACGTCACATTTAAATTTTTGAAGGTCAAAGTTGGCTGGAAAACATGGAGCTGGAAGAGAGTTCCACAGGAGAGAAATACAAGAAAAGAAACTGTTAGCGTAGAACTTATGGTTACATCAAACCAATTCAGTTGTGAATTGATGAGACCTTGTTGCCAATCAAGTACTGTGTTTAAATTCATAAAGTCTAAGTACCATAGCAGAGAGCTCATCTGAACAAGTACATAAAAGTATTTATAGTAAAAGCATAGAGAAGCAACTTTATGGTCGTGGAAAGTGACTGAAGCTGAGATGCCAGGTCAAGACCAATAATATTGCTGATTCTTCTTTGAATTTTATCAAGAATCTCTAAATATATAGCAGAAGCACCTGACCATATGTGGTAGCAATACTGAAAGATATGCAAGATAGATTCTGGAGAGAAAAATTGTCTAGCACAACACAGTCAATGAACTTTCTTAGCAGCATACCTTGCAATGGATTCAATAAAGTCTTTCCACCTCATGTCAGCTGAGAATGTTAGTCCAAGAAGGCACAAGTTACTTGAGGTTAACATAAGCCGTGTTGATGGGAGGCAGAAAAGGGTCTCTCATATAAGTGATGGAGAGCAGTTTAGTGTGTGTGTGGGTGGGTGTTAAAATTAACAAGCCATCTTCTGTCCCAGTTAACAACAGACTGAAGGTCATTTTGCGTATCAGCAGCCATTTTGACCTTATCAAATTATCGGAATTACTATTGAGACAGAAGTAAATGGTTTTATATATATATATTAGAAACAGAGAAGTTCTGACTAAATGCAACATGACAGGTATTGAAGCCATCCTAATTAAGATGCAACTCAGGTGGGTAGGACATCTTTCTCGTATGAGTGATAGCAGACTTCTGAAACAAATATTCTTTGACCAGCTCCTAACAAGAATTTCAAAGATAAACTCAAAGACAATCTGAAGTGATGCAGCATCTCCTTTTCTTTTCAAAGTATCAGAGCACAGGAGCTGGTATCTGGTTCGAGTGAAGATGGCTTGAACATCAAGATCAACAGTGTCCAAATATTAAAGCAATTTGGCAGCATGCTTCTCCTCCCAATTATTGCCTTACCTGGCAATGAGGCTTTGTCGCAAACAGTAAAAAAGGTTTTGCTGTTTACACTTGGAAACATTTGGAAATTGATCCACAAACACTCAAGTGAAATGGGTCAACCATGTGTTTCATTTGTCAAAAAGTTTACAAAACACCTGCAGACCTTGGGAGACACATCCACATCCATAGAAGTTGAGCACCTCTTTATTTTATAATGAGAGAGTTGATCATATAATTAATAAATAATACCAATTTGTAATTAGTAGGGATTATTCCAAGGAGGACCTTAATCCAATGTAAGTTACAGAGCAATTTATATATATATATATATATATATATATATATATATATACCTATTATGATAAATTAAGAAAACAACTTAAAAATCTATATTGGTTATAATTTAATTCATGAATATTGTTATATTCATCTCTTTAGACGAATATTTTTAAGAAAAATTCTTCTTAAATATATCCGGTCTGAAGAGATGAATATAACAATATTCATGAAATAAATTATAACCAATATGGATTTTTAAGGTGTTTTCTTAATATATATATATATATATATATATATATATATATATATATATATATATATGCATATACACACACATGCACACACACAGTGGGGGGAAACAAATATTCATACACATACAAATTTTTAATTCATTGTATTTCCAACTATTGAATAAACATACATTTCATATAATGTACACAGATGCATAATAATGAAATATGCATAGAACATACAAAAAACTTCATTTAATAGAAATAAATCCCACTTATCCATTTTAATGGGTGAAAAAAGTAGTTGTACAATGTAAATTTCAGATTTTGAAACTTTTAAATTGCTTTAATACTCTCGATTATTCAAGTGGAATATTTCTAGAATGTTCTGATAAGTAGTTATTTTTAGCCTAAAAAATACAAACAGAACATTCTGTAAATGATATTCATGCAAGAAGGTTATCATCATGGCAAGATATAAAGAATTGACAAATTTGTAAAAAAACTAATTGTTAAACTCTGGAAAGAAGGTAAAAGTTACAGGAAAATCTCAGACAACCTGAATATTTAATTTACTATCATTAGTTCATTCATTGCAAGGTATAAAAAAAAATCAAAACTGCTGAAAACCAAAGAAGAACAGGTACTCTACAGAAGATTTCTTTAAGATCTTTGAGGAAATTAATGCACCAAATTAAATAAACTCCAAAGGTTGCTCATCAAGAGTTGCAGGATGATATACTTTCATCAGGAATCTGTGTCACTAAATGAAGAATGAAATTTATAGGAATGATCTAAAGTCACACTCCCTTTGGAAAACATCATTGCTATTGAAAAGACACAATCATACAAGGTTGAAATTCCTTTGTGAACATAAGGATAAGGAAAAATCATATTGGGAAAGAGTATTATGGACAGACAAAACCAAAATTGAGTTGTCTGGACATAATTCTAGAAATCATGTATGGGGGAAAGATGGCGATGCCTTTAAGCAAAAGAATACAGTTCTAACAGTGAAATTTGGTGGTGGCAGCATCATGGTTTTGGGATGTTTTTCTGCAAAAGGAACTAGCAACATATCAGTAATAGATGGTAGAATGATTTTGACAGCATATCAAAGTATTTGGGAAGCAAATTTAATGATTTTGGTTGAAAATCTTAAACTTCCTCCTGATTGGATCTTCTAACAAGATAATGATCCTAAGCACACTGCAAAATCTACAAAGAAATAGATTGCTGAAATTAATGTAAGTGTCCTGAAATGGCCAAATCAGTCCTCAGATTTAAACCCAATCAAGAATCAGTGGAGTTATTTGAATTTGCAAATCCAACTGAGAGCTCCAACAGATATGAAGGCCATATACGAAGAAGAATGGAACAAAATACCAACTAAAACCCAGTTAAGAGCTCTAACAAACATCCTGGATCTGAAGACCATATGCAAAGAAGAATTGAGCAATATGGCAATTGACCAACTAAAATTTACAAATCATTAATCAAGAATTACAAGAAAAGCTTGGTTGTTGTTGAAGTGAATAATGGCTAGTCTACAAAGTTTTAAACGATGATTATGTATTCTTTTTTGTATTGTATGAATACTTTTTCCACCCATTAAAATGGATTAATGGAGATTCATTTCTATTATATCAAATTTTTTTGTTTTCTATGCATATTTAGTTATGCATCTGTGTACAGTTAATCATATGAAAAGTATTCATTAGTTGGAAATACAATAAATTAAAAATTTGTATGTGTACGAATTTGTTTCCCCCACTCTATATATATGTGCGTATATATGAAATATAATTAATGGCTGTTAATCCAATATAATCTTTCCTACTATACACATCATTTTTAAAAATCAGGATATCCATACAAATTTATCTCCTAAAAATGAAGATGATGAGATAAAGCAAGAAATCTATAAACAATATGTGTTTCTTTGAGAGTGTCTCCTCTCTTTGGCTTCCAAAGGTTAAAATGAAAGAATACAAAACTTTGTGAGAAAAAAATGCATTGGCGTCTCTGAGGATAAGTGGTGATCATATTTATGTATAGAGTTGTACAAGTATACATTAAAAAAAGGCTCTATTATGTGTGTGTGTGTGTATGTACAGATATATGAGTGGACATATATATGTGTACATTTGCATAAAGTATACATGAAAAAAATAAAAGGGCTCTAATATATGCATATGCCTGGGTGTGTGTGAATGTATGTAGATGTATATAGATAAAAAAAACTCTAGTTTCGGAAACTGATTTAAAATCCAACAGATCCAAAAATGGTTCCAATATAGATATATATTTTAAGACATTTTATGTTTATACATTCTTTTTATAGATACAAATATTTAAGTAAATGCTCTGTTTATAATAAACAGTATTAAACAACATTTACTGGCCTGAATATTCAAGAAATTTTCGCAGAAAATATTTGTCCTCTGACAGGATTCGAACCTGTATCCTATACGGAACCGTCATTTAGCTTGATGTGCCTTTACTGATTTGGTCACAGAAGTGCATTTGGTTAGCAAGGTCGAATTTATTGTATTTAAACTTCAATTCGGAGGACGAATATTTTCTGTGAAAATTTCTCGGACATTCAGGCCAGTAAATGTTGTTTAATACTGTTTATTATAAACAGAGCATTTACTTAAATATTTGTATCTATAAAAAATATATAAACAGAAAAATGTTTTAAAATAATTGTAGGACTTTGTCCATTTCATAATGTGTGATGTCATAGATATATATGTACGTAAAAAAATTCTCAGAATTAATCAGTAGAAAAAGACAATATGTTTAAATGAAAAAAGACAATAGGAAAAGTGTATAGCTGATGCGCTTCATTCAATGTAGACTTTTTCAAGGCAAAAAAATGTAAGTCGACATTGGGCAAAACACACTGGCTAAAAGTACATCCTATTTCCTATTGTCTTTTTTCCTTTATATATAAAAACAAACAGGGTGACAGACAGTCTCTTGGATCTGGAGACTGGATGTGATAAAGTAATTTAATTTGATTTATGGTCTCCACTTATCCTTAGAGACTCACATAATGTTGTCTTTCTTTCATTCCTGAAGAATGCCAAAGTGAGCAGGCTGGTTTATCTACTAGGTAAACAATGATCTATTTAAGAAAGATATTAAAATAATCCAGAACTTATATTGGGAGCAAACTGATAGAAAATGAATGTAATAAATAAAGAAAAATAGATAAAGGACTTATTCAGTGTTTACAATGAGACAATCCTAAAAGAATTAGAGGTCCTACAAGGATTCATGATTGTCAGTCACTATCTTAACAAGATAAAGAATGCAGATGGCATAGTGTTGATAGCAGAAAGCCAACAAGAAAAGGTAGTATGGGGAAGTGAGAAGAAAGGACTATCAATTGTAAGAAGACATAATTCTAAAAATAACCTTGCCATCAGTGATGATAGAAAATGAGTATATTCTATATTGCCTGAAATAAAGATAAAAAATTTCAACATCCTAAAAACAAACATGCCACCATTGATGAAAGAGGAGATATTTCATCATTCTAAAATCCGATTATAAAAATGACTCTTCCACCACAAGCAATGGTAGTCAGTAGAATAGTAAGTGGTGGTAGCAGTAGTAAAAAGGCCCATTATATACATATCCTCATCCCTCCATTAAAATCAAAAAGTGACTATATCAAACGTTATCCTCACAAACAAAATTCTTGAAACAAGCAAAAACAAGCTCAAACTTTTAAAGAAAGAAAAGAAACAGTAGCACTGAAAACATTTTTAGCACACACCATAACAATATCTATAATTCACATCATGAAAAAGAAAAATACAAATTCTTGTTATTAATGTCAAAACATGTTTCAAGTCTTATTGTTATTATTATTGTATGTTTTTATTCATTTCATTTTCAGTGTAAAAAAAGTAAAAAGGATTCTACTATCAACTATTACTACAACTACATATGATAATCGGGTAACTATATTAACAATATACCTACAACACCCACCCTGTTACCAGTGTTAGCAAGAGGAACAAGCCAAGATGTGAACGAAGAATTGAAAATACCAAAATCAAGCAAGTAGAAAATTTTAAATATCCGAGAAGTGTTCTTGATGGGATATTATTATTATTAATAAATAAAACTATAAAATAATAATAATAATAAATATCATAAATAAAATAAAAAAAACAAATAATATAAACTTTGTTTAAAATAAAATGAATAAAAATAATAAAAGTTCTCCCAGCATGCAGTAAAAAAGTTTCCCTGCCTGAGAAACAGATTATTTACTCAACACTCTCTTTGCTACAGATCCTCAAAGCTTCAATCTCCTCTCCTCAACATCTTGCTTGTCATAAGATAAGCGACTGTCTTCATCTATCACATGCAACCTTAAAACACATACAACTAAAATAATGTCCACACAAAAATAAAGAAAATTTTATGATTTTAATTTACAATTTAATACACTTTTAGTGCTATTCCTTTGTATGGTTATTTCATTCCTGTGGACATGAGGCTATCACTTCTGATATGATGTGAGTGACCCCACATTCTAACAGAGGATTGAAATGTAACACTGAAATTTGAAGATGCATTAGAATAGCAGAAGATGCCTTCCAAAAGCTAACCAAAGTATTAAGAAAGAAGAAAATTTCATTGGGAAAGAAAAGATTACTGAACTGTTATGTAATATCATTCCTCCTCTATGGCAGTGTTTGTCTCCTCATAGATGAAGGAGAGACTTGAAGCAACAGAAATGTGGTTCTACAGAAGGATAATGAGAATCCCATAAACTGAACATTTGCCTATAATAAGGAAAGAGGGCTTGGAGAATTTAATAATCACAGGATATATTGGAGGCAAGGGGGACAGTAGAAAGCAGTGAATAAACCTTGCCCTGACTAACAAGCTTGAGTAAATGTTTGGCAGAACATGGATTAAAAAGGATAGCAAAAGCACTATCCATAGTAAAAGCTACAAAGGACAGGAAATTGTGGAGAGACATGATCGCCCACATCCTGAAGAGACATGACACATAGAAGACATTATGGACAGTGAAACAAAGAAAGACGTGGAAAAAGTCACACTCTTCATTATTTATTTTATAGTTATTTCATGCCAAGCAAGGCAATAAAGCGACTAAGATGCAAGGTTTTACTGAGTGTGAGAAAATATGAGATTTAACAAGACAAAAGATAATGATTGATGTTGCATTTAAATTCTTCACTGGGAAGTAAGAAGCTGGGAGAGAGTTCTACAAGAACAAGAGAAGAAACATTAGCATAGAACTTACAGTTATAACTAGCCATTTCAACTGGAAAATGATGAAAACTTTTTGGCAATCTAGTGCTGTGCTTAAATTTGTAAAGTCGAGGTACCAAAGAAGAAAGTTCATCAGAACAATTACCATAGAAATATTTACAGAAAAAGCACAGAGAAGTTATATTACTAGGATGGAAAAGTGACTGAAGCTTAAGATTGAGAATATTGCAGATTCTTCTTTGGATTTTATCAAGATTCTCTAAATACATAGCAGAAGCACCAGACCAGATCCAGTAGCAATATTTAATGTACAAATGATAGACTTATAAATACAGGGTGGCAATAAAGTCACTATACAGTTACTTATAATAAAAAAGCAAAGCATTAAAGCAGGTGGATTGCAGTTCGAGCAGCATTGGTAATTAATTTACTATTGTTTACCATAGCATTTTATTGTTATTAACCAGAATTAACCAGAACCATTTTAATAATAAATTTCTTGACTGTTGATTAATTGCTTTGTCTTAATTGTTATTGTAAGTAACTGTATAGTCACTCTTTATTGTCACTCTGTATATAAGATAGATTCTGGTGAGAAAAATTGTGTAGCTCAACACTGAACCAACTTTTCTAGTAGAAGATCTAGCAATTGATTCAATATAATCTTTCCACTTCATGTTGGTAGAAAATGTTAGTTGAAGAAACTGCAACGAATCACTTTCCTGCTGCCTGACAGAAGGCAAAAAAAGGTTCTCTAAGATGATTAAAAGAGAGCAGTTTTGTTTTGAATGCATTAAAATTAACAAGCCATTTATTGCACCAGTTAACAACAGACTATAGGTCATTTTTTTAAATAAGCTGCCAATTTGATTATATCAAATTGATCAGACTTACCATAAAAACAGGAGTAAATAGTTGAGAACTGATGACATTGAGGAGATTGCTGATGAAAATTACAAAAAATATGGTCCCAATGATAGAGCCCTGACGGACACCTGCATTAATGCAAAATGATCTAGAAGAGTATCTGTTCAAGACATCATTCATTTTGCAATTTGATAAGAAAGATTGAATTGACTCAAAAATTCTTTCAGAAATGCCACAATCTTTCAATTTGTGAAGAAAAACAAAATTGCCAATCCGTGCCAAACACCTTTGTAATATCCAAAGCAACAGTCTGGATTTTGCTATTATTATCTAAAGCTTGTTAGACACTTTCAGTAATAATCATTAAAACATCAGCAGTTGACCAAAAAAATCAAAATCCATATTGCTTATCTGAAAGAAGAGCCTGCAAATTGAGATACTTAACCAATCTGGAGTTGATTAGAGCTCCTAGAATTTAGACAAAAAGAAAAGGCTAATAGGCTGATAGAAGGACCAGATGGATTGCCTTAGTTACTAGACAGGAACTACAGAAGAGGATTTCCAATAATTAAGAAAGCAAGAAATAGCAAAAATTTATTGTAGACTTTAGAGAGAATAGGAGTCTTTCTAGGAGCACATTTCTTAAGAACTATTGCAAGGCTGTCATGAAGTCCACATGCTTTGTGGGATCAAGTTGTGATGATAGCAGAAACCATGGACAGAGTTATATGAATATCACTTAATAGAGACTCAGTTTTAATATAAATATCACACAATGGGGACTCAGTTTTAATATAAATATCACTTAATAGAGATTCAGTTTTAAGTAGAAAATCAGGCAAATATACTCCAGATAAGTCAAGATTAGAATAGAAAGAGAATTTATGAGCAAATCATTCTGCTTTATCAACAGAAGATGATGACACATATTCTGACAGCAGAAATAACTTTCACACTACCAATGTTGCAAGTTTCAATATGGTTTGTTTTTTTGAATCCATTCTGCATAGTTGTTTTTTGTTTTTCTGCAATTAATATACTATTTTAAAATTCATTCACATTTTGAAACTTTCTACCAATACTGAAGTATTTTCAAATTTACCAAAATAGTTAACAACACATTTGCATAGGTAACAGAAAGTGTCTTTTTTTTATAATTTGCTTTTCATTATGATCAAAGATTTTCTTCTCCTACAAGAGATTATTAGTTTTGTTTAATGAGATTCCTAAAGATATTTTCCGTTACTGCACACACAAAACAGCCTTTGTCTGTAGGCATTCTATTCTGATGCCAGCAATTGTAATTTAGAAGAGACTCAGTTTTAGGGAAATATTCTCCAAAGTTTTAAAAAAATAAGTGTATCTCAAAAATATGTGACTTTATAGTTTTGAAACCTGCTTCTTGCAAAAGATCTTTCCATAAAACAATTTGAAAAGAAAAAAAATAAACAATGTGAAAAATAACCCCCAAATTTGAATGTGCTGTATATTTTGTTTCTCCTGGACATTGTCTTTTGGAATATTTTTATTTGTCAAATTATCAATTCATGTGCAATGTTAATTATTATCAACTGTGTTCTAGATTCCTATTCTTTTATTGTTATCACTCCTGAATAATGATTTTCTTTTTCTTATTCTTTCACACTTCGTAACCCCTTGTGTATTAATATCTTTATTGCCTTGCTTTGCGTGAAATGATTAAAAAAATCACCTTTTAATTAAACAAGGATATAAAATTCTGTATCAAAGAAAATGGCATGTCTCTGAATTGACCAAACATTGTTACTATAAGTTGAAGTTTACATGATCTTTTTTGTAAAAAAACATTTTTCAGAAAATTATACATCTCAAGTCAATTAAATGTTATCA
>OZ010582.1:50065603-50118103 GCA_963932145.1 Acanthosepion lycidas
AAATCTTTGAACAATGTTTAAAAGAGCTCATGCAGTAAGTTTTCATTTGTAAAGAAACTGAACAATTTTCTGCATGACAGATGGAGATACTTATTTTTGTATAATAAATTGTGATTTGTACCATGGCTGGAAATGGAGAAGAAGCTGAAACATCAGTCAAAAAAACACACTGTAGCTTCAGTTAATACATACGTGTTTAGTTTTGTGAATAGGGGTGTCTTTTTCTTTCTAAGAATGTTAACAGTTATCTTTCCCCATAAACTTTGCATCTTACTCAGTAACTCTACTTCGAGTGGCTCTTGAGCTTTGGATAGTGTGAACATTATTGTAAAATAAGAAAAAAACACACTTATGTTGCAAAAATTAAATTTCCCAAGTTAAATTTGAGGCTTAAGCTGTTAGAATTCTTAATAATCATTATTTCGGCATTTGTCCCAGTGTAAAGGTATATAAATTGGCTGTTACTAATATTTTCAAAAAACCTTATTCAAATATGAGTGAAGATAAAAACGTGAATATTCTTATTAATTTTTTTAAGCATTTCATATGCTCTTGCATAGCTCGAGAGAATATAAACAGTCATTATTTCTTTCTCAATTTTGCCATTTGCTCAAAAGTGCTTCTTTGTGATGAAGTGTAGATATGCTGTCACAAGTAAACAGACATACAAGTATACACGCAATTTTGTCTATTTATTTTCCATATTTTTCTGTATCTCTATTCTCTTATTAAATGTAGCTATTTAAGTTATATAGATTTGATTACTGGCTGCAACAAAACGATCTTATAAATAGCTATGCAATCTCCCTACCTATCCGTCTTAAATTCTTTAGGCACTTAATGACGTTAAGAGCATCTCTCGGGTTGAAAATAGGTACGTCATTGCGAACACTGCAACTACTGTAAAGAAGAAGAAAGAAAAGACCTGAATACAGAATTCAGCTTGCAAGTGAGAAACTTCCATTTCTATATTATGTTCAAGGGTATATTTACACCACTTGCATATCCATCTCCACTCCAGCTATCGTTTAAATAGCAGGAAAGACCGTACCCTCTAACCATGGTTGTTAAACAGTCTAAGAGAAGGACAATTCTGAACACAAAACTATAACTAATCATGGGTTGATCTTTGTCAAGGCATAGCACCTGAAAGGTATCCCTCCAAAAGTTACTGGTAAGACATTGGCAACAGGATGTTGGATATGGCCAATGGCATAATCTAACAGAAGCAGGAATATACAGAATAGATTGTACAAAATGCCTAATAATGTATATTGGTGAAACATCAAAAAAAAAAAAAAAGAATACAGCAATCTTCGTGCTCACAAAAATGGAGTTTTAAATGTACATTTTTTTCCCTTGACACCACTATTATTTTAACTACTTTCACTCCTCAGCAATATTTATTCTTTTAAAAAGACTATATGAGCATTATGGAAATATGTGGTATTACAGCACTTTAAATGTAGTTCACCATAATACATCTGATGACAATTTTGACCGAATAAATGTCAGTGTGATCAGGAGAGAAAAGGATTCACTAATGCATTGAAAGTGCACTAATCTCACAAATTTTTGACAATAAACTTAAGACCAGGACTATACTTAACAATGAATGCGATGTAATTATTCAAAGTTAAATGGAAACTGCAAGAACATGCAGAACAACACCTTGTATCTCCTAAAATACGTGCAACTGAACCCTCTATGATGATCCTCTACCCTTAAAAGCATCAGGAAGAAACATGTCAATGCTATGGGACGTCTAAAACATTTATACACTTAGTTATAAGTAAATACAGTGCCACACAAAAGTTTACAACACATTACAAGAAATGTTTCTTTAGGTATTTCTAACATAGAGTAATGAAACTTTTACTGGTAATAATACATATGTTTAAGCCTTTAGTCAAACAATCAGATTAAAAAAAAATAATCAATAAAAATATCCCACAAGGAAAAACCAATATTTAATGATGCCCAAGTTTACAATACCTTTATTAAATCATTTCATATTTCATAGCATAACCATTATTGCTAATTACGGCATGTAGGCATTTAGAGTAGTCCCCTACAAATTTTTTGGTTAATATTTTTCCATTCTTCATGACTAAATTCCTTTAGTTCATGCAGGTTTTGCAGGTTCCTTCTTTGAATTCTCAGTTACAGTTCTCTCCATAAATTTTCAATCAGATTGAGATCTGGAGATTGACTTGGCCATTTTAGAACATCTATTCTATTTGAACTTAACCATGATTTTGTAAGCTTTGCAGTATATTTACAATTGTTGTCTTGTTGAAAGATCCAACCTGGTTTCAAGCCCAGCAAATGTGCACTCTGACGTAAATTTTTCTCCAAAATATCCCTATAATATGCTTCATTCATCCTCCCTCCTATTATTTCAATGTTCCCTACACCTTTGGCAGTAAAGCAACCCCAGATCATGATTGATCTACCCCCAAATTTTACTGTTGGGATAGTATTTGGCAAATATTCAGTACCCTTCTTTCTCCAGACCTTTGCCACAACATTTCTGCCAAAAAGTCCAATTTTCATTTTGTCTGACCAAAGTAAATTTTCTCCAAATCCTGCACGTTTGATGTAATGCTTATTTGCAAAATTCACTCTAGCAAGGACATATTTTCACTTAAGAAGAGTTTTTTTTTTTTTTCTTCAGGTCCTCAAAAAGATATCATATCAATGAAGTGAATGACTAATTGTATCCATACTCACTCTTACTCACTCTTACTCCACTTCTAGTCTTCCGTAACATTCTTAAAGCATAACTCGGGGTTCGTTACCAACATTTCTCACCAATAATCTTGCCGTATGTTCTGTTACCTTTCTTGGACAACCAGAGGTATTTTTTTTGGATGAAAGGAATGACATGTCTTCCAGTGATCAACTACTGTACCAACTGAATTCATTGTGACCAAGGGTTTGAGCATATTGACCTTATTCCGATTGTTGATCAGGCTAGATAATACACTCTCTTAGAAACTGTAACTATGATCTGCTCAGCATAGTTGCAGCATAAACCACAGGTGGACTCTGTTGCTATTGAGCAAACACAAATGCACCTGAGCAAGGGTCTGCAACAGGGATTAGCTAGCCACCCTAGTAGATGAGTATCCTTGAATATGAGTGGACAGCTGTTATTATTATTATTATTGTATATAAAAATACTGATATGCTAGTATTATGGATAGAAGACTATCAACGACTCAAGCATTACCATAGTTTTTATCCTCGATTTTCTAAATTTTTTATACTTCTACAGGTTACTTGTTTCTTGGAATTGATGATGATATAGAATTCTAATATTTCATTTCTTTTTAAATAAGAAATTATCATTATTGTGTGTTATTTGAACTAAAAATGTTAGGTAACTGAATGAGAAGATAGAAAAATTCTATGTAACATGTTTTGTTCCCTCTGTAATTCTGAAGACGCATGGGCCTGGCTAAGAACCTACTGGGTTCATTAACCCAGTCACCTTCAGCCCTCAATATTTGGGCATACAGCTACATCACATTTAAACAACAGTTCTTGTACGATCACCAAAGTTAAGTAACATTAACCTCTGTTAGTACCTAGATGGGTAGCCACTTGGGAATATCAGGTGCTGTAAGCTTAGATATGCAGGTGGTGCAATGGATAAGATGTCAGAATTGTTAATCAAAGAGTCAAGTTCCAATTCCAGTTGGGTTTGTTATATTCATTTATGTGCAAATATCTAGAGAAAAGGTATTAATCCATGTCTTTTCTTCCCAGCTATGGGTTAATTAGTAAGATTTATATCACTAAATCCTTATCACAAAAAAAAAAAAAAATTCTTACAACCTAAATATATTTTTTGGCTTTGAATAACCTGCAAAGGGCTGATAAACCATAAAAACCACAAATCAATCAACCAATAATCTAAGAAAGTATTTGTATGCAGTTGACAGTTTAGATTTTTCTAAATACGTTTGGCATCATGCATGACATTCTTATGTTTTTATTTCAGACCGATATGACTGTTTAGGAGCATGACTAAAGTTTTATGTTTGATCCAAGGTGGAAATTAGTCGGAGTAAAGAAATAAATTAGACACTGATTTAAAGAAATGACCCAAAGATTTATTTTCATTTACAAGATATGAAAATGTCTCTGGTAAGTTGTGTAGTGTAGTGTACAGTGTACAAGGTGTGAAAAAGGAGTATGCTTAACCCAGCTGACTGCTTGCTGGCTATCGATGTGGGCTTGTTAGTTTGGAGTCCATTCTCTTTCTCTGTTCACAGCCTAATGGTTGGACAGGCAGCCAGTTGTGCTCTCAGGTAGCCTGTATGGTTAGTGTGTGTGTGTGTGTGTGTGTGTGAAGTCTCTCTTTCTCTCTGCTCTCTCCAACTTCTTGTATAGCCTATATAAGGGAAATGCATGGACATAGTTGTAAACATCTGTGGCAAATGAGAGTTGCATTGATAATGGCCAGCATTCTGGTATATTTGTATTTGTTTTCTAATAATTGTATTTGGCTTTAATTTGTTATCTCTGACCTTGTGTAAATTACGTTTTCCTGATACATGTTACTTTTTTGGTTTTGTAGCAACTTGTAGTGTTGGGCAAAACTATCCTTAGCACAGCCTATTTTATGTTCAATTTCCTTCTCTTTGATAAAAAATATAGAAGTAGGAATGAACTTCCTTAGACCTCACAGGAAGAATTATTTTCAGTTTTGATGAAATTTAAAGACAAACTTCTGATTTAGTTTTACACATATTTGTTCAGTTGCTATTGAGCTTCACATATATGAGCCATGACAATTGTTTTTTGTCAAAAACCTAACCTGAACATTGTTATCCATCCCCCCCTTTTATTATATATTCAGATGAAACACTGTCCTAGAAGGCTTTTAAGGAGTGGTATGATGTTTTCTGAATGCTTAATAAAAGGGATGGTTGGAATAAGAATGTCCTCGGAGCAATTTACTTAAAAAAAAAAATAAAAGAATTATCATCCGGGCCTGTCCATTTAAAACTCAAAGGAGCTTTAAATTAAACATTTGATTACAACACTATTTGTTAGATTGAATTTTTGAGACCACAGAATATCTCAGGTTATTCATATTCAGGTAAATTTACTAAGAACGTTCAACACTGAATAGTAATATTCAAATGTAATAAATAAAATAGCTAGTGTGTAAAAATTTCTTAATACCTAAAAAAAGACAAGAGCCACTCAAGGTAGAGGGTTACTATTATCGTTGTTATAGTGGATGAGGTGTGTTATAGAAAGTGAAGATGGGGAACAGATAATGATTGACTTATCAACTGGTGAGGTCAAGATTGTATAGTGTACAGGTAAGCATCCATAAGTGTCTGTTCTACAAAGTAGAATTTTTGTAAAAGCTGAGTAGAATGTTCTTCTTACAATTGGAATATGGAAGAAATGTGGATGATTCAACTCTGTGATTGCAGCATAAGGTTCTAACTTAAAGGTTTGAACTAATGGAACTAAAGAATGGCACTCATCTGAATATTTCTTAAAAATCACAAAAGTCATTATCTTATCCTTTTTTCTTTTTTTTTTGAGTTCACACCAAGCAAGGCAGTAAAACCACTAGGATTGACATTGCATTTAAATTTTTGAAGATCAATGGTTAACTGGGAAGCATGGAGCTGGAAGAGAGTTCCAAAAGTTATAAGCGGCAGAAAATAAAATGTTAGCATAGAATTTACAGTCACATCTAGTCAATTCAGCTGTAAAATGATGAGACATTGTTGTAAATCTTGTACTGTGCTTAAATTCATAAAGTCTAGGTACTATTGTAAAGAGCTCATTCAAACAATTACCATGAAAGTATTTATAGAAAAGGCACAGAGAAGCAACTTTACAGCAGTGGGAAAGTGACTGAAGAAGTGAAACAACTAATTCAGGCTTGGTAGAGCATGTGTGTAAAGAAAATCCAACACACTGTTTCTTCTGATGTTAAAATAATCGATAATAGAATATTGGTAAGAAAAAAAACGTTTGTGAAATGAAAGAATTTTCATATGTGAAGATCAGACAGGATGATTATTCTTTTTTGGCAGAAAAATCCACCCGGAACATCCTTATTCCAACCACACCTTTTATTAAATATTGAAATGAAATACTTTTTCTTACTAGAATTGGGTAGGATTTCTTAAACAAATAATAATTTAATAAAAAGGAAACTTAGAATAAATATGTTCTGGGTAAAAAAGAAAAGAATAATTCTCATGGACCATCTGTTTGAAATTCAAAAGGTAGAAAAGGGTGATGAAGATTTTGGAAAATTATTTCAGAGCAGGTGACAGTGAAAAACGTTACAAGAATTTTCAGATTGATGTCTATTTCCTTTTGTAAATATTGCTGCTGAAAAGAAATTTTATTGGAACAAAATGAACTGAATCACCGATAATTGAGTATGGTAAAGAAAGTTGAAGGTTAAATATTATTGTTTTTTCTTTTGAAGACATATTTGATTTAGTTTGTTCTTTGAGAAAAAAAAAATGAAAGAAAAAAAAAAAAAAAAGGAAGAAAAAAAAAAGGAAAGAAAGAAAAAGGAAAGAAAGAAAAAAAATGAAGAAAAAGGAAGAAAAAGAAATGAATACAAAAAAGAAAATATGAAAAAGAAAAAGGAAAATAAAAGAAAAAAATGTTAACCAAAATGAAGAATGAAAGAAAATGAAATAAATACAAAAAAGGAAAATATGAAAAAGAAGAGAAAAATAAAAGGATGAAAAAGGAAGAAAAAGAAAAGAAAGAAGGAAGGAAAAAGGAAAGAAAAAAAATCAATCCTAAAAATCAAGCAAATTCTTTTGACGTATAATTTGATTTAATGCTTTTTATAGAGAAATAAGATACTTTCTCTCAGATATTCCTTTTAACATTGACTTCATGTAAGCATCAAATCAAATATTGCATTAAAAACGTTGCCCAACCTTCTTCAATGAAAATTTTATTAAGGAAATAACTCAAAAAGTTAACATAGTAAATTTTTATAGAAATCTGAATAGTGTCAGCATAAATACATATGTATGCTTCATATGTATATATGTGTATATGGGTATACACATATATTTGGTTGGTGCATAATTATCAGGCGTTTTTAAACAATTTTTATTATGAAAAAAGAAACAATAATTCAACAATAACATTTTTAAATGATTATTCTGGAGTGTATATGATTATTGTCATGCAATTTTATAATTTGAATATTAAATAATATTTTTATTTAAAAAAGTAAACAAAACAGCAATTTTTATTAACAAATAACTCACCTGCAAAAACACCTGATAATTATGCACCAACATATATTTCATAGCTTTGTTTTGCAAATGAAGATACTTTTTGGGATTTCACATTTATTGAAAGATTGGCAATATGTTACTATGTGTGAAAACGACATTATTTTTGCGCCAACCTAATAGTTTTTTCTACAACAGGTACAACCTGCAAAACTTGGAATTTGAGAAAACACCAAGTGTGCTACCTCCTCTTCTCTGCTCTGAGGCTATGGCTGGAGTCAGTCACCTTGAAAATCATGTGTCACAAAGAAAACTTCTCTTCCCCTTCTTGTCCTGGGTATGACAAACTTCATTTGGTAGCAAGGTCTCTACTCGGGAGCTTGGAGGTTTTGAGGAGTGTGTGAGAAATCTATTAGCTGTCTGCCCTGGTATACCATGAAAACATAACATACTAATAATTTATGGGAGACTTCCAGAAGGATGCCACAGAAGTAAGGAGACAATTCCCTGTCTGCTCAGTAGCAGTGGCCAGCAAGTAGAAAGTTACATAAGAATTAATACAAAATAAAATATTAAAAAAAAAAAAACATTAATTTTAGCTATTTATTTTGTAAAGAAAAGTTTGGAATTTTTCAGACAAAAAATATTCATGAAACTTGGGTGGTATGCTGGAGTGTGAACAAGAGAATTATGGGTAGCAGTTTGTGACTATAAAAAGGGAGAAGAAAGCACGACCGGTGTTCATTATTCATTATTCTGACTTGATGCGCAATTGAGACGAAGTAAGGAAAGATAAGAAAAAAAAAAGAAACTATGTCTGAGGAAACAGTGTCACAAAAATCAGTTTTTAACTATACATGGAAATGCCCAAGAGTCATACCAGTAATCAAACAAAGAGATGCACCTGCATCCCTCCATATTGTGGTGAAAGAGAATTCCCCAGACACTCGATGCACGACACAGTGGTGAAAGAGAGTGATAACCTGGATGCAGTCATCGAATAATAAATGCTAAATACATTTTAAATTTGAAACAAGCGGCGAACTCGTCGAGCAACTGGAAAATAGGAATCAAGGGCAAGACAGCACGAAAAAAAAATGAAGTTTGACAAACTCAAAAAGAGTTTTTGATATAACTAGTCATTCCATTTCAGTGGCAGGAGTAAAGACAGGAAGAAAACATATCAATACTGATGGTTCGTAGAATAAAACAGAAGAGTTTGAAACGGCTGCATGTCAAAGTCCATTTGTTAGCAAAGAAAACCCAACAAAATGAAAGGAGCAAACGAGAAAATTTAGCACGTAGCATTTCAAATGTATAAAACACTGCATGCACAGGAACTTGTAAAGAAGGACAGATACCTAAACTGATTTGTTTTGGACATAGTGATTCTGAGCATATGGTGAGGTATTTCCACAGGGAAACTAACTTAATTACATGTTGTTCCAAGGTACACCCTGACCCGGAGTAGTAGCACCTGTTAGGGTCCCAGCTATGGGCAAAGTGTGAACCCCAAAACAAAAATCAATAGTACATTTTTATATTTTTTAGTGTTGTCAATTTGCTATAAAAATGACTACACTAAAAAATATAAAAATACTTTTTTATAGTAAAATTATTAACAATACATTTTATGATCTACAAAATATATTATCTAAACATACTTTTACTGAGAGTATAAAATTTTGTACAAAATATCTGTAAAGCATAAAATTATATACAAAAAGATTTTGGCATTAAAAAAACCCATACAGGTTGATATATTATAAACAAAACCAATCACTCAAACAACCAACATGAAAGAAGACTTTCCTGACATTAATCCATATAATATCCTACAATATCTTTAACCAAACTGTATTCCAAAATATAACTGCAACAAAACTACTACATAGACATATATCACTGCCTCTAGTAATTATATTGACACAAAAATGTATATGAACAAAAGCTGAGTATTATCTGCCATGTATTCAACTGTGAATGCAGAATAAATAATGTATATTGTATTTTTATAACTTCCAAGAAAATTAAATTTTGGTATTAAGTGACCCATAAGGAGTTGATGTGCCATTAAACAAACAAAATCAATCTTCACCCCTCAACCCACATTTTCCATATTTGATATCAAAGGAGGCAAGAGTTCTTGTATCTCTTTCATGATACCTCACTTTGGCCTTATGCCACAATTTCTATATAATCTCAGAAATAAATATAGTATTTCATGACATTTCTTCATTGCATTGACTGATAACGAGTTCACTTTTTTAACAGCCAATTATCTTCCACACTCTGCTTGCTTAGTTAAGATATTTTTTCACAATTGCTTCGATGCCAAAAGCAGTGCCTCTTAAGAACTTCCATGTTTGTGATGTAGTTCCTGCAGTACACTTTAACAATGATATAAAAGCAACTTTGGTGGAAGTATTCAAGAATGTGCCATAGATGATCTGAGATTTGGTATCATAAAATTGAGTGGGCAACATGATGGCTTTTAAGGACTTTATTTTAATTTATTTCTCTCGTATATCTGTGCTGACTTTATTTTTGTCAGTCAGTTATCAGCTTATTTGTCTTACTTAGCATCTGTTTAAAGTCAAATCACACTGAAAACAGCCGTTCTTGTTTGATCACTATAGTTAAGCAATGTCAAGCCTAGTCAATACTTAGATAGGGGACAGCTTGAGAATATTTGGTACTATTTATGTATGGTGTTTGTCTGCATGCTGATTTGGGAATGTTTTTATGTCAACCCCATCCTCCTCAAACGTTCAAATCTTTTGACTGAACCAGTCTTAATGTATGGATTAGAAACTTGAACATTATTTGCTCATCTTGAAAGATGACTGGATGGAACATATACAAATTTACTAAGAAAAATCCAGAACATCAGTTGGAGATCCCATGCAATTCTTAACACAATTTACAGAGAACTGAGACCAATCTCTCTTAAACTCAAACAAAAACGATTTGCTGGCCACTGCTACTGAGCAGACAGGGAATTGTCTCATCCTTACTTCTATGGCATCCTTCTGGAAGTCTCTTTTCACAAAAATTGACTTTCCCATAGCTCAGGACTTAGTGTCGGACATTGGTGATCTAGGGATAGCAATGCAGAACCAAGCAGTGTGGAAAGGGATTGTTTGTTTGGGTTTTATGGCATATCAACCACTGTGGGTTATTTAATGCCAAATCCAGTTTATGAATTTTAAATGCCTATTTTGTATGGAATAAAAAATGTATAGCTGGCAACGTTATCGTTTGAAAAAACATATAGCTGGCAACATTATTCTTTACAAAAAATGTATAGCTGGCAAAACTATTGTTTCAAAAACTTATAGCTGGCAACACTATTTTTCTGAAAACATTATCTGAGACCTTGCTGTTGGATCTAGTTTATCGCCATACCCAGGACGCAGATGTAGTTTACCGTCATACCCAGGACGTGAGTAAGACTTGGAAAAGTAGGAGTTCACTATTTGCCCATAGCTGGGACCCTAACAGGTGCTACCACCCCGGGTCAAGGTGGACCTGGGAACACCAGCAATTAAGAGGTGGTTCCACGCTCCTCAAAACCTCCTGATCAGAGGCCTTGCTGTTGGATGCAGTTTAACGTCATACTCAGGATGCCTCATTGGGGGGATCTTACCCCTCTACAGAGGTGCAGTTGGCGTATTCTAAAGCCCCTGCCGACAGGGCAGGGAAAGGGATTGTCAATAGAGTTCTGACTATAGAGAGGTTGAAAGATGATGATGATGATGATGATATCAACCCCTGGTTGTGGTAGATAAACATAAATCCATTCTTAAAGAATCTAATGTAATAAAAGGTTGGTGATGTAATCTAATGTTTTTATAGTTGGTAAAATATTTATCAGGATTCCTTTGAAGTAATTTCGACATAAAAAATTATGTTCTTTTTTTAATTAGGGTAGCATTTGTAAAGTCAAAGTTATAACCAGTTTTGTTCCTGTGTATTATGAGCGAGTTTAAAGGGTTGTCCCAATGTAGGTGACGGTTGGTCTGTCTGTGTCTCTCTCTCTCTCTCTCTGGTCATTCTAGAGGTCTCATGAGTGTAGGTGTTTCTACATTGCAAGAACTTCATTTATTTATTTGATAAATCCCAGCATCTGAAGCAATGTTGAAATTTTTTTTCTTCCTAATTATATCTCCAATTGTCTTGGAGGTGGTGGTAAAAAAACCTAGTGTTGGAAATAACTAATTTATTTTCAGATTTTTTTAGATAAAGTGTTAGAGGGTAGGATTATATATTTTGTGTCATTGATGTTAGAAGTAATGTTGGCGGTGTCTAATTTTTTTTTTTTGTTTTTGATCTGAGGAATTTGAATGCTAGTTTTCTAACAGTAAGGATGAAATCTGGGTAGTGAAGAAGTCTCAATGTTTTCTCAATATATTTCTCTTCTTCCCCTAGGTATTCTGAGGTAGAATCCTAAGACTAGTCTTGATTTTATTTATGTATAATTTTAATAATTATATTAATTAGATCATTCTTGTTAATGAGTTTACAGTAAACTCTAAAATTGAATTTGTTATTATTACGTATTAATAACATGTCGAGGAAAGATGTCGATTTCTAATTGATAAGTGAATTTGATGGCAGGTTCTATGATATATCTTTATGATGTGTAGTAGATTTTATGGAGGATATATTAAAAGAATGTCATCTATGAATCTCAGGTAAGTGGAATTTTTATGCATGATATCTTTAAATGGGGCAGACTCTAAAATTTCTAAGAAAAGACAACCAAGGAGATCACTAATAGGTGATCCCACAGTACACTGGATACTGTAAGTAAACTCCTACAATCTAAAATTTGTTCAGGCTTTAAATAGCAGACATGGGTTTCATAAGCTGTAAAAAGAGTCAATTAATCAATCGCTTTTCATCTATACATATGAAGGCGCCTCAGAGACAAAGTCTAGAATCATGTAAAGCTTTTTCTGACTTTCACAGCTGTCAAGTTTATCCCCATTTTCTAGGGTCTCAGCAGTCATTTCACATATTTCTGACAATCACTCCATCAGTAAATAAAGAACTTAATTTCTAATCATTTTTTCTTTCTTTCAAGAGTTCCCTAAATGTTTTAGTTATATATATATATATAATTAATATGAGTAAAAGGTTGTCACTTCATTAATTGATGTTACCTTCAGCATTCCAGCTCCATAGGTGAACCTGCCCATCCACTCTTCAGGGGATATCAATTTACATTGTTCAGATGGTTGTCCTCATCTTTATTGATATATTCATGATGTTTTCGGTGTTGTACATTCCGGCCTTCTTCAGGTGATAAGTGTTAGAATTTCAAACCAAACTCTTCATTTTGGGCACTGGGGTAGATTGTTCTAATTCCAGTGTATATCACCTGAAGAAGGCTGGAGCATACAACAGCCAAAACATTGTGAATATGACAATAAAATGAGGACAACAACCCAATGTAAACAGTTACAATACCTCATCACAGAAAAAAAAAATATATATATATATATATATATATATATATATATGTGTGTGTGTGTGTGTGTGTATGTATGTATGTATGTACACATACACACAGAGTGTGTGATGAATAAATTGTCGGCTAAATTATGCAAAAATGAAAATGACACCGACATCTCATTTTAACAGATATATTTACCAAAATTACATAAAATATCTTCAAATACTAAAGGGTACATTTATTCAATACAATCACTATTGGCTTCAACTACAGAC
This sequence comes from Acanthosepion lycidas, assembly GCA_963932145.1. Classification (NCBI taxonomy): domain Eukaryota; kingdom Metazoa; phylum Mollusca; class Cephalopoda; order Sepiida; family Sepiidae; genus Acanthosepion; species Acanthosepion lycidas. Next base: position 50,078,593 of record OZ010582.1, read on the forward strand.
TTCAGATGACTTCAGAATCTCCTGCAACTCTTCTGGACAGTCTCTTTGTTTAAGTTGGTGAATGCTGCCATCATACTTGCCTTCAGTTCATCTTTGGTAGTATAAAGACTTTTGTTGATCACTCACTCAACTGTGCCCCATACATAATAATCAAGAGGGTTGCAGTCTGGAGAGTTAGGTGGTCAGAAGTAAGAGGTGATGTGGTTGCAGAAATGTCTGACAGCCATGACTGGGTTCTCCTGCTTGTGTAGCATGGTGCAGAGTCCTGTTACCAGACATAGGGTCTTCCATCAGCCACCCTCAGGATCCAGGGCAGCACTACCTTCTCAAGGCACTTTCTGTAGGCCACCTTGTTGAGCCTGAGGCCTTTGGGAAGATGAATGGAGGCATAATGTTGCCATCATTAGTGATCACTCCAAACACCAAGATATTGACTGGATATATCATTCAACTCTTTCCGAATCCTCTGCACTGACCTCAGATTGACACCCAAATACTCGAAAATGTTCCTATTGGAGATTCTGGCAAGAATTCCAAGTAGTACAGCATGCTATTTTCCAAATTTCTGGTGGAGTGAATTGTGTTATGGCACTCTTTTTCTCACAGATGGTGCCCAATTGACCTTAGTACACTGTGCAGTTGACAAAATCAAAAACAAAAAAAAAAATGTGTATGCATGAAATTAAAAATATAAAATGGCAACAATTTACTCATTTAAATTTAATTTTATGTTAAAAATGACAGACATTTTGTGTTGATCAATTTTAATACTTAACTTTTCCAAATTATAAATAATCCTTCTCAGACAAGTAGGAAATTCCATCAGAAAGTGTCTAAAATTCCTTCCAAAAGAAATTACAAGAAATTTGGTCCAAGCTTTTGACTTTCTTAAGTCATCATCCGGGTAGATAGAGACAATTAGTGTATTTGTGTAGAACTAGTGATTATTGCAATGTGGGCAACGAGTGTTGTGATGTCCGTTTTTTATATATACATTTGAGAATGCCGGCTCTTAAGTTATAAGTGTTTTTATTTATTGATGGCTGTTTTTGTTGTACAAATGTTGCTTCAAGTATCATAAGTCTGTTTTACTATTTGATTTTGCTATTACATAGATATGTAAAACCAATGGATAAAAATAAATACATCAGATTTATTATTTACTACAAAAAATTCAAAACCATCAGCTTAGTTATTAAAAATAATATATACCAAACTTCCAACCTCCTATATAAGAGCAATGTTGTGTATGAATATACTTACCCACTTAAAGAATGTTTCTAAAACAAAACATTTTATATAAGATATAAAACAACTAAACTATCACCTGTCATTTACCAGACCATAGTAGCATGAAACAGCACATTAATAAGTAGCATAAGGACCTTTACTAACATTAGACAAACTCTACTCGCATACAAATTTCATCAGGCAATAGAAACATTTTTCTACAGAAAGATGCTGAGAATATCATGGACTTCACATGTGAGTAACAAGGAATTTTTTTTTAGAGAAAATGGAAACAAAAAGGACACTTATACTGAACATCAGAAAGAGATGAAATTACTAGGGTACATAGTGATGAAAATTTGATACTTTTGAAGGCAAAAAGGACAGAAGAAAACAATGCATAACATACCTAATGAGCCTGTGCAAATCCTTGGCAGAACAGGGATTAGGAGAGATAACAAAATGAAAAACTATATAAAGAGCTATAATGGACAGGAAATTAGGGGGAGTCATGATTGCCCAGGTTCCGAAGGAATGCAGCACATAGAAGAGTCTAGTCTACTACCTAGCCCAAGAATTGAACTCACAATTACCATATGCCACCAAATTCAAACCAATTCTTTAATCTGCTAACTTAATTTTCACTTGATTCTGTAAAATATGACTTCATAATTAGTAAGCAAAAATAGAAACATTTCTTATTGTAAATTATCATTTCACATTACTAAAGAAATCCTAAAACTTAATCTCTTGAAGATAACACTATATTTTATTCAGCTCTTGACTGTCAAATACTATCAACCAGTGTGTCTGCATTGGAGATCTCTCCAAAGTTGGATTCTAGAATTCTTGTGGGGATGTAGGATACAGTACCTTCTAGGGTAGATGTTTATATATTTTTCTATCACTGAGATATTTCATACACATTATAACTTCAGCTGGGTTACCATTGGTTACATATCAGAGTCAGTGACTGATAGCAGAGCTGCATTTAGTGGTTAGGAGCTTATCTTTCAGTTCAACTCGCTGATGCACCTGATTTCTTGGAGGTCACAAACATGCAAAATCTATTCTACACTGTCTGAAGTTATTAAGCAAATCATATAAACTTCAATAATTCAAGTTTGGTTTGAAAAAAATTGTTAAATTTTAAACAGTTAATTTAGATGTCAAAACAAAGCCTGAATTAAAATTTTAAGGTAGTATCAATATATTTTATTGAAGTTATTGAAGTTATTTGATGTATTCTAAAAAAAAACTGCCATCTGAAGTTATTAGGCAAAACAAAATAATCAATTTTACTTCAATAAAAAGGTAATAAAATCATCAAAAATTGATCAACATCTATAATAGAACAAACAACAAATATATGCAATAAGTCTTTGAATCCTTTACATTTTAATATAGTGACTCTTCTTAATAACAGCCAGTAATCCATTATCCATTGATTTTGTTATATTTTTACTTCAGCAGGTTCAATTTCCAACATGGCAGTTTTAATTGCTTCCCATAGGTTTGCTTTTCTGTTATATTTTTTGTCACTTTATATAATTTCTTCTTCACAAGTGGCCATAGATTTTCAAAGATTCAGATCAGGACTTAATGGTGGTCATTTCATTATCTTCTCTCCTGTAAATCTTTTATGCTCAAAGAATTCATGGGTAAGTTTAGAAGGAGCATTATCATGTATAAATACACACTTCATTTTGAAACTGTGAGACTGGGGCTTGTACCATGTGAAGAAAGTGTTGTTCATAAAATTGCAATAGTTAGCACTGTTCAGTTAAAATTCCTTCATTGACTTTGAATGGTCCAATAATAGTTTGGTCAACAGTTTCAGCCCATATCATAACATTACTGTCTTCTTGTTTGCTTCTTTTAGCCACAGTCATGTCTGAATTGGATAAAACCTATTCTTTGGCCCATCCATCAGGTCCATTTAATGTCACTAGAGATTCATCCATGAAAATTACTTTAGAAAAGTCAATTTTCATGTATTTTTTGGCTCAATTTTGAGGCTTTAAAATATTTGCTTTAGTGAGAGCATTTTGACGAGAAGATTTTTTACAGATTCCAATCCACAAAATATTCTATACCTTTTGTCGTCCTTGACTCCCTCAATTCCAGTCTTTTCAAAGAACTGAGAACTGGTCAAAAGTGGTTGTTTCACTATAGCTCACTTTAATTTATGTTCATCTTGAGGAAGCAAGTTCTTAAAGCGTTTTTCTTTGTTTCAAGTTCTCATATATTTTCAACAGCCTTCTTTATCGATCAATGATCTTTGAAAAGCTCCCTTGATACTGCCAATGTGAATATTCCCTTACTCAATAACTTTATTTTCTGTTTTTCAGCAGTTGTTAGATCCTTCCCTTTACCCATGGTTCAACATACATTATGGACAAAAATAAAAAATAGGTTTTATTAGATTTCAGAAGTCTTAAGCTATTAGTTTAATCTTCAGTCAGTCCATTTTTGTAAATTCCAAATATCTCAAAAACTATTAAAAATAGCAGAAAATTTACTTAAGTATTTTACTAAGGGTGGAAATGAATGAGTTTAAAGAACTTTTTGAGTTATTAAGGTTTATTTGATTTGCATAATAACTTCAGACAAGTTGTATTTTACTTAATATTTGGATACATTTCACATTTGAATCTCATCTTTTTATTCTTACTGAATGAATTGGTTCAAAATATTTTCAAATGGAGACATCTGCATAAAAAAAAGTACTCTAAAGAATCAATCATTGGAGATGTGAAGGCTTTGGTAGAGAATGATTCAATAAACTTTGAGAACTCAGAAACCAATGTTTTGATAGGAACCATTTCAAGTCATTTAAGAGAAATTCATCAAACAAAGAAAAATTTATAAATGGGTTTCATTTGAATAGAATGAGAATATTGTTTTTTATAGAAAAACAGATTGGGTGGGGTTGGATTATGTTTCACAATATAAAATTAATCTCTTTTTGCATTCATCTACAAATATTGAAGTTATACAACAAGTATGGACTTTATATTACAACAGACTCAACTATAGTGGAAAAGCCACATGAAATCACAGGATCTATTAGATAAACTGTCACAATTAAGCAAGCAACAGAAAAATGCAGAAGAAAATAGACTTTATTGGCTGCCAGAATGTCTCCTGCAGTAAAAAGACACATCTCGCTTGCTGTTAAAAGTACATGTTTCCCTTGATGTTAAAGGAAAGGGCACATCACTCCTGTATTTAAAAAACACATCTCTCGTGTTTCTTAATGGACACATGAATGTATGTGAATAAATGAATGCAAGTAGGTAAAAGTATTTATATATATAAAATTTAGTGGAATTTTCTTGGTTTCCTATAATGTATGTGTGCAAGAAGAATGAACAAGCAGCAACAATAAAGACCTGATTTTAGTGATGAGGATGAAGATATACCGAATAGGTTGCTTTTGTTTGAATATTTTTTGGCAGGTTGCAGACAATTAAGCTTTATCTGTATGTATAGATGCCTTCAGCAGAAATAAAAAATATTTTAGAATTCTTTTTCATTATAAATAATAAAAAAAAGTAGACAAAGATTTTTTTACAATAGAAAAGGACATAAACGAGCTGAGAAAATGGCATATAATTGCATTTAACAAACACACACATATATATGTGTGTGTGTGTGTGTGTGTGTGTGTGTGTGAGTAAATATATATTTTTATTTTTTTTACAGCAAAAAACAAAAATTACCTCAACATAGAGGATAGTCTATTTCAAGCCGTTCTGTACACGGCTATCATCAGCCCCTAAGTGTCTGTCTTGGAGCATTGTTTTAAATTTATTTTCAATGTCAGTCTTGGTCTGGGGTTGGAGTTTATTTATGGCCAAGACCTCTTGTTGTTTTTTGTTTAATATCACTTCCTACTATGTGGCATTTATTATACAAGCCCCAAGTAAACATTATATATATATATATATATATATATATATATATATATATATATATATAAAAACAAAGAAAACTATACTTTGTTTTAGTCAAAAGTCAAATGTAATGATTCTATTTTGCAACAAGTATATATTTGACAGTTACTCAAAATTTTTAAATTTAAAAATGCTCATGAATATTCATCAGGTACTGAAAACTTTATAGAAAATAGAGAAAATGTCATCAGCCTACAACTGGAGTAGAAAATAGCTATAATCAACTTCCAAGACCAACACAAATTACTAAATAAACGATCAAATTTTATCTCAAAATACTGACATGAAAACTAATTTTTACTATATTACTTAAAAATCAAAAGCTAAAAATTAAAAAAAACAGCACCATGAAAAATGCAAATATATGCACTGTATACAAAGCAGATAATGTAACATACTTTTGATGAAACCAACACTTGAAAGTAGACAAACAAGATAAGCAACACCTGAAAAAATTTAAATAAACAAATTAACAAATTATGAATGAACACAAACACAAGTCAATGTAGTAACAATAATCAACAACGAATAATTAAGTAATCATAATGAGTAAAAAGGTAAGGAGTAAAAAGGTAAGGAGTAAAAAGGTAAGGAGTAAAAAGGTAAGGAGTAAAAAGGTAAGGAGTAAAAAGGTAAGGAGTAAAAAGGTAAGGAGTAAAAAGGTAAGGAGTAAAAAGGTAAGGAGTAAAAAGGTAAGGAGTAAAAAGGTAAGGAGTAAAAAGGTAATGACTGCATTTGGATCTACAATTATTTCTACTCAATATCCTTGAGAATGGTTTGGGACATAACTGTTACTGCCCACCCAATAACCATCAGAATAACGCAATAGACTTTACTATCTCTAATGCACAACTGACTAGTATATATAATCAAGCCAAAACACACACACACATATTATATATCTATATATATATATAAAATTGTGTATTTGGACAGAAATCTCTCTTTTATACAAGTTTCATTAAAACAATTGACAAGGTACTGTAGTTTTTATTTTCCAAACATGGTCAGCACACTGTGGCCATGTTCATAGTTGATATTATTGAGTGTTGGTTTTTTCTTTCCATTATTTTTAACCTTTTTATACATGTGGATGATGCTATTATATTTGTATTATCCACGAGTATGTTATGGATAGTTTGATAGGTCTCCATCTGTATTTAAATGAAACCTAATTGAGCTATGATTGGAGAGATGCAAAATGAGTCTTCTTGTTAGGCATGTCCAATATAAATTATGAATTTGGATTGATCAGTAACACAGTTCTTTAAGGGACAATATGAATTTGTAAATAATATTAGCTCTCTGTAATTTTTATCTTTCAGGTGATTTTTTTATTATTCTTATTGACAATGTGGTTAAAAATAATGACATAATAATGTTGTTTTTTGACGTATTTTTAACGTCAAAAATCGACATTATTACGTCATTATTTTTGACCAACCTAATAGATAATTTAATTTTCTTGTTTTTGTTGACTAGAGTTGCATATTTCTTTATAATGTTTCTAAGGGAAGATTTGTCTTGCTTATAGTACCATACATATGATTTTTATAGAATATTTTATTTTATTTATTTTTAATATCAGCCCTCCTATATGGCAGAAAGCACACACCAGAAGTTTGCCTATAAAGTTTGTAGTGTTTTTTTTGTTTAATAGGTGGCATTTAAACCAAGGTTTTGTTTTGCATGTGACTGAAATTGATGACAGATGTTAATTTCATTGTTTAAAAGAAACAAGAATATCTACATGAACATATGCAACCAATATATGTAATGTTTATAGAGTGTGGTGAAATATCTCCCACATAATTGTAAGACATTAGTGATAATGGTGTTTTCATCTAGCTAACATGTGAGAGATATTTCTGTCAAACCCTGGAGTAATAAGAAACAATGTCAGATTATAAAATGCATTGACCGAAAATATAAATTTGTATAAAATAGGAATTTGATTAACTCCAGCCATAATAATCACATCATAGTTTGTGATGCAGGCCAAGAAATATCAAAGATCTTAACTGAATTTCATGTTCTTCAGGAACCTTTTATCTAAAAAGAGTTGATCTGTGGCAACCCAAGGCATATCCTACCTAGTAAGCTTGAGCAAATGGATTGGAGAATATCTTTTAGTAGAGATAAAAAGAAATTATTAAGAACTACAAAGGATAGGAAACTGTGGAGAGTCATGATCAACAATGTTTTGAAGAAGAAAAATAGTGTATCTGTGAAACTCAGTCACAAATCTTTTGAACTTTTCTTGGTCCGTTGTCTGTTCTATTTTTATTTTTATTTACTCAGCCTTAAATAAGTTAAATTCTTGTAATTTTACAAGTCTTGTTAGACATTATCATTTGTGTTATTCATATTGTAGGTACCGAACAGGGCAGCAATGACACAATTTTAGAGAAAATGGAAACAAAAAAGATGCTTACACTTAACATCAGAAAGAGAGAGTTGAAATTTCTAGGATGCATAATGAAGAAAGAGGGTTTGGAAAATTTGATGCACACAAGACAGACTGAAAGCAAGTTGGACAGGAAAACAATGCATAAACTACACAGTGAGTTCAAGTAAATGGATGATGGAGCAAAGTTTGGGAGGGATAGTAAAAAGACAAAACTTAATAAGAGCTACAAAAAATGGGAAATTGTGGAGAGTAGCGAATGACAATGTGCTGAAAGGACATGGCATATAGAAGAATAAAACAAATGATGTATTTGCAAAACTTAAAGTCAATCCCATGATAAGTCTTTTGAACATTTTTGATCTGTTAAACATTGCTCTATTTTTTATTTTTTTTGTCTGCCTTTAAATGCCTTTTCTCGTGATTTTACACATTTTGTTAGGCGTTACCAATTTGCATCAAGAGAAAGACAGAGAAGGAAAGGAGACTGGCAGTGATAGATAATTTATCTAGTAGAAGTTTGTCATAGATTTATGTAATACAGATTAGGCCATGTCACCCGGATGTTAACCATCCCTTGCCAGTGAACTGTCGGTATCAGCTGGAGAGGATGTATGCCAATTAGAGGCTTAATGTAAGTCTGGCTTTAATGTATAAACATTTTGAAAGAGACCTCACTTGTGAACTATGACTGATATGAACTATGACGCAGCTGTTGTAAAAGAAAGAAAGCAAAGCTGAGAATACAAATGCACGGATATGGATGTCTGGGGGAGGGGGATAATAATGCAGACAGACATGCATATATGTATTGAAATGCATCTATGGCAGCGTTCCCAGCAATGTCATTATCAGAGATAACCCCACGATCAAGAACAATCGTCATGCCTGAATGTCATTATGACTAGCCCCATAGGCACCAACTGTATCTCTGAATAATATCAAACTTTTTTCATATTAAGATTCACCCAAGACTCAAGAGTCCCTCAAAGGTGTGTATTATAAATGAAAGAGAAAGTGGTAGGAAATAAATCTTATGAGGATAAGGAGAATAGACAATGACTAAATCTTGAAGAGGTTAAGAGTGCCGTGTTCAAGGAAGTATCTATGTGGGAGTTTGTTCATCAAAGAAGCAGTTCTTGAGGAAAAAAAAGCTGAGTGGAAATTTATCCTATTATTTTGCATATGGAGGAAATGTGGGTGATTCAATTCCATGGATATAATGTGGCAAGTTCGAACCAGTTCTGACCTGGTGGAACCAAAGAGTGGTGCCAACCTGAAGATTTGCCATTGGAAATAGCACTAGATTAGGTACAGAGTTAGACTTAAAATGTTTATGATGAATAAGGTGTGTGATATGAATGAAATAAGTGGTACTAGGAAGTTAAGATGATGAGGATAAGGAGGATAGAGAGGTATTGACCTATGTCTTGAAGAGGTTAAGATTGTTGTGTAGAGGGTTACTGTTAAAATGGTTATGATGAATGAGCTGCATGATATGAATGAAAGAGGAGTCGACAGGAAGTAAAGATTATAAGGATATGGAGGATAGATAATGATTAACCCTTGACTTGAAGAGGTGAAGATTCTATTGTTTAGGGAAGCTTCCACAAGTGAGCCTATTCTACAAAGTAGAAGTTCTCTGGAAAAAGCTACCTGATTTCTCTTTACATTTGGAATATGGAAGAAATGAGGATGATTCAACTTCATGGAAGCAGCATGTAAAGCAGCTTCAAAAGTCTGAGCTGGTGGAACTAAAGGATGGAGCTTCTCTGAACATTTGCCATGGAAATAGCAATAGTGACATTGTGTCTGTGGGAAAAAATGGCTGCAGAGGGAAGAATAAATCCTCTGCCACAAGAGCAGAAAGGATTTTGAATTCTATCAAAGTTGGAAAGTGGGGATTGGGTAGTTCCAGTGGATTTTTGATCTTGTACAGAGAAAACAAAGCAGAAAGAGTCAGATGCCATTTTTTTCCAGTATCTTTAGTAATGGAGCATATGCATGAGTTTCAATTGAGGTCTGGAGACATTCAAAGTATAGAGCATCATTGAGAGTGTAACCATTCATCAAGACTGGAGACAAGAAATGGTACATCATCTTTGTAATAATGAAGATAAAGTATAGCAGAAGTAGCCAGGTATTTTCTGGAATGGTAGATTTGACCCTTTTCCAGCATCTTTAGCAATGAATTGTATGTATGAATTTCAATTGAGCTCTGGAGTGAATGGGAGTCCTAAGAAACATTTAAAGTATGGAGTCTCATTGAGAGTCCAACTGTTCATGACTGGGGAGAATATTTTATAAGGATTATTGTCAGATGCTTAAATAATGAACACCAGCTGGTCTAAGAATTGATAAACCTGGTCAGAAAATTGTTTTGTCAATAGCATATCAATTTCAAAGATAAGTATAACACTGATTTTCCAACAGCAGTGGAGCCAAAGTCTTACAAAATTGACAATTTTAAAAGACTGACCAGCTTGTTGGAATTTGAATATTTTAACAACTTGATTATTTTCTATTATTAAGAATTGAAGAATTAACTGTACATTAATAAGATGCAATTTATAAATACAAGAATAAAGTTTATTTCAACGTACCAACCTTACTGACTTGTAATTTATTATTTAAATCTCTGGAGATAACACGTTTTTTAAGACAATGTTAGGATGAAACATCAGTGAAATAAGCTTTTTATTTCATTTAGAGAAGAAAAGTGATATTTTCTTTTTTTTTCTCAAACAAAATGAACTGACCAGAATGTAGTATGTGTAGTTTGTGTTGCCTGCCAGAATAGAATTTGTATTCAATATCACACCTGACCATCAAAAGAGCTAGATGCAGAGTTGACCCGAGATGTTCCTCTAAGTGCAGAATTATGTGACCTCACATAATCACCTGGATTTCATGCATGGGAAAAAAAAATCATAATATGAGTTATACAACACTGGGCAAAAAGTTTGAAATTAGCACATTTAAGATGCTCACTTGGATTTTTTAGTTAGCAGCAAATAAACACAAATAAGGCACAAAACATTTTTTTATTTAATAGCTGAATATTATGGCCTCATAAAATATACATTAAACAAACTACAGGGTGGTCCAAAAGTCTTGTTACCCCGCTACCATTTCCAAAATGTAGGAGTTCATACTAGCCATCTGAAATAGAAAATTATATTATGTAAGGGTGACAAAACCTTTGGACCACCCTGTATATTAAATTAATAGCATTTTTCCCAAGCTATGCAAAGAAAAATATCATAGAATATCCCAACGTTGAGGAAAAACTTATTTGCTTTCCTAAAATAAGTACCAACAGAAATGTAGATATATATAAATCAGTCTACAGTTAAAATGAGAGTTCTTGGAGAATTCAATAAGCATCCACTGAAAATAACATTTAAAATAATAAATGTATATATCTGTCTATACCTCTGAGATGAGGTAATATGATTACTTACATTATTTACATTACTTGGACTGTTATCCTCATCTTCATTGCCATATTCACAATGTTTCGGCTGTTGTAGACGCTGGCCTTCTTCAGGTGATTCGAATTTCAAACCAAACCCTTTATTTTGTCCACTGAAGTAGACTGTTCTAGTTCCACATGCTATGTCTCTTCTGGATGTCTCATTTATTTCCTTTTAACTCAAGGTCTCCAAGTTTGGTTGACCACTAGGTATTGAACTCACAACTCTTTGGGTCAAGTCACTGGACCTAACCAATGTCTTTATCCACTGGGCCATGTGTCCTTGTGTATGAATTTTTGGGAACTTATAAACCTAATGTCTCAGCAATCATTTTTACCCGTGCTCATACTGCAATTTTTTTGTTATTATTATTGTATTTTTTACCAGAGATCATATTGCAATTTTTGTTGTTACGCATTGCTTTTCTCGAGCACTCCTTATTACTGGCTCCCATATTGCTTGGTCAGCTCAGGAGGTTTTTGTGGCCTAGCATATATGCTGATTCCTTAAGTTTTCATATTTTCCAGTGATGCTCTCTATTATTTCAACCTCATCCCATTTGTCAAATTTCTTCAAAACTTTGTCCAGATTCTATATACTTATATATGTAACAGTCAAAATAATGTAAATAATGTAAGTATTAATATATATCTCAAAAGAATAAATATAAATAAATGCACATGTAAGTGTTCACATACAAATACATGCATATGTCCTTTGGTGTAAGAAAAACAGTGCTCAATGCTAAATAATGTACTATGTATTTTTAAAAATGTGTGTGTGTGTGTCTGTGATCATTTACTTTAATTCACTGATATTATGTGAACATTTAATCTTGAGTAAATGGAAACATTTTGAAGGTGTTGCAATTTTATTTAATACTGGTGGTGTATTTTATCAATTTTCTAAATTTTAGGTCGAGATTTGTGATATAGCCTTCTTTGTGGATGGATGGATGGATGCCTGTAGGTAATTGTATTTGCATAATTTTCCTAAAACATGTAAACATTTTTTTTAATTTAAAACTCTAGAAATTGAAATTCTTAAAAGATTTTTCCACCATAAATTCAAATCTTTCTGCTTCTCTGTTCTTATATATATATATATATATATATATATATATATATATATATATATATCTCCATATATACACACACACCATAGTTCAAAAGTTTGAAGCCACATCCAGAAATAGCATGGGATGAACTTGACAGAAGAGTGGAGAAAAAAAAAAAAAAAATGTAAAAGCTCTTGGAGTCATTGAAAAAAGAAGGGTATTAATTATCAAACTTATACTTTGAGAAACTTTTGCAGCAAATACCAAAAATTTGTGTTCTAGTAATCAAGGATAGAGGAGGATGTTCTGATAAGAGCAAAATTTAATCATTAAATGCTTTTTTTTTTGTCATAATAAGATGTATAAATTTTCTCTTAAAGTATGTTGTAGAGTAGTTTTCACAGTGGAGGCTTGTATTTTAACAAGTCGTCCTAAATTAGGTTCGACGTACAAAATGTTAGGAACTTGGAAATAAGAGTTAATGACACAGCAAATCTAGTTGTGATGGTTGGTACTTCAATGTCTCACTCGCTCAACACCACTGAGTCGAACTTGCCACTGCTACTTATTATCTATGGGAGAGTCCATTACAATAGAATAGGTACCATAACAAAGTACAAAACAAATACTTGTTCAGATTAATTTAAAAATTATCAGCAGTAGACTCAAACTTTTGAACTCTAATGTGTGTGTGTGTGTGTGTGTGTGTGTATATATATATATATATAAGTGAATATTGAAGTCAGTATCCAGAGGTGACAGACTGTCCCATGCAAGGTACAATCATCAGGCCTGATGATTGCGTCTATCATGAAACAGTCTATCACATCTGAGTGTTGACTTCAATATTCAATTTTATATTTACATACGCTCTCTGATATTGAGCACTTTATCACATAAATACAACACACCTTAAAACTAAATTTCTTCATATATATATATATATATATATATATTGATTGATAATATTAGTGATAAATATACACATACATATGCAATCATATATCTAAAATATATAAATATACCTACATACATACCTATATATTTGTATAAAAAATAATTCCAAGAGGATAGAATCCAGGTAAAACTCAATGTCCAGGACAGAGTAAGGATATAATAAAAAGGCTATCTTTAGACCCTCCTGTTCTTCTCTCATCTGTTACCCCTCCCTATAGCTTTCTTTTAATCTAACATTCGTCCCACACTCTCATACATACACTCTCACTAAATTTTATTTTTTTATTCCCAGAGTTGTTTTTTCCATTTTCTTTTTGAATTTGTTTGGTCTGATGAATTGGATCGTATTTACAATTCCAATGGAATAAATTACGACTATGGAATATTAGTGTTTAAGCCTTTTTATATATATATATATATATATATATGAATAACATATATTTAATCATTCCATGCCAAGCAAGGCAATAAAACCACTAACACAAAGGATTACTGAGTGCTAGAGAATATGAGAAAACACAAACACCATCAAAGAGAGAAAACAGTACATAATAATTGACATTGCATTTCTGTCCTGGGTATGATGATAAACTTGCTGTTGTTCTCAGGTCTACCCTGACCTGGGGTGATAACACCTGTTAGGATCCCAGCTATGGGAAAATAGTGAACTCCCAAACTGGGGTAAAAAGACTGGGAATATAAAAACACATTTTCATAGAAAAAAATACCAGCAATTGAATTTAAAAAAAAAAATTAACAGCGACAGATTTTTGTAAAAAGAAAAAAAAAAATTAAGCTCTCAAGAAAATTAAGTTTTGGCATTAAATGACCAATAAGAAGTTATGCTGTTAAAGAAACAAACAAACAGACACTGCATTTCAATTATGCAAGTTGATTGGGAAGCAAGATAGTACAACAATTGAGAAGTGTGAGAGAAGCAACTGTTAGCATAGAAATTATGGTTATATCAATCCATTTCAACTGTAAAATGCTGCCAATGTAGAACTGAACTTAGATTCATAAAGTTTAGGTACCATAGATGAAAGCTCATCAGAACAATTACCAATGTAAATATTTATAGAAAAGGCAGAAGGGAAGTTACATTATGGCAGTGGAAAAGTGACTGAAGCCAAGATGCCAGGTCAGGACTCTGACTAGTCTTTCCTTTGGACAATATTCTAGTTGTATAATCCAGAGGATTTAAATCAGGTGAGTGAAGAGGCTATATGTTGAGTGGGACTCTTTGGTTATATGCATCATGTGGGAATGAACCCATATGGCCAGTCCTTTGACCAAAGGTGCAACCACCATGTCTAACACCTTGATGTATTGAACATTTGGCAATTCTGAAGGATTTGATGTAATATCGATAGATTGATAGAAAAGAAAAGAATACAAAAACGCATTAAATGAAGATGTGCATGTAGAGAGGTCTTTTTTCCTATGAAATATTGAAAGAGACTTACATTTGGTTGTTGTTTAGTGGTATATCAACACCTCTATGGGTCATTTAATGCCAAAATCTAAATATTTTGTCCACAATTTAATGTTTTCAACTACAGATATTTTGTACATGATTTTATACTTTCAGGCCAAATTCTAAGTTTTTTAGATATATAATTTGTAGATGATAAACTGTATTGTTTGTTAAATTGCATACGGACTTTATGGACACTACACACATATATATATATATATATATATATATAGATATGTTGTTGTTGTTGGCACAAGCATTGGAGTCATCCTCTCCACCTACTTCCTTTCTCTTCCCTGGTGGTGGTAATGATAGCAGGGATGGCTGTGAATCAAAGAGAGACTGACAAGGCCATTTGCATGAATTTGATTTTGATGAACAACTCTTCATGATGGAGAAGCCCACACACTTGGCCAGAAGTGGCTCGCTTGCAGCTCAAAAGGGACTGAGACAGGTGAAATCTGACAAACCTGGTTCTATCAGGAGATTGGATGCTTGGTCTGTTAAGGTCCACCTTGGTTTCACCAGCCTGACTGCCGCTGCCCTCTTCTACTGGTTTGGCTGATGAGATCATGTAGATCTTTATCTATTCATTAATTTTTTTTTTGCTAATTCACATATCTAAGTGTTTTCCTGCGCCTTACAATATTCAAATGTTAATTAATTCTCTTTAATTAAAGGAACAGAGCATTTACTCAAATAAGTGTATCCACAAAAAATAACAAACAGAAATATATATATATATATATATATATATATATATATATGACAGATCGAATTTTTCATTTTTTTTTTTTTTTGTACTCTGTTATTTTTGTACAAAGGAACAGGTTATTAGTTCAAGACTATTCAGCAAGTGGTCAAAGTCCTTGGAACCAACAATAAGAACTATAGATAATTCCTGTATAGTCTTAAAACCAACCATACATTTGCTTATATGGAAGCTAGAGAAAATATACACTAAAAATTAACAAAATATTTCTTGTCTGTTATATTCAATGATGCATGCATAAATGAAAAATTGCTTTCCTTTATATATATATATATATATATATATATATATATATTTACCAGGTCTATTTGTCTGTAAGGCAGTTTGATTGATTGCGTGATAACCTCAACTGGCAATAATACTTTGAAAGTTTCAAAGTGGGATTTATATTATAAGAATAGGGACATGATGATTGAAAATACTTTTTTATTTTTTTCCCTGTTGATTATTAGTTTGGGATATCTAAATGTTTGGATTTGGTGTCCGAATTTACAGTAGTGTGAGAATCATTACATTTGATTGCATGTTCACATAGATTATGCACGGAACAGTGAAAAACCTCACATGTGAATAAAAACTATGTAAATAATGCAGCCAAATATAAGCATACACCCACACATGTATATATATTCTTTCTCAATATATATTCTCTCTCTCTCTATATATATATATATATATTTTATATATAAGAGGGAACACTTCAGTAAATTTTTCAGTAAAATCCCACAACAGTAATCACACCATGTGAGGACTACCAACAGCAGCAATAAGTAAAGTGCATACTCCCTGAGTAATGACTTCAATCTGCTAGGCTATTGTCCAAAGGGACAATACTAAAGCAAGAACTTTAGGTACAAAAAACCATTTCACTTCAGGACTACCAACAGCAGCAATAAGTAAAATGGATAGAACATGGAACTCAAAGAGAAAATAATGATATTTCATACCACACCAAACAAAAGGTTGGGAAGTTAACTTCCTTTAATACCAGAAAGAGGGATAACAGATAGTGAAATTGAGGAATCTTTTCCTGAAAAATTGTTAAGACAAAGATTTGAAACATTTCAAGTGAAAGCAGCACAGACTGCTCAGTCAATAAATGGTGAATATCTACCTATAAGGAAAGAAAGAAAATATTACCATTCACATAAACTATCAACTAATATTACAATGCAGCATCTCAACACAAAAATGCAGAGGATACCATGGACCAAACATGTGAGCTACAATGAAGTTTTGGAGAAAATGGAAACAAAAAGGTGGTGTCTTCATCTGACTTACCATTATGTAGCAAGTATTTCCGTTTCACTATACATATATATATATATTTCATACAAGTATGCAAACAATAAAAAAATAAAATACATTACATCTTAAACAGTCAAAGCATGAAGGAAAAACAATACCTCAAAAAAAATTCCTTGAAAATGTTTAAAGAAGTGACTGAAAGAGGTTGGGGCAATGGACAATATGGGAAATTTCTGTATTCCCATACCCCCACCCCACCAAATGGCAAAATGTAAGAATGCTGGAAAAACTAAATATAAAAATTAAATTTTCCTTGTTTGTCATATTTAATGAAAGATGTTTAAAAGGAAGGTTGATGTCCATATATATATATATATTAATATATGTTGATGTTGTAGATAAGATTCGATTTACCAATCTCTTTCCATCTGCTTTGGGTGCATAGGTTGTAAAGCTTGTTTTAATGTATTTGTAATTTATTTCTAAATGCAAAGCTGGTAGCTTGTGACAAATCATAATGTAAATAAACTAAAACAAAAAAAATTGTTCAAAACAAAAGAGTTACGACATATATACCATAACAGACATATATATATATATATATATAACATACATAGAGATATAAAGAATATATATATACATATATACACAATATATACATATATACACAATATATACATACACCACAACTTACATACATGCGTACATACACCACAACTTATATATATATATACACACACACACACACACCATATCATACAACATAAGACATATTTATACCATAAATATAGTATACCATATAATATATATATATATATATATATATATATATATATATACACACCATAATTATAGCATACCATATAATATACATATATACCGACAAATTTTTCAGTCAATTTTAGAACTCAGTCCTTCCTCACAATCAATATACCTTATGCTACCCACTCAAAAACTAATACTTAATATTAGGAACAGACAGTTCAGGTTTTGAGGCATATTCTGAGGAAGGGAGGCTTAGAAAATCTGATACTCATGGGACAGATAGAGGACAAGAAGGTCAGAGGAAAGCAATGCTTAACATACTTAACGAGCTTGAGGAAATGGATGGCAGAACAAGGTTTGGAGGAGATAACAGAAAGTCAATGTTTATTAAGAGCTACAAGGGATAGGAATTTATGGAAAGACATGTTTGTCTATGTCTTGAGGGGACATGGTGCATAAAAAAGACGTCCCTGTAGCAAGGTCTTTTGTCAGAGTTAATGGAGAGATTACCTTCTAGTTAAACATATGCAAAAACAGAGAATTTGAAATGATTTGCATCTGATGGAGGAATGTGTGATGAACCCCTTGCAAAAAAAAGCACCAAGAAGTGACAGCAAGAGTAAAGAATCTAGCACACTAGTACTGGCTCGTGGTGACATCACAGTTTCCAATAGCAACATCAGTTTGGGGAATGAGACTGATGAGTGAGTTGATGAAAATGTTGATTTTATAAAAAGTAGACTGATGGGCATCATTTATCATATCTTTATTTTCTTTTCTCAGTTTGGGTTGTAGTTAATGCCTTATGTTCTTATCTGATCAGATCTAGAATCCATCTTTAACATTTTACTAGGTCAATTTTCAACCAAAAATTTCAGTTTAGAGTATTTTTTTTATTTTTTTATTTTGTAAATTAAATGTATACTTGCATGCAAAAGTTTTGAGTGAATGACATAAAATGATTAAGCACTTTTTATTTTATTAAGAAGTTAAGATTCTTTTGCAGCATGTTTCTTTTTTCAGTAATGTCTGTAGAATTAAGGATTAGAAAATAAGTTGTTGAATTTTCATAAATGCAGTGTAAAAGAAGCTACACCACTTTAAGCTGTTTGAAGTTTTAAAAAAAAGGTCAAAATTATTGGATCAATGAAAGATCTGTGATGATAAAGTCATGATATGCAAATTTCCAAGTAGTAATTGTTCCATCTTATTAACACAAGTTTTGCCTTGGCAGGTCATTGTAGTTGAACATTAGCTTGCTCTTTTGCATTAAAATTCTGAGTAATATTTCTACTGAAATAAAGATGAAGGTTGTGACTTTAAAGAGGAAGATGACTCAATGAGACTTAACTTAAATGGCTGTGAATTTCTAAAAACAGTATTCAAACCATCCAAAAGACATTTGCCGTGACTGTCTTATGTCATTCATTCAAAACTGTTTTAAGCGCAAAGAAAACTGGAAAACCATGAAAATTATACTCAAGATTTTTCATAGGGAATATAGTCTTAACAGTGAGGTTTCAGTTCATACAGAATGCAGAAAATTATGAAAAAACAACAGCCATATAGTAGCAAAAAGATATTAACCAAAACCAATTAGCATAGAATAATGAAGTGGTCAAAAGAACTTCTAATATAGGATGCTGGAAAATGGTAAAAAGTAATTTTTTAGTGATTAATGCAAAATAGTGTTATATTCAAATGCAAGAGAATGTCTAAGATCAATAGAAGAAACAATGCAAAATACACGACAAAGATGGTAAACTTTTGTGGACGTGGCATCAAAACTGAGGATAGAAGAAAATTGGTAAAAGTCAATAGAAATCTAAACAGTGAACACTATCAATTTACCATATTCTAATATTCTGCCAAACTACAAAGATGGAGACATTTTCTAGCATAATGGTACACCTTGCCACATGTCACATGCAACAAAATGGTTTCTTTTGGATGAACATGTTTAACTATTGGAAAACTGGTCAGTGCAAAGTTTTGATCTCAATATAATGGAACAATTGTGGTGGTAACTAAAGAAACAAGCATTCCAATAAAAACCAGGTAATCTCTAAGAGCTTTGGGATTACTGCCAAGAAGAAAGGGAAAAATTCCAAATGAGTAAATCTGGACATTGTTCCATTCAATGCCACATAGTATTGAGGCAATTATTCAAGCCAAAAGCAGCAACACTAACTCCTGACTCCATACTTTGACATTTTGTACTTTTTTTAACAATAAATATCACTTTTTGAACAGAGCTGAAAGGTAAAATGTTTGCTGGTGGCCGAGAAATTTTCATGTTTTTTTTTTTTTTTCAACACTGCTATACTTAATATTCTCCATCATCTGCCATTAACAAAAATGCATTTTTTTTTTGTTTTACGTCATATAAACCTCAATTTAATGCTGACAAGATTTTTGTTGCTGGTAATGTATTGTTGGTGGTAATAATTTTTCTTTATGAGAAATGTATTTTTAAATGGAAAATAGGACCAATCTGTGTCCACTCAACATCAAATGATTTCAGGGTGCATTTCATTTTAGAACAATGCAAAATGCTATCTGTATGCAAGAGTTATGTCAACTTGGTAGTTATGCCATTATACACCTGGTATACAACTTATCCTAGACTGGCCTAAAAGAGAAAATACAACATGGTGTTGGAATCCCTGTATGCAAATCATCAGATATTCTAATAGACAATATCTTACACCAGTTAGAAAAGCTAATGGCCAGATTGATGGTTAAAAATGATTTCAAGTGATTGAAGTGTGTAGGCCTTAGTGAGGACCATACTTTCTGAAAACTTGTGGACTGGTTTTACAGAATCATAAGCAAAGAACTTTACCAAATAACAGAAACCACAACACTTAAGGACTTTCAACAGAAGAAACAACTGAAATGGATAGAACATGGAACTCAAAGAGAAAATGACAATCAAGACGTTGATGTTCCACACTACTTCAAAGAAATGGTTAGAAAGAAAACCCCATCAGTACTGGACTTGAGGAATATATTTTCCTGAAAAATTGTTTTAATAGAAATATTTAATAATTTTTGGCTCAGTCAATGAATTCTGAATTCTCCTTATAAGGAAATATATCATATTATCATTGCCGTTAATGTCTCGTCCCATAGTTTATCATAAGTGATTAATGGTTTATCACTATTTCTTTACAAGCCAGTCATTTGTGTATATCTAAGTTGATGATACAATGGTATATGTGTGCATTGCCACCAGAGCTTAACTTCTGATTTCACCTCTGTCCTAGCTCTAACTAGTCAATGGTGAAAAAAAACTAGTTGATCACATTCACTGACTGAAAAATCAAACTAGTGTATCACCATGTGGACCTAGAACTTTCACCAATCATGATGAATGGTGTTCATTCAGGGAGACTGTGTCTTGAATGCCTATTGAGACTCAACCCAGAAATCAAGTGGAACCCATACAAAATGATACATTGCAAAAGATGCTGGAAAAATGGTCAGTTCCCTGCGCCACACCAGTAAGTACCTGACAACTCCTGCTATTCTCTACCTTTACAAGAGCCAGATTAGGCTGAAAATGAAGTAATGCTGCCATATATGGGCAGGAGATGCTCAGTCTTCATTTCCCAGTCTCGATAGTGTCTGAAAACGTCTGTGTCCTTGTGGGTGACAAATTATTTTCTATCTTACCGCCTTTTTCTCACAGACAAAAAAAAAAAAAAAAAAAAAAAAATCACTTGCTACTCTATCACTATTTCCATGGAAATTGTTCAGACAAACTACATTACTTAGTTCCACCAATTTTAACCATCATGACTAAAACCTGCTATGCCACATACATTGTAGTAAACCACCCTCATTCCCTTTTTATTGTGAGATGTAAGTTCCACTCAAGAAAATTCTTCCTTTGAACTGCTGTTTTGTGGAATTGACTCCCAAGAGGATGCTTTCTCAATCACTACAATCTTACCCTGTTCACATCTAGGGTCAACATTATATTCCCCACATATCTCAATATACTGTGCCTCTTACTCTGTAACCCTCTGCCTCGAGTGGCTCTCGTGCCTTGTACAAAGTGAATATCATTGTTAAAAAAAAAAAAAAAAAGTTAATAAAATAAAAATAACAAAATTCAAACATGGATGGGTCTATGTTTTATTATTATACAGGGTGTGTCCCTAAATTCTGGGTACACAGGAAATCTCATTAACTATTTACCTCCACAAATTAAACATGGTTTTGTTGAAAGAAACAAAGAATTGTCTTCTTTTTTGGGGGGTATGCTAAAGGAGAAGGTGTACTCAATGAAAATCACAGATGCAACACACTTGATTGAACGCATAAAGAGCGAATGTGCTATAACTGACAGCAGTGTGGTGTTATTGCATAGAGTCCATGTGTATCTTGCAAAACACATTAACCTTTGCATCACAAATGATGAAAATCATATTGAAGATGTTATTTGTTAATATTCCAATTTAATAAAATGTTGAAAATATCATTTCTTGAAAAAATGCCTTTTGGCCGATATGTCCAGACTTGAGGGGCATCCTGCAGATTACTTTTTTCCTGCTTCAGTAAGTTTTACAGGGCAAAGCAGCAATGAGCTTGTCTTGAACAAAAATCAAAGACTAAACCAAACGTGCAAGTATTATTTCTTATCTTGTTCAGTATCTTGTTAAATATCCCAGTTACTAACTTGCAGCATTTGCTGAGAAAAGCTTTAAAATTCAGTATAAAGTAATATTTATTAAAATGGACAAATCAGATAGAAATTATAACAAAAACATTATAATTTCTATTAATCAATTTAGAACAAAATAAAAAAAATTTTTATTGAAAATTATTAAGATACTGATTGGATACCAAATTTAAATTAAAATTAAATTAAAATAAAATTTAATTAACTTATAATTTATAGAAGAGGAAATTTACACAGCATTCAAAATATATCCAATTATTAATCAGAAAAGTTTCAAATTTTAAGCATGTATAGTTATTTATTTATAATAACTTTATATCCTTCAAGTAACATGTATTCAAAACAAAGCTAAGCATTTTTCAGATAAATATTTGCACATATTTTGTGTTTGCTACTACATCTGCATGCCAAGTATAGATAAAAAAAAAACAACATATCAAGTAGGCAGTCTGTGTGATAGTTGAAGTAACAGATGGGTGTAACAGTCAAAGTAGTAAGGAATATTCCTGTCTTCCTGTTTATTTTCTGTCATATGAAAATTGTCTTTATAAGAAGAAAATGGACGAAAAAACAAAAAGAAGAAAATTTTATAACCTTCAAGTAACAAACATTCAAATAGAACCAAGAACTGTTAAATATTTGCATATATTTATGCAATACATCCATAAATAGAAGGACACATATCATACAGTCACTCCATGCAGTTTTAGTGTTTGTGAAAAAACCTTTTAAAATCTAGAAAAATTACAATTTGGTAAAATGAATGAGTTAGGTTCAAATTATACTAAACACACTATTAGAACTGTGGTGTGTCAGTACAAATGCAAAAGAGGCTCTGAGTCACGTGTGGACATGTCTGTCAAAACTAGTTACATCAGGGTTTCTCCTACTAGCAATGGAACATCTTGGCATATCTAAATACAGACCTCTCTGCAACTTGTCCAGATCTGAGTCATTGTCAGCTATCTAATGCCAAATAAAAGAAAAACCAGCAGTCAACAGTGAGTAGTTAGTGAGACTCAGTGTCTTGTGAAGTCATCCTCTTAAGCATTTTGTTCCTAAAGTTACTGTGCAGTGGCATTTTGAAGGAGTATTTTTTTTTATTTCTTCCCATCTCTTTTCATTTTCTATGTGTTACCTCACAGTTCTTGGGAGAGCAATTGGTTGGATATTTCCCTGCAACCTCAACACACCCTTGCTGCATTATACAACGAGAACATATTCTATTAAACAGGTTCAAAATAAAAAACTTTTAATTGAAAATTATTAATAAGATACATATCCTTTCTGAGTGGATATCAAATTAAAATTTAACTAACTGATAATTTATAAAGAGAGAAAGAAATTATATGGCATTTAAAATATAATTTTCAATTTGCAAAGTTTTGAATTTTAAGAGTGTATAGTTTTTATGTTATTAGAAATTATATACCCTTCAAATAACACACATTCAAAATGAACCAAGTATTTTTCTGTTAAACATTTGCACACTTCTGCATGCCAAGTATAGATACAAGAACAATATATCAAGTAGACAGCCTATGTGATAGTTCAAGTAACAGATGGATGTAACAGCCCGAGTCAAAGTAATAAGAAATTTTCCTGGGTCTAGTCATTTCTGGATAATAAAAATTTTAGATTTATACTTTACCTGCATTGTTCTTTCTCTTAACTTTCTTTGTGAATGAAATGAATATTTTTAAAAGGCCAAATTTTCACCCCCCGCCCATCAATCATTCATAAAACTCGTTACATCTGGAAGAAATGCTTGAGTTGTACATCATTAAATTGAAACCTCATAATTCTAAGCATGCTTGCATTCTTAGAATTGCTTCCTGTCAGAAGAATTTGAACCTTACACTTTACAGTGTTTAGTCCAAGTTTCCAACCATTGAGCTATCACTCACAGGTCAAGTGAATATCTATTATTCTTAAAAGGTTAGAATATTTAATCTCCCTTTTGAAAAATTTCAGAAAATGAATTGGTAAGATTGGATTGGAGAAGTAATACAATGCTCTACATTAGACAAGAAATCACTGACCTCTGATGATGTAAACATTAAAAAAAATTGTGTTGGCAAAAACAAGGATAAAGTATTCAAGGGAAACTGAAATTAAGAAAAAAAAATGAGATGAATACAAATAATAAAAACTGACATAATAGGATTTAAAGTGTGTGTGTGTTTAGATGTTTTCTTTAGAATCTCAATTTTATATGGGAAAGAAAATCGATCAGAAAAAGAAAAAAAAAAAAAAAGAATATTTGAAATTTTAACTTATAATTGTTTTTACCTCTTTGATTATATATATATATATATATATATATATATATATATATATAAACTTTTTCTGATTAATTCTTCTATCATTGAGTAGTTTTTTCTTATGATAAACCTTTCTTCAATGCATCGAAAGATATACAAATA
Source organism: Acanthosepion lycidas (assembly GCA_963932145.1). NCBI lineage: Eukaryota > Metazoa > Mollusca > Cephalopoda > Sepiida > Sepiidae > Acanthosepion > Acanthosepion lycidas. Next base: position 50,103,057 of record OZ010582.1, read on the forward strand.
TAAGCCAATGACACGAAAATATGTGTTCACACAAAACATGTACAGAGGCGTGCACATACACATATATAAATGCATAGTCATATTATATATATATATATATATATATATATATGTATGTGTTTATATATATATATATATATATATATATATATGTATGTATGTATGTGTTTATATATATATATATATATATATAGATATGTGTGTGTATATATATATATATATATATATGCATATGTATATGCATATGTATGTGTTTGCATATGTATATATGTGTGTGTGTGCATATATATATATATATATATATATATATGTGTGTGTGTGTGTGTGTGCGTATATATATATATATGTGTGTGTGTGTGTGTATATATATGTGTGTATGCGTGTGTGTGTGTATATATATATATATATATATATATATAGTGAGAGAAAGAGAGAAAGAGAGAGAGAGAGAGACACACACACACACACACACACACACACACAGCTGGGTATAACAGCAAAATTGTCCAAATTGTGTAACATCAGTGAGAAAAAGAGCACCATGATTGTATTTCAGAGTGTCTAGGTGTCAATCTGAGGACATTGCATCGGATTAGGTGAGTCTAATTGTGATTATGAAGGTACGGCAATCTTACATCAAGTACCTTGAGGAGGTAGTACTGACCTGGGTCAAAAGGGTGGCTGCTGGAAGGCACTATGTCTGGAAACAGGATGCTGCACCATGCCATACAAGCAGGAGACACTTGAAGTAAACCTTTCTGTTGTATGAGGCACTTACCAACAAATTTGGGAGTTCTTTTCTTATCAAAACTATCAATGTGATTTTTCTGAGCTGCCATACCTCCATAATCACCATTAGACTCATCCAACTATCTGAATCCTCTGCACTATCCTCAGATAGACACCCAATCACTCTGAAATATTTGTATTAGAGTGAATTGCATCATGGTGCTCTTTTTTTCACAGATTCTGTCAACAGACCTAAGTATACTATGCAGTCAACAAAATTAAAAACAAAACGCACATATGCAAAATTAAAAATATAAAATGCCAACAATTTATCCATCGCCCAGCCCAGACACCAGCACATATGATTTGATTATAATGGTGAAGGCTTTGTGCAGAACCAGCCTCACTTTTTGAAGTGCTGAATACAGAGACCTGGTTCACTATGTGCCACATTGTCCTCAAGCAATCTGCCGCAGGTTTTGAAATCAGAGTTGTCCTTCTCATGGACCAGTTGCCATCCAAGGCTATAGAACCCAGTCTGTCCTGCTATTTACCCATGGCTGGAGGGAGAAGAGGATTAATACCTTTCTAAAGGATATTAGCATATAAGTGAATGTAATGGATTTGACTGGAATTTGAACTTGGCTTTCCAATTCCTCAATCCAAGCCACTATCCACTACACCTCCTCTGTGTGTGTATGTTTTATAATATATGTATATATATATATATATATATATAGATAGATAAGGTTGGTGCAAAAATAATGACGTTTTCTCACATAGTAACATATGTTAGTAAACTTCATTATTTTTGCACCAACCTCACACACTCATATAGTAATCTGTGACACACGATATGAGTTAAATGAATTTTATATGAGAATTATATGAGTTAAGATCAAATATGGATTGCTATCAGGTTGTAAAATAAAGAACAAATAGGAAACTCATATTAATTTAACATATTTCACTTTTATTAAAGCTTCAGAGTAAGAGAAAACAGACAAAACACAGAATCACTGGTATTTTCATTGGCTAGACATGTCACATGCATTAAAACCGTAGTTAATTCTATATGTGTATAAGTTTGTGAAGATTTTGGTATGTCTAAGTGAACATTGGATCTAACTCTTGTTTTGCATCGAAATGACGCTAGTCATAACATTGATTTCACTAATGTTGTAATTAAAAAAAAAAAAAAAAAAAAAACAATTTTTAAAGAAAAAATACTTTGAAAACTTATTGTCAACTATAAACACACACCTAAAACATTACACCACCATCTTTCTTTGAATCCATTCTTAAAGGATTTAACTTATACAAAGGATACATGCTTAAAGAGATCAGTCATAAATTAGAATGCTGTGATACACTGCTGAACTGGCTGACTGCATGAAGGTGAAGACATTAGAACTCTCACTAGACAGATATACATACACAACTATGAATAGACATTACCATCTGATGCCCACTTAGACATACAAGAATTTTCATGAACTTAAAGATTTTAAATTCAATAATATTACACTTAAAAGTTATAGAATTTATAATCAAGTAATGTCTTAAGGAAGTGTAAAATACAAGGGAATAGCACAAAGGAAAATTGGAAATATGGAAATAGTGAATATATTTGAATGAAATTGATAAATATTGCTCAGTGTTTATTTGGTTATGAAGCTAAAATGTTTCATTGTGTGTATGGAGTGAATAAGATTCTTACAAACAGTTAATATCTGTTGCTATAGAAACTTCTTTTGTTAAATTATCAATATAGAGATTATCTTTCAATGGGAGACAGACAAATGAAAAATATACATCACAAAGAAGTCAAAACAATTTATTTCTCAACTGTGGCGCCAAAATCTTGCTGTATGCTGGAGATTAAGAGATAGAATTTTGGCATGCGGAATGTTTAACTATGGAATAGTGGTGATGTCATTGTTTCCAAGAGTGACTGATTGACAGATTCTTTTTCTAGGGCATCAAAAATGCAGTAAATTGTTTTTTGGACATTAGAGATGTAACAAAAGAGAACAATCTTTTTTAAGCTTATTGAGCGAAAGTGTATTTCTTCTGTTGCAAGTGGAAGGCTGGATTTTTGGAACTCGTCTGCAGTATTAATTTGCCTACTTGACTGTTTATGACTGCTTTGCTTTTTGAACACAGATTTGTGATTGAGCTTATTCTTGGCACACAAATTTGTTTTTTACTGACCCCATTGTCATTGTTTCCAAGAGTGATTGATTAACTGATTCATTTTCTATGCCTTATTGACCCTTTGCAGGTTATTTAAACCAGAAAATATTTTTTGAAGTTTTTCTTTTGAAGATGATAGTTTAGTGATGCAAGTCTTACTAATTAACCCATAGCTTGGAGAAGAAGATGCTGATTCATAAATTTCCCAGACATATTCCTTTTGCTCAAGTGAATATAATGAACCCAAAGGGAATTGGAATATATTATTTGTAGAATTAGACTGAATATATAACTTAATGAGGTACAACAATATTTTTTTTATATTATATGAAATGAAAGTAAAAGAAGATTGTCAACACTCACCCATAGTGTTGTACTTTGTTGTAAATGTTTCACTTAAGCGTCCTTTTCAGCAAATGAAAAAGGATAAAGATAAGGAATGGCAGGTAAAAAGAGTTAAGTAGAAATATAAATAATAATAATAATAATAGTAATATTAGGTTGGTGCAAAAATAATTTTGTTTTCTCAAATAGTAACATATGTTAGAAAATGAAATTATTTTTGCACCAACCTAATAGTAATAGAAATAATAATAACAATAATAGTAATAGAAATAATAATAATAATAATAATAATAATAATAGTAGTAATAGAAATAGAAATAATAACAGTAGAAATAATAACAATAGAAATAATAACAATAGAAATAATAACAATAGTAATAGAAATAATAACAATAGTAATAGAAATAATAATAATAAATATTAGAAATAGAAATAATAAGAATAATAATAAAGATTAATAATAGAAATATACATAATAAACCTAAAGTCACAGTGAAAAAATGTCTTGTGAATGCTATCTAAGAGAATAGTACAATTAATAGGAAATATACAATTGATTAATTAATTAGATACTAATTCTTTTTCAGTAAGTTGCAATAATAAAGATATTTATTTCAATAAATTTCAAATCGAATTAGAAACCATAGAGCTGAGTTTGAATTCTAGTCAGGTTTGTTACATTCATTTACATGCAAATAACTTTGGGAAAGGTATGAATCCATCTCCTTCACCCAGCTATGGGTTAAATAGTAGAACTTGGTTCATAAAAAAAGAAATTGTTAATGCAGTATGCATTGCAAGGACAAAAACATTCGTACAATCCAGTAATATGCTACAGCTTCAATAACCAACAGGGGTTGATAATCTATAAAAAACAAAATCAATAAATTTCCTTAGAATTGAGACAAGTTATTTTTTTTCTGAAGCATGGTAAAATATACAGTGTGCATAATTAGTACTGCTTATGAATACTTTTTATGCATTTGTAAATGACACTTTTTTTTTTAATGATTTTACTTAGAACATATTGAAGATTAAGTTAGGAAAATTTGGCATATAGCCTGTGGAATTATTGCTTCTGGCTTAGAATTATTGTCGGTGCAATTATTGAAATCTCTACTCTCTTTTCATTTTGACCACAAGAGAGACAACACACACTTTACCCCTCACAACACACAGAAGTATGTCCACTTCACAGTTGCTTGTCACTTTAGAGACTCCAACTAAATATAAACATTTAATAAATTCAAATAAATTTTTTTTGTTTTCCATATAAATATAACAGAACGCTTGTGCAATCAAATCTGTAAACCTGTTTTTGTGAATATTTTATGGTTGTTTGTTTTTTTTCAGTCATTTCACCCCAAGCAAGGCAGGAGAGGCACCAGTATGCAGGAGGTTACAGAAAGTGAGAGAAAAGTATAGGGGGTGGATTGAGGAAAGGATAAAAGTTAAACAGGGTTCAAGCAAACAGAAGATGGCAGCTTATGTTGCATTTAAATTTTTAAAGATTGTAGTTATCAGGAAAGCAAGTGAGTGGAATGGAGTTCCACTGTCAGGAAGTGTGAGAAAAGAAGCTGTTGGAGTAGAAGTGGCAGTTACATTTAACTATTTCAACAGTAAAAGGGTGGGACCTAGATGCCAATCTAGTTGCATACTTAAATTCATGTAGTTGGGGCAGCAGAAACAAATGCTCGTCAGAGCAGTTGCCATGAAAATATTTGTAGAAAAGACAGTGGAAAGCTATTATCATGTCTGTGACAAAGTGACTGAAGTTGACATGATAAGTCAGGATCGATTACATTGCAGATCCTTTTTTTGATTTTGTTAAGAATCTTGGTTTTAAAACCATGAGTTGTTCTTTTTTACCATCCTTACATCTTCTAGAGAGTATTCCAAGAAGTACGAATCAAGATAAACCTTTCCAAAACAGAAACTATGATCTGGAATTGGAATGAAAGCGATAATGACACCAACCCTGAATCCATCATAAAAATGTAAACATCCTCCATCAAGTGTTCCAAGAAAAAGGATAAGTTTCCGTTTTGGAAAGATAAAGCTTTCCAAAACGGAAACTATGATCTGGAATTGGGATAAAAGCATAAATTCAGATCTAATATGGAAACAATTTAGAGCCAATAAGAAAAGTTTGTTTTGGCCTTTCACCAGTGTGTAAATAAACAACATTCTTTGATTTATTGACCAATTGGAATAGACAAAAATAGAAAGGTACCTAAGATAAAGTATGATGTTATTGTGACACTGTTAGTATGAAATTAGGATTAAAAAGGGTTCTTGTGGAACCCCCAAACAGAATTGGAGAATTCAAAGTGCTAAAAACATTAAAATCATTAGGGTGAACCATGAATTGAAATATGAAGTGTATGAAAAAAAAAAAAAAAAAAAATTTTTTTTCTCTTTTTTTTGACTACTAGGCAATCTGACATTTGATAAATGTAAGCCAAAAAAGATTTGCCAGGCTGAGAATGTGAATACTCTGGAATGTGCAGAGAATTAATTTGAACAGTCATCAAACAAGGAAAATTCTTTGTCATTTATAACAAATTTCACAAATGCAAAAAGTTGTTATCAGGAAAAATCATCATTTTGAATAGTTGACTGCTTTTTATTTGAAGGTCATTTTTGGCTTGGAAGTAAAAATGAGTAAAGCAAAAATGTAAACAATGGGATTTTAAATTGGTCATTTTGATAGTTGGAAAAAAATGAAATTCTTTTATGTCAAAGGAAATAGAGATAATTTTTTTTAAATGCAAAAGTTAGTTAATGGAAAAATTATTGTTTGGGTAAACAGCCAATTGTTAAAAGAAATGTTAAAACAAAGTTTATTATCATGTCTCTGGGGTTGGAAAAATAATTGATGAATAATTAATGAGTTTTGAGGTGCATTAGGAGTTGGGCAAAATACATATAAACTAAATGCTTAGTTGAAGTCAGCATTTGGAGTGAGAAATGCAGATGAGACATAACAGCAGTGGAGGAGGAGCAGCTGAAGCCCACATGACTTGCTGCCAATGGAAGTCCCAACCTAATTCCTTGAGTATATTTTAACCCACTCCAAGTTTTAGAAGCAAGAAACAGTGTCATGGTAGAAAGTTTAATGAGATGGGTTAATTGTGTTGTATCAACAACTATATAAACCAATCAAAAATTAACCCAGTAACCATCTTCATTATTTGTCATGATATTTGTATTTTTACCAGCAGAAGCATTGTTTTTTTCATTGCACAGTTCTGCCACAATTTGATTCAGTGCTTCAGTACAGAGGGAAATTCGATCTTCACTGCTCTGTGATCAAAAGAATGTGAAGCATATGCTGAACTGAAGTAGTCAGCAGGTAACCATCAGTTTACTGGTGGCAGTGCTGACCAGCATTGGAAGGACCTCGGATTAAGCCAGAATGGCCATCTTATAAAGTCTTCTCACTATATTCATTTAACCTTGACAGCAAAATGATCCTAAGATTACCAGTATTTTTTTTTTTTTTACTGGTAGACAGAATATTAACTATTATCATAATGTACATAGATTACACTATGTTGATGGTAGACCTGGAAAGAAAATCTGTAGGAAATCTTGAAGTACTAAAGAAAAGTAGGGAGAATGGACTAACCATAATTGTAGCAAGATATAATTTATGGTTATTAGCAAGAGAAACAGAGCAAGATTCAAACTACAAATTGTAAACATCAAATCAAAAGAGTACAGAAATCTAAAAGGACATCAGTATAACAAATGACTTCCAAAAGCCAAGCAAAGTGTTAAGAAAAGAAAAAATTTCATTAGAAACAAAAAAAAAAAAAAAAAACGGTTAAGGGTGCTGAACTGCTATGTAATATCAACCCTCTCACTGAATGCTGAACAAAGATGAAAAGGAGACTTGAGGCAACAGAGATTTCAGAAAGATACAATTGAAATTTCTGGGACATAAAGCGGACTTAGAGAATTTGACACTCACAGGACATACTAAAGAGGCAACATTAAGCCTGGTCAGTACCTAGATGAGTGGCTACTTGAGAATATCAGGTGCTCTAAGCTTGGATGTGCAGGTGGTGTAATGATTAATGGCTTGAAATTGTTAATTGCAGAGCTGAGTTCCATTTCGCATTGCATTTGTTATATTCACTTAAGTGTAAATACCTTTGAGAAAGGTGTGAATATCTCTTCACCCCAACTATGGGTTAATTATTAGGTTGGTGCAAAAATAATGACGTAATAATGTCATTTTTTGACATTTTTTAACGTCAAAAAATGACATTATTACATCATTATTTTTGAACCAACCTAATAATAAGACTAGTATCACTAAGATCATTATTATCTCAAAAAATAAATACAAATAAAATTGTACACAAAATTTTTACATTTTAGTATTAAATAACCCTGAGAGGCGTTGATAGGCTACTAAACAAAAAAAAAAAAACAACCAGTACGCTGAGGGTCAGAGGGAAATAGCAAGTAACCTACCTAAAGAGCTTTTGTAAATGGATGGTGGAATAGTAACTGGGAGGGAGATGAGGAGCCATGAAGGATAGGAAGTTGTGGAGACTCATGATCGCTCATATACTGAACAAACATGGCACATAAGTGGCTAGATCCAATTGCAAGAAAATGCAAGTAGCTAGAGATAGGCGGGAAAAATGTTTCTTCTCAAGACGGGTGGGGAAAATGTGCTAGCAGCTAGAGACAGGCGGGGGAAAAACAATCTTCAAAATGTACCATTTCGCTTTATTGTCATGTATGAATTATGAAAAGGTTGCAGGAAATTTAATGTTTAACTAACCACTCAAGTCCTGTCATAAAGTAAATAAAGTTTTCATTGCTCTGTCAAAAGTATTCTTTGCTTGGAATATTTCTGGAATTGTATATGGGTGACCAATGTCTGTTAACAGACATGACTACAGAAACTTTTTTTTTTTTTTTATTATTCTGTTGCAAATAGGTGCAACAAGTTCTATTAAACAATATGTTGTTGGTCACCAGTTTGTACAGGGAAGAGTTACTACTTGTTATGGCAGAGGTGGAAAACTTCAAAGAAAATGAATTCAAATTTTTCATTTTTCCTTCTAAGAACTGCTAAAAACAATGGAAGTGAGCAAGAATATTATAACAGAGTTCAAAGTCAATCAATGTCAAGTGGCTTCATACTGCATACTTTAGCGCCATTACCATAACAGTCCCGACACTTTTTGATCAAACCTGGTATATTTATATAGAACAACAGCTCACAAAAGAAATACAATCATATTTATGTGTATATAAATAATTTAAAAAAATAGTTTGTGTGTGTGTGTGTGTGTGATGTCCACATAGTTTGTTTGAAATTAAGTAGTTGGTTTGTCAGAGAACATCTCTCTAGATAGGAATAGACTCATTATCCAAACTATATCCTGGAGAACAAATAGGAAGTGAGAATGAATGTTTTCTTTTTATAGTTCTGAATTGAATGCCTCCAAGTGTGTGTTCTGGCAGACAAGATGTTTAAAATATCAATAATTATACTAAATATATATGTATTTACAATATAACAAGTGACACTCACTGCATAATAAAATCGAATATTATAAGCCAACATTCAAATGATATATATATATTCTGTAAATGTGACAAACATTGGTTGGTTAATACTGAATTTGTGAAAACTTTAGTTTGTATAATAAAATCTGAAATAGCATATTTCTTACTGAAGCCAGACAACGAGTATTGTAATGTTAATATTAGCCATTTACTTATAAGGAAACATTCGACATTCATTGACCAAGCAGCCAGTACTATTGTCAGTTGAAATTTATAAAATCTTTCTCTTAAAACAATTTTTCAGGAAAACAGGTTTCTCATGTCTAGTAGCTATTATAGCTCTTTCCAGTATTGAGGTGGCTTACCTTCCTAAACTTTTGCTTGAAGTGGTGTGGAATAACAGCTCCTTGATTATGTCTTTTTCTCTTCAAGTTATTAGGTCGGCACAAAAATAATGACGTAATAATGTCGTTTTTTGACGTATTTTTTAACGTCAAAAAACGACATTATTACGTCATTATTTTTGCGCCAACCTAATACATGCGATACCATTTTATTAGGTTGGTGCAAAAATAATGTCGGTTTTTAACGTTAAAAATACGCCAAAAACCGACATTATTTTTGCCCTAACCTAATAGTTGTTGCTACTGTGGGAAATTCTCAAGTGATGTGGCATTTCTTATCTGGTACAGTTCTTTCTTTGTCTAGCACTAGTCCACAAGGTTTGAAGAAGGGTGGTCTTCACCAAGACTTACAAGCTTCACTCATCCAAAGCCATTTTTGATTGAGCGATTGTCTCCCTTTCATTGAGATAGTCATGAGAGCCATGTGATGATAAGTTAGTGACGTAGTCCTGCTGCGATGTAGAGCCTGGAGAACAGCGGTAGGTTATACAGGAAAAATGATATGACCTCACCAGCTTCCTAATGAAATTGCCATAATTTCAGTTTTCTGTTTGAGAATTTTTACACATTATTTGTTGTTGCATATATGTTATAATCTCTCTGCGTAGAAACAATGTACTAAAGACATCAAACATTGGGGACTGGCACTTCAACCTTCTTCAAAGAGGGAACTGTACCAGATAACCAGATTGTAATTAACAGAAAAGAAGAAATATTCTGAGAGGCTCCAGCTGCATGGCTGTGCCTATCCCATATTCAACTAAAGTTTGGTGATATTGTGAGGTACTGCTGAAGTACTCTAGGTTAGTGGGGAGTCCAAAACTATGTCTGATCCTGGAGTCATCATCTAATGGAAACTTATATAAATATGTTTGGTTTGGGTGATTTTGTTTAACAGAATATTGACTTCTATGGGTTATTTAATGCTGAAATCTAAATATTTTGAACACAATTTTATGCCTTTCAACCACAAAATGTACTGTTGGTTATTTCACTATAAATAGGTATTGCTGGTAATTTTACTACAAAAATGTATTTTTATATTTTCATAGTGTATTGTTTTTGTTTGGGAGTTCACTATTTATCCATTGTTGGGACCCTAATAGGTTTTACCACCCTAGGTCAGGGTGGACCTAGGAACAACAGCAATTAAGAGGTTGTTCCATGCTCTTCAAAACCTCCAATCTGCTGATCAGAGGCTTTGCTGCCATGATGTAGTTTATTGTCATACACAGGACTAATAAATTTATGTAGGTACCTCCAAAGAAATGCTATATATAAGGTTTAAAATGATTTTTTAAAAATGAAAAATCTTCCTTGAAGCTTTTATTTTCATTTCATTTTAAAGCTAATAGATTATATTTAATATTTCCAATAAGAAAAATACTTTACTATATTTCAAAACTAATTTAAATTGGCTGGAAGGTATTTTCATTTTGTAATTGCTGATTTTAATGCCATTTTTAGCCATCTGTCATTACAATGTAATTCTCTTTATTAAAAAATCTTTCAAAAAAAATAAAACTTTTCTGAAACTTTATTTTAGAAATATTAGATGATTTAAAGTATAATTAATCTGATTTGAAATAAATTTTAGTTTAAAATATAGAAATGCAGGTAGGTGTTTTGATTAGATGTTAACAGATCTATTGATAACTTGAGAGCTGAAGGTTCATGTAATTTTTTTTTCTCTGGGGGGACATATCTGTAAAAATTACTTGAATATAATGTGATATATTATGATTCTCTTTAATCTTTTATTTGTTTTAGCTTTAAATTTACTATATTGCTCTTATTTTCTGATAATGTCAAATATGGATGCCCATATATTACAAAAATTGATACATTTATACACAGAAAAAATTTGAAATTCTTTTTAAAATATTGGAGGTTACTGAGTTGTAGTAAGCTTTTCCATTTATGAGTAAATATAGTTTTTACTTAATAACAATATTACCTAACTGGTACAAATTAATATAGAATTTTAAAAAATTTAAAACTTTAGAAATTATTCCAGCTAAAATTAAAAAATAAGATGAAAACAGTTTTTGTAAAATTTCATTATTCATTGAATTTTTTTTTCTTAAAGCAATAGTGTCTATAATATATATTCACAAAAGAAATTTAAAGTCTTTCTATTCAAATAATGAATTAGTTTTAGTGCATTTTTTTATTTTACAATTCAGAGTAGATGTTCAGTAATTGAGGGTCTTCTTTTAAAGAATGAAATTGATGATTTAAAAAAAAAAAAAAAAAAAAGTTTTTAATCAAGATTTTCTAAAAAAGAAACATTTCTTAAATACCTTTATTAATTTGTGAGTAAATCCTGAAAGTTTCATCAATGTATAACAATTATTTGATTTTTGGAAGAATTTCCAAATCAATGTGCTTTTTACTGAAAAAAAAGTAAAATTTTATTCACTAATGCATGAAAAAGAAAACTTAACCAAAATTTTGAACATTCTAAAAATTATAAAAAAGTATACATTTAGTAATTAAAATATTATTTAGTCTTTCCTCTTATGAATAACACAAGTCGTTTGGTGATAAAATTTTTTTTTTTTATTAAGTTTGGGACATTTTTTCATCATGGTATACTCATTTTTGTAGGTACCTAAATTCATGTATTTATTGATGTAACCATCTCCCAAAATATTCATGTATCAGGATTTCTTCTTGCTTTAGCCAAGAACTTTTCAGTCGTCATCTACACTACAATTGCTTTTGTCTTAAGTATAGCTTTTTATTTTATTTTGTTTTTTGGCATAGCAAGCTCCTTTTATTAAATATACATTTGTCTATAAGGTCTAAAATATCTTAATTTATGCCTATTCATTATCTTGTTCTATACCTGTTGTTGAGTTTTTGCCCATGATCAAAAGGCATATTTGGTTGTCTGCCCTTGAGACTTATAAAAATAGAATCCTCTTGTTATTGGTTAGTTTTTATGTACCAAGTCAGCTCCAAGAAATCCAAAGTAATGGTAAATAACACAAACAGTAACACCTGAATGGGGATTCAATGGAAGAAGTGTACAATTTGAAATACTTGGGAGTGATCATGTCTAAATATGGTACCTGCAACTCAGAAATCCATATATGAATTGCTTCCGCCATGACAGTGATGGCCAAATTGGCAAAAAAAAATGGAGGAGCAAAATCAGCTTTCAAATGAAGTACAGATTTCACAAATCTCTGGTAGTCTCCATTTTTCTATATGGATGTGAAATGTGGACACTGTTGGCAGAAACAAAGAGAAAGATCCAAACATTTGAAAAACAAATGTATGAGAAAAATCCTTGGCATATTCTATTGGGAACATAAAACCACTGAGTTTGTGCAGAAAAGGGGTTGAAAATTTTGTGGTTCACCAGAAACCTCTTCTTGCAACTGTCAAATGGAGGAAAATGGTTTGGACACATTACAAGGCATGACAGCCTGTGCATGACCCTCATGCAAGGCACCATTGAAGGTGGACATAGGAGAGGAGATCAATGCAAAAACTTGTTGGACAATGACAAACAATGGACATGTATAACTAAACCAGAATTGCTGATAGCTACTGTTGATGAGATTCAGTGTGGCATCTGCATTCAGATCCCCCCTACAATTACAAAGTCAAGGGGATGATGAACACATGTGCACACAGTTTGACTGAGTTTGAATAATACATTTTTCTAGCTTGGACAACCTCTACACCAGGCTAAGCTAAATTAATGTTAATTTTTTTCAGAGCCTCAAAAAAATCAGATAATTGCAAAAAATTACTGAATTTTTCAGAAATTATTTGATAATAAATAGAATTATTTTAAGTTATTTTTAAATTAAAATATTTAAAAATAATTTTTAAAGGTTTTTAAAAAAAAGCTTGAGGAAATATTTTTAGTTCTATCATTGAATTCAACTTATAAATGCACACATGCACATACACAATTTTAAAATGAAATGGACATCTATGCTATGAGGGAAAATTTCTGTGTCTGGCAACAACCCCTGGATAGCAGGAAAATTATATAAGCTGGTCCCTTGAAATAATTCTTGTGACTCCAGTATTTAAACTCTCCATCATCATATATCCAACTCTTACACATGGCTCTAACAAGTTGTGATGGTCACACTTAAGTCAGTGGCATCAACCTGACAGCTGTGAGGATAGTTAGGAGGGTTTCCTGACCTGACCGATGAAGGGGAATGCCTCTACTTAACCCACTTGTGCCAAGCAGCCACTGATCTGTTATCAATTATGACAGAAATGATAGGTGTGGTAACTACAGCAGTGTAAAATGTACTTACTGAATAAATGAATGTATTTAAACTGGACATATTTGCTCATAAATAAACTTGGAATTTGATCATGTTGCCATTCTTTGCCCCAGTTAACAATGGATTGTAGGTTGTTTTTTTTAGCTCAGATACCAATTTGACCTTATTAAAAAAAAAACAAAAAAAAAAACAGACTTACCACTAAGACAAGAGTAAATAGTCATGCTGTCAACATTGGTACCAAATTGGATGATATCACATTGGTTGATATTTTCCTATTTGTGATTTGTGGATAGCATCCACAAAGAAAATAAAAACTGCTTTTATTTCAGTGAATATACAAAGGACATTTACCACATCTTTCTCTAATGCATATTTTACAATCATGAATCCTGTAACCCATTAGGGTCATAGGGGCATCACATGTACTTGCAGCTATATGTATCTTCAGCAAGATCGCCTGACAGAATGCAACCATCTCCTGGCTGGTTTTAATTCAGTGTTTTCCTTCTCCTAGACTTGTTACCAATCAAGGCTATAGGACCCAGTTTGTCCTGCTATTTACCCATAGCTAAAAAGGGATAAGAAGTGGTGTTGTACCTTTCCTGAGTGTATTCCTTCTGTCTTTTCTACAAATATTTGAAAAGTGTTTTTGCCTTAGTGCTCTGAATACATGAATTTAAGTGTGCTACTAGATTGGTAACTAGGTCCCAACCGTTTGTGATTGGGATAGCTAAATTTGCCACTTTTATCACTTCCCACTTGTGGAACTCCCTTTTTCTTGCTTTCCTGATAACTACAATCCTTCAAAAATGTAAATGAATCACCATCTTCCATCTTGAGTTCATTTCATCTTTTGTCTTTTCTTCAATCCTTTCTGTTCTCAGTTTCCTCTTTCACTTTTACTCCTTGTAACCTTCTTGCATACTAATGTCATTATCACCTTTGCCTGGGATGAAATGATTGAGGAAAAAAAAAAAATTGTTCATAATGAACTACTGGAAATTGAACTTGGCTCTCTGGTCATATATTTTGAGCTGCTATCCATTGTATCAGCACACATCCATAACCTACATACACTCACCTAAAAAAAAAAAAAAACGCTTTTATTTTTATTTTAAAGAGAACTTTGTTTCTTATTAATATTTCTTTCTTTTCTTGCATATTTTTCTTTTCCTGGCTCAAAATACTGAAACATATTTCAGGTATTAGATTCCACTTATGGCTTTTATTTGGGATATTATTAAAGGAAATAAAAAAAAGAAGAAGATATCTCTTAATGTTTTTTTAAAAACAACTTTAGCTTTTTCTAGTTCAGTTGGATTGGTTGAATGTATGCATGTATTTGTGTCCATGGGCAGATCAGTAAATCCATAGTCAGACATGTAGATATTTCACTCTGAAATTTTCACTGTGTAATATTTGATGAAGATGATTAATATTCACAATTGAAAATAATATCTTTCATTGTCAAAAATAAATATCTGTGTATAAAAAAAAAGGCCTTTTTCATCATTAGCCTCTAGACTTACTGACAATCAATTTTCTCTCTCATACATACACACACACATATATA
>OZ010582.1:50123103-50158103 GCA_963932145.1 Acanthosepion lycidas
ACAATAGTGATTAAAATTACATTAGGTTAATGTTCATTTTCACCTTGTAAATTGAAAAAAATTAACAAGGAATTTTCAAACTAGTCAATGGCTGATAAGTTACTGAAAAAAAATATACAGATATATATAATCCATAGGTCAGAGTTTCATGTAACATCAATTATCAGGTGGGAATAATCCTGAAGCAAACAATCATTTAACTTGTATACTCCAAGTATAGCTTGTAACTCCTACCTCAAATGACTATTTTTTATATTAACTATTTGTTAAGCAATATTTTAAGCTTATCTTTTATTCTTACGATTTGTATATATAATTGTGCATTTGGGCAATTCCTCTTTTATACAAGTTTCATTAAAAACTATGATCAAGGAAGTAACTCTAGATCCACACATAAAATAAAATCCATACATTCAATTAAAAGCAAAAATAAAATCACCCTTGATAATAGCAAAAAGAATAGCCAAAAGCACCTATACAAGAAAAATTAAATAAACTTAACCATGATATTTTTATTATATATATATATATATATATATAGGCACGGTGGAGTAAGGGATATCGGATTGGGGAATCAGCAGAGTTTAAATTGCAGTTGAATCCATTACATACACTTACATGCTGATACCCTTGAGAAAGGTATGAATCTTCTTCCAGCTATGGGTAAATAGTAGGACAGGTTCTACAGCCTTGGATGACAACTGGTCTACCACAGAAAGAAATGGCAACCTACTGCAGAAAAAAATCTGCCTCGTCAGTCATGTAGCAAAAGATACATGGTTGTCTAAGTGTGTATCACACCTGGCACATACTGACTGAGATTTATATATATATCTATCTCAAATGCCATTGATAGACCATTTGAGGAGATTCAGTGTGACTTATGCATTGCCCCCCACCACACTTATAAAAGAATCAAAGGGGTGATGATATTTATGTGTAAAAGTGCTCAATATGAAAGATTGTGTCCACTTACATATTTACATATGCTCCAAGTTCAACACCAAGAGTCAACAGTCTGTTTCATGCCCGAGTGCAATCTTCATGGCCTAAAGATTGGGTTCAAGCATGAAACAGACTGTTGCAGCTTGTTGCACTTGCTGTCCACTTAGTTATTCCTGTTTCAAGGGGCTCTAAGTTTGTACTGAGCAGTAGTAAATAAGAACAAGAGAGTTATCCCTAGAAATAAGGGGTTCAGTTCAAATTACTCTGAACGTTATCAAAATCAACAAGTACCAGATGAAGGTCCAGTGAATACAATGGCTGAAACATTGTAATAACAATAATCATCCCAAAAGTTAGAGATTTTTTTTTTTTTTTTTTTAAATCACTTCATTTCAAGCAAGGCAATAAATCCACTAAGATGCTGAGTTACTGAGTGTCAGAGAATATGAGGGAAGAAAAAAAAAAACCCACTTAAGGAGAGAGAGTCAGGAATTAAGAAGACAGAAGATAATGATTGACACTGAATTTAAATTTTTGAAGGTCAAAGTTGACTGGGAAACAAGAAGCCAGAAGAAAGTTCCACAAACTAAGAAGTGAGATAGAAGAAACTGTTAGCAGAATTTACAGTTACCTCTAGTCATTTCAAGTGTAAAATGATGAGACCTACCTGTCAATCTAGTACTGCACTTAAATTCCTAAAGTTTAGGTACCATAGTGGAAAGTTCATCAGAACAATTACGATGAAAGTATTTATAGAAAAGGCACAAGGAAGCCTTGTTACTCTGGTGGGAAAGTGACTGAAGCTGAGATGCCAGGTCAGGACCAATAATAATGCACATTCATTGGATTTTATCAAGAATCTCTATAAAATCTTTTTCTTCTACTGTACAACCTCCCCTTTGCAGATCAAAATGTTTAATTAATATTTAGTCTTGCTTATATAAAAAATTAAGACTAGCATTTTCAGTTTTTAAGCTTGCCACATTCTTTCAATGAATGGGTGATCATAGCTCTCCACAACTTCTTTCTCTTTGCAGCTCTTAGTAAGCTTTACCATTTTACTATCTCTCCACATCCCTGTTCTTTAAACAACTAATACCAGATTAAGTAGAGGGTAGGTTTCTGCTTTCCGCTATCTTTCTTGCCTCCAGTATGCCTGTGAGTATAAATTTTCCAAACTCTTTCCTCATTACCTATCCTAAAAAAATTAGATATCTCTTATATTTTAAGTAGGTGTCCTTTTAATTTCCTTTTTCCCTAAAATGGGATTTTCAGTCTCCTTATGTAGAACCACATTTCTGTTGCTTCAAGTTTCTTCATCTTTCAGGAGATTGCCCTGTATTCACTGCCATATTGGATGACTGATATTACATAATAGTTCGGTATTCTTTTCTTTGTTTCTGAAGAGATTTTCCTGTTTCTTGATACTTTCCTTAGCTTTTGGAATCCATCTTCTATTCCATTCTATCTGATTTCGGGTTCACATTTTTCATCCTCTGTTAAAACGCTCCAAAGATATTTACATTTTTGAACTTGCTTCATTTTCGTATCTCCAATGTGTAATTCACATATTGGGCTGTCCCTTTTGCTGACAACCATACACAGTCTTCTTACAATTGACGTTTAATGATTGATTTGTTTTCTATGGTTTATCAACTCTTTGCATGTTATTTAAAGCCAGAAGATATTTTTAGATTGTAAGAATTTTATGTTATTTGTTTGGAGATAATTAGTTAGACTTGTATCACTAAACTATTAACTCATAGATGGAGGGAAAAAGGTGGATTCATGCCTTTCCCAAGGGTATTTATTTGCACATAGTTTAATATAATGAACATAACAGGAATTGGAACTTGGCTCTCCAATTAACAATTCCAAACTGTTATCCGTCACTCCACCAACACATACAAGCATATAGCATCAGATATTCCCAAGTGGCCACCCATCTGACCAAGCTCAATGTTGCTTAACTTTGGTGAGCGTACAGGAACCAGCATTTCAATGTGATGTGATTGTAAGCCAACTGATGCTTAGGTTTGCTAGAAAAATTGAAATTTGTTCATTAGTAAGTTCTGAATCATTGGTTATGACCGAACTTTAACTGGAGAATTACATTCTCTCTGGACTAAAGCGTCATGAATGAATGATATCATCTACTGTGACAGTTCAAGATGAAGATTTACTTGGTGTAACCATTTCATCAGATGTGCTTCTAGGTTCAGTGAAAACTTGATCTTTGGCAAAATTAAAATACCACTAAAAATGAAAGTGGAGTCATATTTGCATGTGTGAGGTTACCTGATTTATAAATCAGAAGAAGTGAACATACAAGCAGATAGAAAAGGTCGACATGAAATAGCAAAGGTTAGTAGTACTCTAGATAATATTGCTAGTTTTATTAAGTGACTTGTAAATACCACTTAATACACTTTCCTGAAATGAAATAAAATCTAAAATCTCTGGATCAAAAAAGTCAATATGCAGAAATTTGCCATAATAAAAAGAAAAAAAATAAATATATTTTTTTATATGTATAGTGTCCCTAGAGGGCGTGGTCGGCCGTAGCCCTCCACAGCTTCCTGTCTTTTGTGGTACCAAGTAACATTTGATGCTTTATATCCCTACCTTCATTCTGTAATCTGTTCATGCAAACTTGTCAGGGGTGAAACTCACTGTTTCCCTCCGACTCTTCTTTCGTCATGCCCTGCGAATATTAAATTTTCCAATCTCTCTCATCGTGATGCATCCCATAATTTCAATTGTTTCTTTCTGCTTTTAAGTATAAATATCCATTTTCTTTGAAATGTAAATGTAGCAGTTCATTGGTATTTAAAATTTGCTTGGTTTTTCTGAAATTATGTCATGATTTTTAATTGTTGTTGCCTGTGATTGGAAGTGAATATTTGACTTTTTCACTTAATGAACAGACATTTTTTGTACAGCTGACTGGGAATTCCTTGTGAATAATACAAGAAATTATGAACAAAAATTAATGACAGAAAGTGGGGGTTGGAGTATACACGAGTACACTTTTTTACAGAATCTTTACTCGGCTTAAAAATCTCTTATTTGAAATGGTAAGATTGCAAGTACACTCAGTTGGCACAATAGATAATAAAACACAAAGTAGGCAGGTATTGATAATTGTTTACAAAAGGTATTTGATATGTTGACAATATTTGTTCTTTTGAAATCAGCATAATTGAACATCTTTTATCTCAAAGACAGGAAATTCACCAGAACTGATTTTAGAAAATTAATAAAAAGAATACACATTTTGATGACACTAAATTTTACCAACAAAGCATCTTTCCCTGAAATTCAAAAATAAGTTTTTGAAATGGAAATTAGAAGAAACACATAATAGAAACATCCGGTTCATTTCTATTCTTTGATATCATCAAAAATTAAATATTTTAGTGAAATATATATAATCTTTAAAGGAGGCACAGTTGAGTAATGGATAGTGGCTTAGATTGAGGAAATGGGGAGATGAGTTTGAATTCAAATCAAATCCATTACGTTCACTTACATGCTAATACCCTTGGGAAAGGTATGAATCCTCTTCTTCAACCTCCCCAGATATGGGTAAATAGCAGAACAAACTGGGTTCTATAGCTTTAGGTAGCAACAAGTGTAGGAGAAGGTACTCTGAATTCAAAACCAGCCTCGAGAGGGTCGGGCTCTGTCTGGCTATCTTGCCCAAGAAATACCACTTCTACTGTGGATGCAGTACATTTGGTTCCCTTACAATTCTGCTGAGTCATGGGTCAATAGTGGGGGTATATACAACATTGAGATTTTAATGGACAATATGGTACAACTTTCCAAGAAGAATTTGCATAGGAATGGCAGTCATGAGATTGTATTATAATTAATATAATATATTCCCTGGTTTAGCATCAGAAACATGTGATCGTATTATACACCAGAAAATACTGTACTTATTTTTAAATTAGAAATTTACCAGTTAGATATGAAAAAAATTTTTAGTTGCATTAATGTATAGAAATCAAAAACATTAAAAAGAACTTTGTAAAAACAAAAACATAAGCTTTTATTCGTTTGAAACTTAATCTTATTACGGTTTGAAACACTTAATTAAACAACCTAATTTAAGAGTTAATAACCAAAATATTTCTGTAAATAATTACACAAAATATTTACTTCAAAGAAAACTCAAACATTTTTAATTTTTTTCTTCCTTTTTTTCTGGAAATCTGTGCATGAATGAATGAATTTTAAGAATTAAAATAAATGAAATTTAATTATAAAATTTTAAAAATTTATTAAAATCACAAAAGATCAAGTAAACTTTATTCAATCAGAACTTAAATTTAATTAAGTCTGAAATTTTTCTAAATATAATAAAACAAAATTTACGGGAATTAAAATTTTAGTTTTTGTATTTGCAACACTGAGAAATGGTTGGTGAGCCAAATATTTTGGTTAATGGAAAATTAACAACAAGACATCAATATTTTTTTGAAACACAAAAGAGAAATGCATTTTGCTTTCGGGGGAACAAGTTTCTTCTAATTAAAGAAGCAGAAAGGAAGAAATCGTGTCCCAAATAAAAGGGACATCAAAAGAAAAAAAACTATCTGCTTGATTGAAAGAGGGTTTTCTCTGTAATCATTCTCTTCTTTAGATTGAAAAAAAATGCTCAAATTATTTACATTTAAGACAAAGTAATTCTGGAAAATCTCTCAATAATCAGTATTTGACTTTCATGTGCTATGTCCATTCATGACGTAGGCGATCATGGCCCTCCACATTTTTCTGTCCCTGGTAGCTCTTAAGTTTTGTCTATTTCTCTCAAACACTGTTCTACCAAATTCATTTATTCAAGCCCATCAAGTATGTTACATGATGCTTTCCTTTGTCTCTCGCTTTCTCCTCAATCTGTCCTGTGAGTATCAGATTTTCCAAGCCCTCTTTCCTCATTACATACCCCAGAAATTTCAACTGCCTCTTCCTGATGTTAAGTATAAGTTTCCTTTTTGTTTCCATTTTCTCTAAAACCTCATTGTTGCTCATATGTCTGGCCCATGGTATTCTCAGCATCTTTCTGTAGAAACACATTTCTAGTTTGGTTTGTTTTACAGCATATCAACCACAATGGGTTATTTAATACTGGCAATTTTGTTGCTGGTAATATTTTTTCAAAAATGTATTGCTGGCAATATTTCTTTTTTCCATAATGTATTACTGGTTGTAATTTTTTTCTTCAAAAATGTATTGCTGGTATTGGAACCTATTTTTACACTTTCATAGTTTGGGGGTTAACTATTTCTGAGAGCCTAACACATTGCTACAACTCCGGATCAGGGTGGACCTGGGAATACCAGCAATTAAGAGGTGGTTACACGCTCTTCAAAACCTCCTGATCAGAGGCCTTGCTGTCGGATGTAGTTTATCATCATAACCAAGATGGACATATTTCTGTTGCCTCAAGTCTCTTCTTTGTCTTTGAAGAGATTGCCAAGCATTTGCCGTCATACAGAAGAACAAATATCATAACAATTCAGTAACTCTTTTCTTTGTTTCTAAACGTTATGGATTCTGCTTATATTTTAGTGTTGATTAAAAGTATCCCTGCCACCCTTCCGGTTTCCTATTATTCCTTAAAAATACAACAGTTCTGTGATTATCTGGACTCCTCAGGACAAGGACTGAAAAATATCTTCAGATAATTCAAAATTCTGGATAATTGAATACACAAATTATCGAAAAAGAAATCATTTCCTGAAAAAGAGAGAAAAAAAAAAAAAAAAAAAAAAAAAAAAAAAGAAATTCAAACACTTTGTTCAAGATTTTGTCCAGTTTATTTTTATGAAAAATAAAATTTGTCCATTTTTCTGTTTTTTTTGGCCTCTGAATTTCAGTCACTATATCCTGATACTGGATTCAAGCCAATGTAATTGTATGGGTAGGTTCTGGTTGAAAACATAACCAGCTTAAGCATTTGTCAAACTTAACCATTGCTTTCGTGTTTGATGCTGGACACTGCAGCTGTTGAATGTCAACATGAGCAATATCATTATCGTCATCCTTGTCCAAGATGAAATATTGGAATGGGTTTAACTGAAAAATGTTTGGTCGATTTCAAATCTTTTTTTTTTTTTTCACATCTGGATAATCCAAGTCTGCAAGACAAAAGGTACATATAATCGTAGAAGTTGTGTATTATATGCAAGCACTGATATTCAGCATTGGTGTGTAAACCAAGTCACTTTCCTTTGTTCATCTGTGCCATACAATCATTTCTTTAAGAGATTCATCATAAAATGGTATGAGTGAAATTATAATTAAAGCAGTTCATAATATTGTCAGCATATGTCGGTAGAACACCTCTGCTGCTTCAAGTCTTCCCTTCATCCGCGAGAAAATTGTTCCACATTCACTGCCATATAAGAAGACCAATATTACATACCAGTTCAGCACTTTTTTTCTTTTTTCTAACAAAATTTTCTTGTTTCTTAATACCTTGTTTAGCTTTTGGAAGGCATCTTTCACCTGGATTTCAGTATAAGATTTTCCATCTTCTATTAAAACAGTGTTGTCGGATACTAGTATGTTTGGGTAGAAATAAGTCACCATTATTTTGCAGGTGTCACCTTTTTGGTTGTAATGTGTAAAGATATTTTATATTAAATATTTATGGGCTCTTGGAATATTTACCCGACAAACAATATTGGTGGACTCATTTAAGTCCAGGTAAAAATAGAAACACAAAACAATATAAAAGAAATGATAATGGATGTTTTTAATAAAAAGAATTATATATGTACACAATTGTAATGAAAGGGAAAGAAATCAAAGCTAGCTATGAGAATGTGCTTGCTTGCTTGCTTGTGTGTGAAAGAGTTCAAAAGCCAACAGAAGAGCTAGGAAGTGAATGTACTCTGTAGGCAGCATTCTTCATCTCCGTCAACTACATCTGGAAGCAAAAGTTAAAAGAAAGAATATGGTTGCCTTTTTATAGCACCTCCTAATGAGCATCTTTGGTAAAACCAAGTGAGATAACCTACAACACTTCTAAGATATTTTTTCTTTTTTTTTGTGATTGTTTGATTTTGATCTGTACAATTTGTAGTTGCCATTTTCATCTGTCCCTCTTACTGCCACTTATATTTTCTATTTCCTTATAATTAATGGTTAGTCTTTTCTTCCTGCAGTTTTATGCATCTGTCAAATAGTGTTTTATTATTTTCATATTTTATGTTAGAGTGTGCCCACTAATAATAAGTCATGGCTGCACAACAGCACAATTTATAAAAACCATCTACAGAACAATCACTTATTTAGAAAGATATCAAAAGACCAAATTTTTAATAAATAATAAAGTTAATTTTTTCAGTTGAATATTCAATGTAATTATATGCAGGGACAATTTATGATAACCACAAACACTACATCTCAATTTTCATAAGGAAGTGTTCGTATAAAATACAAATTTTATTGTAATGTAATTAGCTATAACAATGGATCATATACAATATAGGTGGACAATTCAACAAGAAAAATTAAAAATAAATACAATATGTCTAAATTCAAATTAGAGACATCATAACAGATGATTCCATTTGGAATCAATCAACATTTTGCAGCAAATTTTAACATCAACTTAATTTAATATTTTTTTTAACACATTCAACATTATATTTACAAAATAGTGAATCTTGTAGTGTTTTTTCAAGATTTAGCATGCACAAAACAAATTCAGATTTGGATGAAGGAAAAAAAAAATGTTTCATTCTTTAATTGTGATTGGTTTGTTTTGTTTTGTTTTACGGCATATCAACCTCAATGGGTTATTTAATACTATCAGAATTTTCATTGTTGGTAATATTTTTTCCTTCAAAAAATCTATTTCTAGTAATAATTTTCTTTCACTGGTAATATTTTTTTTTCACTAAGTATTTCTGGTATTAAAACCTATTTTTACACTTTCATAGTGTTTTGACCGCAGTTTAAGGTTTAATTATTTGCCCATAGCTGGGACCCTAACAGGTACTACCACTCCAGGTCAGGGTAAACCTGGGAACATTAGCAATTAAGAGGTGGTTCCACACTCAAAAACTCCTGATCAGAGGCTTTGCTGTTGGATGTAGTTTATTGTCTTATCCAGGACATGGATGAAGTAATTGTGATTGGTTTAATTTATAATGTGTATAAATGAAGGTAGAAAAAAAAAAAGCAAATCCCTTTAAACTCACTGTAAATTATCTTCCTCTCCTGTACACAAGCCCGGAGCCCAATGTACCAAAAAAGATTCTTAGACACCGGAATTCTCAATCAAGATGGTATTTAACTGTTTTCTGATCAGAACAAAAGTTGACACAAAGTCATTTTTAATGATAAGGAGTCACATTTATACATGGATATGACCATAAAGCATTTCATCTCCTTGTTATTCTACAACCATTTTAGTGTAGCATTAACCATACACTTTTAACATAATGTGGAGGTACTGCCTGGAATCAGACCATTGGTGTATTTTGATACAAGTGCATTGTTATTGTGACATCATTCTATTGCAGTGAATTTAGTTTTCAAACCCAAAAATAGCACTTAAAACAATTGTTTTAAAATACATTTGATTATTTTCTTCTCTTTTCTTGCTCATACCCCTGATAAGAGCTCATGCGAGTTGAAAGCTTGATCACAATATAAATGTTAGCTATTTTATATATAAACAACAGTCACATTTGTGAAATGTAATTTATATAATAAAAATATCAATAAATCTAATAGACCATATATTCTTTTTAATTATATATATATATATATATATATATATATATATGAGAGAAGAAAGTTTGTAACATTTTATTTCAATAGGTGGCATTTGAATTTAATAATACATTTTACATGTGACTGATATTTTTGTCATATCTTCAAATTTTGAAATGTGACATGTCAATGTACCTTTATGATTTATGTGTGTATTGAGAATTTGAAATTAATTACACATGGAGGTAAATGAGACATTTTCATCATTTGATGTTTTTTCCTAGAAAGGAATATACTGTACAAAGAACTAAGATATGTGCCATTTTTGGAGTAGGTGCCATAGATAAGAATATTGTTTGTAAGTGATTCACGATGTTCAGAAGTGGAAATTCTGATCTGGAAGCCCAAAAAAAGTTCCAGCAGGCCTACAACTGATGATGACCAAATTGAAATGCTGATTAAAAATAATCCAGATTGACATGACTGTTGATAGAGAATAAGGCATTTGAAAACACTTGGCTATGGGAATTGCTTTGATATTTGGCTGCTTAAAATGATTTGACTAAAGATATTTGACTGCATTTCCATCAGAGTTTGTCTGTACAAACACAGGCACAACAATCCATGTTTTTTTTTTTTTTAAAGAACAATCACTGGTATTGAAAAAAAAGGATTGTTTACAACAATATGGAGTGAAAAAAAAAGGGGGTCCTAAAAATTAAATGGGTCACAACCAAAGTTGGCATATATCTGAAGAATTTAATACCATGTATCGGGTGAAATTTGCTGAAATATTATGTATCACAGGCTCCTGCAAAATCAGTACTCTTATCAATTTGATTGATTACATCAATGAAAAGTGTCTGGAATTGGCCAATTGCAAGGTTGTTATCTTCCATCAGAACAATGCCAGGCCTCACATCTATCTGCAGAAAATTTGTACAGCTTGACTGAGACATTGCACCTTCCGATTACAAAATTTTAATCACTTAAAAATTCTTTTAATAGGAAGGACTTCAGTTCTCTAGATGCTTTTTCAAACCACCTACAATCAATTTATCAATGAGGAAGGTGGCAAATTCTGGAAGGATATAATAATGAAGCTGCCTCAAAGATAGTCAAATGTAGTGATAAAAAAGAAAATGGCACTTGTGGGGTTTAATAAGCCTATCTAAATACTGTCTTTGAAATTCACTTCAGAAATGCTACAAAGCTTCATTCTGGCATTATACATGGAAGCATTACTCTTGGAGCCTATACTGTAGGCATTAACCTGAGAATTCATTGGTAATTAATTTGATGATACCCCCCAGAAAACATATATATATATATATATATATATATATATATATATATACACACACACCCCTACCTACATTTGAGGTGCATGTACATAAATATACATATTTCATTAAATAATAGACAAGTTTTGTCATCTATTTTAAGTAAATTCCTTTCATATTGTCAAATAAGCTTTTTAGTATTATCACTAAAAATGAAACAAAATCACCATGTTGATACCTGTTTTTATTATTAATATATATAAAATGTATATAAAATGTATATAAAATATACATATACCTACATTCAAGGTGCAACTTAAGTTTCGTTGTTTTACAACTCATCAGGCACAAATTATTAAATTTTGGTTAAAAAAAAAAAAAAAAAAAAAAAAAATAATATGGGTTTCATGTGAAGAAGGCTAAATTAAATGCAGATTCAAAGCTCAAATTTAATATGAACTTAATATATTATTGGGTTGTAAATGCAAAATGTAGAGTGTAGGTAGGGAGCTATTGTAAAAGAACAAGAGAAAAAAAGAAAAAAAGGCAAGTTTAAAGTTTAAGAGAGGAATGCTGGGTAACTCAGTAAGTAATAATAGGCACTAAAATGGTTAATGGGGGATAATCAATATGTAACCTAAAGTATAGGAAGGGCATGTGATATTTGGATAATATATTTATCCAGAATTAAAATATTTTAAGAGAGTTTTCTTTCTGTCATTACAAGTTGACATGAGTTCATTTCATTTATTAAGTAGATTTCGGCCATTAATATTTTTGAAGAGGAATCTTTTTTCCAGCAAACACAGGTTGCATCAGTCAACACTGCTGGGAAAGGGTGTAGTTTTGACAATGAAATTCCAATTTTCTATTATTACTTAATGAATAATGAGACCTAATTGATCTGTGGTCAGAAAAATATAGCACGAGTCATCTTGCTGAACATGCTGTGGTGTGGCCAATGTAATTGTTTACAAATTTTGATTGATCATGAACAATTCTTTAATGGACATTTAAATTCGTAAATAATATTTGTAATATTTAATTTTGATCTAAGAGGTGAATTATTTTTAACTACAAGTTTGGTAGTTTTAAATTTTTTGTAATAGTCTAATTTTTTTGCTCTTGTCTACTGGTGTTTTGCATTGTTTATAATGTTCTTAAGTCTAGTTTCGTCTTGTTTGTAAGTATCATTCATCTGATCTTATAAAAAATATTAATGCTATTGTTTATTTGTATTCTCATCATTTCTATTAGATATAGTCTAATATGGAAATGCAACAATTGATTTGAAAATCTGTTATTGATAAGTATTTGTTTAATGTTAATTCTTTAAAGAAAAGCATGTGAGAGGATGAATTCTTGTGTGCTCTCTTGAGGAACTTTTTAATAACACCTCTTTCATACTTAAGAGAGAATTCACTAGAAAAATTAAGATGGCAAGAGTCGTTACAAGTGTGTTTTTTATATTTTTTATTAATATATACTTAGCTCTGTCCAACTACATTGAGTACTGTTTTGTTTACACCTTGTATTAAACTGAGTGAATATTTATTTGCTTACCTGTGTATGCATGCTAATGTACATATATACATTTTATTTTTTTGCACATTTATATACAAAAGCAAAGATTCAAACAGGTTTGGTTAAATGATTTAGACATATGCCGATTAGTTTTCATTGTGATCCTTTCAAGTTCACAGATTCATTTCTTCGTAGCCTTAGATAACTGTTTAAGAAAAATACTAAAATTTCCTTTCAAATAGTTTAGTTTCCCCAGTATTTTCAATCAAATCCGAGACCATCATCAGGGGATTAAGTTGTCCGAGTATGTATATGTGTTTTGTAAATTCAAAACATTTCAACTGTTCGTTTTTACTGCTTATGCAACATTCTAGATTTCAAAGTTCAAGTGTTAGTTTTTGTTTTTTTCCCCATTATAAAGGGAAGTAACTTTTTCATTATTGCTCATACATAGATAATTTTTTTTTTTTTAGAAGCATTTAAGGACTTTGTTGCTATACTCATAGTTAACTATTTATTTTGGACTTTAATTCTCTTATATAAAGTGTTTCAAGGATTTTTAGTTTTTGCTTATTATTGTTTTTATGTAATATAGATGTATTTTCAACTAATATCTGTCTAATCTGTAGGTGGGAATGAGTGTTCCTTTAAATGCTGAGTTATTGAACTATGCTCAGCCAAATGAAATGCAAGCCTTTTTGTTAGCATTGTCATAGTAAAACCAACTTACATATTGACATTTTTATCAGAGATACAATCTCCTAAAGATGTCATTGGTTTATCAAGGCTTTTAAATTTGAGAATGTTCATTAGGTGGTTGAAAGGTCAGTCAAAATATGTGGAAGACACAAAATGCCATAATTCAAAGTCTGTTAAGGCAAAGATGTGTAATATATATATATATATATATATATATATATGAAACAAGGTGGAAAATTTTTTATCAAGTATGAGTTTTGCCATATGTGGGTGTATATGGTTACATATAAATACTAGTATGTATGAATATGAGTATAAAGATATATATATATATTAAAAAAAGAAGCTTGTATGATATGTATATACATTTCTGTGCATATGTATATGTACAGGTATATATCAATATGCATATCTATATATACATGTATGTACAAGTATGCAAAATAAAAAAGGATTTTAATACAATGTGTATGTATGGCTGGATGATAAGGATTTTAATACATGTGTATGTATGGCTGGACGTATATGTAGGCACACATATGTAGGTATTTTGTGCATGCATGTAGGTATATATGTGTATATAAAAAAAATCCTACTATACCAACTGGCACTGATACAGATATAAATAAAGCAAGCAATCATCAAGTCTCAAGTCAGGAAGTGATAAGCTAGAATAATTAAAGTAATTTATGACAACCAACTTGTCTTCAGAGATCCCAAGACACTGACACATAGTTTTGTCTTTAATTTATTGAAAACTGATGACACCAAAGAGAACATGTTTTCTCTGCCAAAACACGTCTTTTCCACTTTGAATAATCATCTTAACTTTTGTTTTGGATACTATTTTTATACATCTTACACACACATATATATACATATACATATATATATATATATATATATATATATTAACACATCTCTTCACAGATCTCTTTAAATTGTAATCTGAATTGCCACAATTTCTTGGAAAGATAGTGGAGTGGTTTCTCATTGTCTTCGCAATGATTTGAAATTTACAGTTACCACCCATATCTAGAGAGCTATAACTGGGGGTGGTGGTGAGATGAATTCCTGCCTTTCCCAGGGGAACTTGTGCGAAAGTGAATGCATCCGATATGAAGCAGAATTTGATCCCTGCTTGCTACTTTCACTTTCTATGCCAATAACCACCTACACACCCTTACATGCATCTGTTTATTTAATGTCATGCCACTTGAAGACACAAGTGAACATGACACACTTGATTATATCCAAGGTTAAAGAGCCCAGTTTGCTGATTAACCTATAATTTCTGTCTTAATTTATGGGGCGAGGAGTTATTATTTACACTATTTATATTCAGACTATTGTCCATATCATTGTTGTTATCACATTTTTATTTTTCCTCTGGTCTTCCTCAGGTGTATATTGATCATGGTAACCTACAGTGTATTCTAAATCAAACCCTTTATTTATTCTACAGGGGTATACGGTTCTCGTTCCACTGCCCATATCCAGGGATATTAGTACTGCTCAGTTATTGCTCACCCATTTTCATTGAGTCCAAGTGCACTCTGCCTGACCCAGGGATTGAACTCACAACCATTGTGTCACCAAATTCATAAACCAATGCTTTAATCCACAATGACCTATCAATATACACCCAAGGAAGGCTGGAGAGCACAAAATGGCTGAAATGTTGTGGCAGCAACAACAAAGATGTGGATAATAGTTTGAATATAAACAGTGTAAATAGTATGTAGCACATAGCTTCCTAGGAACAAGAGATTCATGTCTTGCCCAAGATTATTTGTATGAAAGTGAATAAGGCAGCCCACACAAAAATCTGAACTCTGCTTACACTTTATTAAATGATCTGTTACGCCAACTGCACATCCATTACAAGAATGAAAATACTTCTGCACATGCAAGTTGCGCATTAAAAGGCAACAGACTAAAGTTCATTGTTTCTGACTTTTGTCACATGTAACAGGCTTAAATCGTCCAATCTTTAATCAATGGAGACTTCTTGATTTCGATCGTTTAAGGCTTTGGACTTGATTAAATCAAAGTCTTTGCCAAACCTTTTCCTGTAAGAATTTTCTTTCTTTTATTTTCTCAAACTAGGGATGCCAGATTTGTCTAATAGAAATACAGCACACCCTTTTCAGGTTTAAATTAAAATTATTTCTATTAACATTTATTAGGATATGTGCCTGGTAGGAGAGCGGCTAAATGCAGCACTGCTATTTAATATGCAGCACATGGAAATCGGATAGCCAGTCTCCTTTTGCTCATCACAATTAATACAAAAGGTTAATTAAAATATTGCATGCCATTTTATTATCATCATCATCATCACCACCACCACCATAATGGTGGTAATTATTATTATTATTATATGATTATTCTTATGATGATGATGATTATGATGATTTTTATTCTAATTATTATGGTGGTAGTGATGATGAGCATTTATTCAAATTAAGATGGTGATGGTGGTTGTTAGGATTTATTCTAATTATGACGGTGATGTTTTTTTTATTATTATAATATGTTCTAAGCCCAACAATGAAAATTTCCTGAAAATTAATATTTTTATGTCCAAATATACAAATCCTGATTTTAGAAAATACACCAGGCCAAAAACTTTTCAGCCCCTTTTCATATATATATATTTTTTATAAATTAACTAATTTAGATATATGGTTCCATCGCTACACAGGAATTACCATGTTTCAAAAACAGAAACTAAACTATTTTTAAATTAGTAAAACACTGGATTATAAATATTACTCTTCTTTCTCATTATTTTATATATATATATATATATATATATATTTTGTCATCCACAGACAGACTGTTTTGCTGTATCACAGCTCATCAGTGTGGCTAGACATCTGGTTGCCTCTAGCTAGGATTGAAATCCAACTGAATTAGCGTCAGTCAGGTATTCTACCACTAAGCTGTTGGCACACGGTAGGAATGAAAGTGAATTTAAGTGACTGAGAGAACTCAATTCAATTTACTGAAGAGTCTTGCATTATTAGCCATAATAGTCACTGTTTACATACCTACTTTACACAATATATATATATATATATATATATATAGTGCTAGTGTTAATAAAACAGTGCTCAATGTAATACAACAGGAATATTTATATATGGCCTGGCATTACCTGTGCTCGATTCAAAAATCGTACGACTTGTACAGTAATCGCTATCACTTGACTTAAAATATTTTTGCCCTTCCTTCCCTTTAAAAGAGTTCCCTTTACCGTGCTGATGTTGCTACATGCCTTACTTCTTGCCTATCTCACACTGCAAATTTTTTCTAAGCTCTATACTAAACATTAAATCTGTTATGAAAAAAAGAACTAAACAAAATGAACACAAAACGATCAGCTTTAAAAAAAAAGGACTCGTAACTGGAAAAACCGAATGAAAAAAGAATGTTAACAACAAATACTTTTTCACACCCAACCCAGTTCTGTGGAATCAGAATCAACGTTGAGTTTAAGCAAGCAAACGAGCCAATTGGAGTAAAGTGCCATGTAGATTTATATTTTTCCCCACTTGTGACGAATGCAGCTAGTTAACATTCGTGTCAGTCAGCTGTTGGCTCTCACACTGGCCAGTACAAAATGGCTGCAAACTACATGAAAACTGCCATATAAGCACGAAAAAAAATCGATTATTTTCACTATCAATGGGAGTTGGGAAATGCAAAGTTAGTCTTGTCCGTCCGGCTAACTTGTGGCATGTGCATGTAAACTTTGGTGCAAATCCGTGGAAAATTGTGGCCGTGCATTTGTTACACACACACACACATCCTGCCTTTTATAGATGGAGATAAATATACATATTATCCCTATATATTAGACTGACTGGGAAAGGAACTGATAAAATTATTTAAGGATCTGGCATTAAATATTACCACTACTATCTATTGCTAAAGTAATCAAGTTTCTTGATGTGGCACTAAACTTTACTAATAGTTATTACAACTATATACCAAACATCTATATTGCCATAGATATGTTAGCAAAGAATCAAACCACCTCCACAAAATTCAAGATAATTCACTTAAATCAGTCCACATTAGATAATCTTCCAACTCCAGCAATAAGGAAATATTTGATAATAAAATCTTGTATATATTAGGTTGGTGCAAAAATAATGTCGTTTTCTCACATGTTAATATGTGAGAAAACGACTGTTTTTTTGCACCAACCTCTCTCTCTCTCTCTCTCACACACACAGTCCAGTGTATGTGTTTTTGTGCATGTGTGTGACCAAGCAACTCCTCTGCTCCCATTAGTCCAATTTCAATGATTCATAGCTTATTCAAGAACTCTATAAAAGTTAGATGCAGGGGATAATTTTGGTAGAGCTCAGATTCAGGGTTGCCAGATTATGCGAGGTTAAAAACATTAATATATTATACTAGCCATCGTGGCTTTCATGGTTAAAGGGGAGTAACTCTTATTTTCCTTTTGTATCCAAAATTGCAGCTAGCTTAAAAGCTATCCTATTGGGCGGCATTTGAAGAGTCAGAGAAAAATAATAGCTAATTAAGTAAAACCTGTATTATGGACTCTATATGAATAAATGAAATTGGAGCTCAACTCTCTCACGAATTCTGAGATTAAAAATCCCCAGCTCTACTTTATAGTAATTTGGTATTTATTCGACACCCCTCCAGCCAATGGAGTCACTGTTGGTTTAATGTGTGCGGAGCCCGAGCATGTGCACCTGGGCTAGGAACGAAAATTCCCTGGGCCCCTGCAACTGTCGGTTGCACTGGCCTTCGTGCAAGCACTGATCCCTCTCTCTAGTGCAATGAGGGAGTGCAGCCTCAGGCAGCTTTTCCCCAGGGCTCAGTATAATTTTCCTCAGTTGCAAATCTGTCCTTCAACGGAGCCGCCCCTGAGCACACACTGTCCAAAGACAGACACACAAGTGAGAGATGATAATAAATGTGTGACAAACTGCTTTATAGTAATTTACACACTAAAAGCTCAATATCTGTATTATACATTATCTACTTCTAGACAATATAAATAAACTGAATCAGCATAAGCATAAAATCACATGGTTTAATCAACCTTTTAATCATAATGTTCAAACTAATATTGGAAGAATTTTCCTAAATTTAATCCATAGGCACTTTAACCATTCACCAACACAAAAAAATTTTTTAACAAAAATAATGTTAAGATCAGCTATAGCTGCATTAATAACAGATAAATCCCTCTTCCATCATAACATTATATAAAACAAAGATGACAAATTTTTCTAAAAACAAATACAACTATTGAAAAAAATATGATCTGTCCTTTAAACAGTCAATATATGACTGATACTATTGTACAGCAAGTTAGCATCCATTCTAGTAAAAAATGTTAAATTTTATTTTAGTACCAGTGAAAATCCTTGGAAATTTTGTTTCTACCATCATTGAATGAGTTTAGGTAATATAAAATACAAAAACAGTACTGCTCTCTCCAAATATTTCTGACAATTAAAGAATGATGGCAATTCTTTTATCATCAACTGGGATATTATAGCAAGAGCCAAATCTTATAATGGGAAGAAAATAGATGTAACTTATGTCTTGTTGAAAAATTGGTTATCTTAAAACACTTAAATAAGCCTAGCTAATTAAATAAGAGAAATAAATTGATGGTTTACATATAGGCATAAAAATAAATATCTACTAAAATATGTTGATCCAGATTAATTTTTAATATTGAAGTTTATTATTAAGGTTAATTATGATTTGTTTTTTTATGAAAAAAGAACAAGTGATCTTCCTTTAACTAAAAATATTTTTTTTAGTTTTTTAACACCCACATTGTGTGTGTGTGTGTATATATATATATATATATATATATATATATATATATATATATATACACACACATACATACACTTCATTTATCTAATACCATAGCTCTTCATTGAATTCCTTTCTCCTTCATTGTCTGTGAATTGCCATGACGTATTGGGAATGATAGAGTGGTTACATGCTGCCTTCTCCATTGTTTTTTGTTTTAATTCAGACTGCTGCCATCCAAGGCTAGAGATCCTTGTCTATTCTGTTATTTAATAATAACTTATAGAGAAGAGATGGATTCAAGGAAATCATTGCAAATATGGGGCAGAACTTCAGGTAAAAACTGACATTTCCTGCTGACACATGGTGCCAAAAATTAGCAGTGATCAATTTAACATATAAAAGAAACTGAATATGTTTTAAATATCTTTCCAAGAAAAATATTCTTAAATTTTGCAGAATGAAATGGTTTTAATATTTAGGAAATTACACTAAAAAGGAGAAAAAGTTTGTCTTGGGCAATTTTTGTTTGCATTATGCAAAGTTAGGGGTTAGAGACAAAAATGGTATTGACTGAATAGTATTTTAGGGCCCACGAAAAGTCCAATTGATATAGGTGATTTTTGTAAAAGAGTGTCAAGTTAACTGGTCTATCACTTATAACATTCATTTCAACAAGATTTCAATGACTTTCCTAGAAAGAAAGGAAGGGTAACATGACAAATACTTGGAGTTAGAACAAAGGCCATTTCTGAAATCCTGAATCAGTTCTGCTTCCAGACAACACCGAGTTCATATAATCTGGGGAATGTTCCAAAAATGCCAAATGTCTGCCATGAACCTCTTGACCTTTATAGTTCTACTTGTGAGATAACAATAAACACTACTGTGTATATACTAATGCGACTGAAGCACCTAGCACCAAAAATAGCATTTGGTTTTTCAATCTGAGATTTTACTTGTAAATGTAGAGAGACTAATGGTAAACAACATAGAAAATGGAACTGGGGAGTCAAATTCAAATTGAGTCTGAGGTAGTTTGTGTTCTCTTCCAACTGATCCTCTTGAGAAAGGCATGACTTCAGTACTAAAATAACAGTGAAAACTGGGCATTTGAGCCTTTGTTTGCAACCAATTTAAGAGAAGTAAACTAAATTGTAGAGAAGGCCACAAGAAACCACTTCATTATTTTTCTCAAGGACAATCATGGAAATATAGTTTACAGATATAAAAGGGAAGCTGTGGAGAGCTAAGATTATTTATGTCCTAAAGGAATACAGGATTTATATAAAAAGATCTGAGTTTAGACTTAATGTAATATGTTATGTAGTAAAGGGTTTTTATAAATATCCCCACTATGGTTAAAACAGCAAATATAAACTTGTCTCTATGGCTTTGGTTTGGTTTGTTTAATGGCATATCAACTTCTTATGGGTCATTTAATGCCAAAATTTAATTTTTTGGGAGCTATGGCAATTTTTTTTTTTTTTTACTCTATGAAAATACATTGCTGGCATTCTTACTACAAAAGTGTATTTTTATACTTTCATAATGTTTTGACCCCAGTTTGGGGGTTCACTATTTGCCCATAGGTGGGACCCTCACAGATGCTACCACCTTGGGTCACAGTGGGAACAACAGCAATTAAGAGATGGTCCCATGCTCCTGAAAAACTCCCAATCAGAGGCTTTGCTGCTGAATGTAGTTTACCATCATACCCAAGGCATCTTGTGTTTTGGTTGGTAACTCATCCTAATTAAAAACTGTGGGCAAGGTAAGAGGTATTAATGCTACCATTTTTCCCCAAAAAACAAATATGTTAATTCAGTTTACAGATTTTGATAAAAACGAAGTTGTGGAGAGCCATGATCACTTATGTCCTAAAGAAACATGTTCAACTTGGTATCTACACTGATGACATGACCATTTACTCTGCCTCGATAGTAAGCCTGATCAGTCTAACAAGGTTAAAATGGCAGCTGATGTATGAAATAACCTCAAGTCTGTCATTAACTAGGGCAAAAAATGATTTGTTAATTTATTTTAATGCCTCCAAAACTAAACTTTTTTCCATTAATCATCTGAGAGGCTCCTTTCTGCTTCTCATGAGTATGGCTGATGCTAACCTTGAGGAAAGTGTGTTGTTGCACCTTCTTGGGCTCACGTTCTCGGCTGACATGAAATAGAAAGACTATATTGAATTCATTGCTAGGTCAGCTGCTAAGAAAGTTGGTTCGCTGTGTTGTACAAAACAATGTCACTCTCCAGAATCTATCTTACATATCTATAAGTTCACCATTCATTCATGCTTGGAATATTGCTGCCACATATGGTCCAGTGCCCTTGCTATTTACCTTGAACTCCTTGATAAGACCCAAAGAAGAATCTGCAATATTATTGGTCCTAATCTGGCAGCTAGTCACCAGTCACTTTCCCACTGTCGTAAGGTTAACTCCCTGTATGTTTTCTATAAATACTTTCATGGTAATTGTTTGAATGAGCTCTTCACTATGGTACCTAGAATTTTTTAATTTATGCATAATACTACACTGGCATCGAGATCTCATCAGTTTACATTTGAGCTGATTAGATGTAACAAATTCTATGTTTCTTTTCTCACACTTCTTGCTTGTGTAACTCCCTTCCAATTCTATGCTTCCCAGCAACCATTTTTGCAACAATTTAAATGTAATGTCAATCACTATCTACTGTCCTCCTGCTTACACTTTTCTCTTCCTGCTCATTATTAAGGTTTCTGTTTGTAATTCTTCCACAATCTGTAATCTCTTGTGTCTTAGTGGCTTTACTGCCTTGCATGTGGTGATACTCATTTTAAAAAAGAAGCAGCACATTTGGTTTTGAGCTTAAAATGTCCAAACCTCTCATTCTTTCATCTACTGCTCTCCCATTAAAACACATACAACCAAGTCTGAAATAATGAACATTACTAATCAGGCAGTAAAGATAAAACTTAATTTTAGTCTTTTGGTACTAAACAGTAGCACTTTTGAGTAAATTTGTAACACCAAGATTTGTCAATTAAGCTACCAAGGACATTTTCCTCTCTACCATTGAGTTCGACTGCGTAAAAGTTGACAGGGATTATTGATTGGAAATCAATAGGCTTGGGAATAAGTTGTATAAAATTTCCGGGTGTTAATTCGATTATTTTCATTTGTCTTGCAATCTTGCAGATCTTGTGGAACGGAGCCATGGCAAGTTGGCAGCAGCGGCAGTTGCAGCTGCATTGTGGCCATCATCATGATAATTATCAAGGTCACTGCAGCAGCACCATAATTGCTTCCAAAGGTGCTTTTTCTCTACAACTTGGTCTAGCCTCTACTTGCTATTACTCTTAAAATCTACTATTTAAAGTAAATGTCCCCTTTTTATATTAACACCCGTTTCACTCTGTAGTAAAAAAAAAATAAAAAATAAAAAATAAATAAATAAAAAAAAAATAAAAATAAATAACAGCATATTTTATTAAGTCCTGACTGTTAGGATTTCATATGTAAGGTTTTAAATATACTTCTAATCATATTTATACATACTAATTCTGAGTAGGAAATCAGACTATTATTACAAAAAAAAAACAAAAAAACCACAACAGGTCCCCTATTTTATGTTCAGGAAAATCTTATATTAATATGCATACCCAAACTGTTAAAACCAGACTTATTAGGTTTTCACAAGATTAATATATTTCTTCTAATTATTATATTGGCAGTAATTCTGTGCAAGGGATCAGTTTATTACATCCTGATAATATAAAACTGGTCCCCCACTTTATCTCCAGTAGAATCATTAATATTAATTTACCCATGTTGTTGAAAATAATGCCATATTTTGCTACGTCCTTATTAGGCTTTCATATATTTTTCTAATTATTAACTTTGAAGTTCTGCGTCACTTCATGACGTGGGTGATCATGGCTCTTCAAAATTTCCCGTTATTTGTAGATCTCAGTAAGGATTCTTTTTCCTCTCTTGTGCTTTCAATAAGCCCTGTGAGCATCATATTTTCTAAGCACTCTTCCCTCATGATGTAACCTAGAAATTTTCAATTGTCTCTTTTGGATTTTAGATATAAATATCTTTTTCATTTACCTTAAAACTCCCTCATTATTCATGTGTTTAGTCTATGGAATTCTCACCATCCTTCTGAAGAGTCATATTTGTTGCCTCAAGTCTTTTCTTAATCTGTGAGGTGATTGTTCAGTATTCTGTAGCATATAGAAGCACTTATATTACACAACAATTCAATTTCTTTTTTGTTTCTATCAAAATTTTCCTGTTTCTTAATATTTTGCTTAACTTTTGGAAGGCATCTTTCACTATTCCAATGCACTTTATGTAGCAATTCTTGAGGGATCCATTTATTACTTATTAAAATAAAAACCAAGCACTCAGATGAACACTAAATTATTCTTGACAACATATTTTGCAATGTGATGGCTTTTATAAATTTTCTCATGTGGGTTTTAAATATAGTTTTTCAAATTATTATTATTTAACTTTGATCTTCCAGTGCAACAGAGAAAAATATAACACAGCAAAAAGTTACAGACAAAAATATACTATTATCAGAAATGTTTTCCATTCATTTTTTTTTCAATCATTATTGATTTACTCTGCTTTTTCATAGGGTCCATTTTTTTACCAGGGAGCTTTGTAAATATTCTAGAAACTATTTACATGTGGAATATTGTTTTCATTTTTGTCATTATCACAACGTTTCAGTCATTGTGCCCTCTGCCCTTTGTCAGGTGTATGTAGATCCAAGTAACCTACAGGAAATTGCAAACTTAACCCTTTATTTAATCTACAGGGGTACACTTCTCATTCCACTGCCTATGTCTAGGAAACATCTTGTTTAGTTCTTATTTTAGTACTACTCAGTAGAAACAAGGTGAGCAATAACTGAGTCAAAGTATACATTGCCCAGTCCAGGGATTGAACTCACAATTAATAGGTCACCAAATTCACCAAATTTTTTTAATCCACTTGGCTATTGTCCCATTGGACAATTTTAGAAACTGTTTATTATTGTCATACTGAAGACAATGCCACCTGGCAGTAGGAGGGATATAACTTTAGCACAGGCAAAAACTTACAAATAAACTTACTGCACATTTAAATATAAAAGCTGTCTACTCTTGCTTTTCGAACATACCAATCTGTTATGGCACCACGCCAATCCCTGGTCACCACCCACAAAGCCCACCTGGGGGTTTATACTGCAACTATTCTGAGTGGACCTCAGTAACAATTTCTGGGAGAGAGTGTATACAGTTTGAACAAAGCCAGTACATTCAAACCCTCGGTAACGACTCATGACCCTGTACTAGCACAACCATCGACAGCTGTTGAACAGTTCTGTTTATCAAATTTCACTCACTTGGGTTAACCTGTGGCATGGTTTTCCAGTACTTTCCAAAGGTGATGCATCATGTAATAGCCACCCCAGATTAATAATAAAGCTGCCACCCTCTTCCCGACAAATTTATCATGATGTTTAACCTATATACCTTTAATATATCAATAAATTGGGAAATGTCACTTAATTTCTCATGTGCTGGGTGGGTTGGTTGGTTGATTTGTTAAATTCTTATGGATCATCTAATGCCAAAATTTAATATTCATGGGAGCTTTTAAATAATAAAATTATGTCATTCTACTTTCACAACTGAATACATGGTAGATGATACTCAGATTTTTGTGGACATAATTACTAGGCATGTTTCATGTGATTTTGTTGGATTATATTTTGGAATAAAGTTTCATTTAAGAAATTGTAGGATATTATATGGCTTAATGTCATAAAAGTTCTTTTGGTTGATTTTTTTTTAGTGGCATATCAACACCTCTATGGATTATTTAATGCTAAAATCTAATATTTCGAATGCCATCGTATGCCTTCAACTAAATATGAAATGTATTATTGGTCATTTTGACAATGCATATTAATTTTTGAAGATCAAAATTGTCTGGAAAGGAAGAAACTAAAAAAGAGTTTAACAAGTGAGAAGTGTGAGAGAAGAAACTCTTAGCATAGAACTTCCGGTTACATCTAGCCAATTCAACCATAAATTGAAGGGACCTTGCTGCACTTAAATTCATAAAGTCTAGGTACCATAATGAAGAGCTCATTTGTACAATTACCATGAAAGTATTTATAGAAAAATCACAAGAAAGAAACTTTACAGTGGTGGGTAAGTAACTGAAGCTGAGATACCAGGTCAGGGCCAATGATATTGCTGATTTTCCTTTGGATTTTATAAAGAATCTCTAAATGAATAGCAGAAGAATTGGACATTATGTGACTGCAATATTCTAAGTATAGGCAAATGGTAGACTTATACACATGCAAGATAGATTCTCATTTGGTTTGGTTTGTTTTATGGCATAACACATCAATGGGTTATTTAATGCTGACAAAATTTTTAGGATAAGTTTGTATGAAGAAAATACAATCTGTCAGTTTGGAGATCAGATTTAATTGACATTTTTATAAAGAAGAGTTTTGTTGAGAGTCAAATGTACTGCTGGTAATTTTTTTCCAAAATGTATTGCTTCTATTTTTTTCTTGGCCTCAATAATTCCATTGCATAACTCTTTGCATCATGCTTATGTATTAGAGAGTTAAGAGTTTTTGCTTGTCTAGTTAATGTCTAGTGGTTGAAGTGTCGATAATTTCTATGCTCTATAGTCTGTTAGCACTTTATCATATCTTGTTCTCTAGAGGCCTTTCGTTGTTGCTTGTCCATTTGGTCCTGCTTTATTTTTTTTTTTTTTCCATAAAAAGGTTCTTTTGGTGACCTTTTTTTCTTAATGATGACTTATTTGTGGTGAAAGAGTTTTCTTCATCTATGTCCATTTTTCTTGGTTCTTTAATGATGTATCGGTTATGTTATTTCTTTCATGAGCCTTTTGTTTCTCTTGTGAATGTTTGGAGGGAACTAGAAGGAGTTTTGTACTTTAGATTGGGGGTTTTCAAAGTTGTTTGTTTTATACTTATAGATTATTTTTTGTTTGAGCTTGACAGGATAGGATTTGTTTCGTTTGTGTGTGTGGTATACTAAATTTCAGTAGTTATATTTGTGTATGGTGTTGGAAGTGAATTTAGTTTTTACTCGTTTTCTAGCTTCTTAGAACAAGATGTTTCATGTGTATTTTATTATTATATTTATTTTTTCCTTTTTTCAGATGTTACACTCTTTAGAATCTGCTGTGTGGGTTTTTGCATTTTGGGCATAAAGGAGGGCCTTTCAAAGGGTGACTCTTCATGATCAGTCTCAAATTCTTCACTCTTCGACAGACTGGTGTTCTCATACATTGACATTGTAGATGACCAAATTTCCGACATCTACTGGAATTAGGGATGTATAGCTATCTTGGATATTGGCTATCCAATTTTTTTATTTCTTTTAGTATGGTAGGTTCGTTGAATGTCAAAATGTATGTGCTTATGTTTATTGATGTGCCATTTCTTTTTATTTGTATTATTTAGACATCTGTTACGTCTTGTTTTTAGGGTGTCATTTTTTATTTCTTCCAGTGAGCAGAATGACAGTTCTAAGCATTTTATTAGGTTTGTGCAAAAATGACGTTTTCTCACATATGTTACTATGTGAGAAAACGTTATTTTTGCACCAACCTAATATTACTCCTATAGAGAAGAGAAGAAATTGGTGGGGGTAAACCTTTATTTTCATGTTTATTTGATTGATTTTTAGTATGTTTTCAGCATCTTTTGTTTTTCCTTGAATTAGAAATGTGTTTTTTTTAATTATTATACTGATTTTGGTTCTATCATAGCTGATATAACCTTTTGTAACATAAAAGGTGAAACTTCTTATTTCACCCTCTAATGATTTTATGACTATGAAAATTGTTTTTTTGCTGATGTTTCAGCATTTTTTGCTACAGAATTTTTCTAATCTCTCTTGGATCATTTATAAGAGTTAGTCATATAATTTTGATTTTGTATTCACTATCTGTGCTTCCCACTTGGCCCCAGGTGATCCACCAGGGCTACACATAGTTGTATAGAAAGGGACTGCAAGCAGCTGCATTTACCCCACCATATCTACCCAAGTATAATATAGTGTAAGGATTCACAGTTGTGTTGTAGCCATTCTCATTCACACTGACTAGCCATTACCACTATGTAAATTAGCCTATTGGATTGGGCTATACCATCCACCCATCTATCACATTGTGATGCCAAAGTGACATGTTGTGGAAACTCCTGGCCAGGGCTTACTCAGCCACCAGGATTGTTCAGGGGCATCACAGATCAACACCAACAGCAAACAGGTGACCCCCATTGAGGGGGATTTATAGTTTTGGGGAATCAGTTTTTGTAAATGTGTGTTTTATATATTGCAATTTTGTAGGCATTTTTATATGAACAGATAGTTTAGACAGAGCATTTTGTGTAAATAGTTTTTGGATAATAATTTTTGTTGGCAATTTAAAAGGTGTCTATTTTTTTTCCAATAGATTGCATGGAGAAACTATATTTTTCCTGAAGGCACCATCCTTGGCATAAACGGATAGGTTGTAGGCTTATTGTATAAGCTGACGGCATGTAGGTGAAGTTTTCCTTGTACAAATAATTAGTTCCTAATTCATCTTACTTCCTATACTATGCCTGGTTTGAGTTTAATGTCCAACTCTGAACATAGGTAATCTTGTTTTGTGAAAAAAAAAAAAAAAAAAAAAAAAAAAAAAAAAAAAGAAAGCAAAAGACAAAACATGACTGCAGTTTAGCTTCATATCCAGGATGTGGATGCAGTTTAACATCATGCCCAGGATGTAAGAGATTCTGGAAATAGAAGTTGTCTAGCGCAACACAGTGAACCAACATTCTTAACAGCTGGCCTAGCTATGGATGCAATGTAGTCATTCCACTTCCTGTCAGCCAAGAATGTTAACCCAAAAGGGTACAATGAGTCGCTCTTCTGGAAGGCAGAAAACGGGGGTCACTTAGATGATTAACAGAGAGCAGTTTAATTTTTTAAAGGTGTTAAAATTAACAAGCCATTTTTTGTCCCAGGTAACAACTGACTGGGAGATCATTTTTAAAATCAGCTGTTTTCAGTTTTTGATCTTTAAGTAAAATAGGAAAAAAAATGTTTTTGGGAAGTTCTGAGCATTTTAGAAATTTGTGTCAGTCTGGGTAGGTGATTATAGCTATTTTCTCCTTCAGACAGAGTTTATAGTTTTGGGGCTTATTGTTGTCAGCTGATGCTACTGTACTTATTTTTCATGATATTTTGGCATATTTTAGTTTTTGATTCCCATATATGTTTAGAAAGCATTGTGCTGTTTGCATATTTATCATGTGTAAATGATGTTTTGTTTGTAGTTTCCATTTCCAGGGTCCTTCAGTTACGTTGTTTTTCTTTGTTATCGGTTGATTTTATAGTGGCTTGGAATATTAATGTTTTGCAAGTAGTTTTCCTTTAAGGAACATTCTATATCAAATCCTATATTATTAATTATTTTTCTAGTTTGTCTGTTACACTTTCTTAGGATTATACGAGTAATTCCTGTAGAGGCCTATATCACTTGTGTCTATTAAGACTAGTTTATAGAGTAGATTTTGGTCTGTAAGCTTACAGGGTTTTTTACTCCTTCAAAACTCCCCTTTACAACATTGAAGTCTTTCTTCCAAAATATGAAGAAAGGAAAACTTAGCCAGCACATTTTGTTCTCTAATGGACTTTATCAAGGCAAATGTAACAATTTTATTTTGCAAGAAATATTTATAAACAAAAATAAAATGTTCTACAAAATTATTTCTGCTACTTCTGTGAGTTTGTGTCAAACAGTCTCTGACCTTCTGAACAAGCCTATTGCCAAAAGGGGTACTAACCCTCCCAAAACAGGGGTACTAACCCTCCCAACAATCATTTGCCATCATCACAATTGTGAAAATGATGTAAACAAGGTACAGCTAACAGATTGTGCAGCCAATAAAAAGCAGAGTAAATTTTAAAGACACTAAGATTTTTTTTCTAATATTATGCCTTAATCAGATATTGTTTTCTTCTGACCTTCAGTTGTATTTTGCTCTTGACCAGAAGCTTTGTT
This sequence comes from Acanthosepion lycidas, assembly GCA_963932145.1. Taxonomy (NCBI): domain Eukaryota; kingdom Metazoa; phylum Mollusca; class Cephalopoda; order Sepiida; family Sepiidae; genus Acanthosepion; species Acanthosepion lycidas. The sequence goes on from OZ010582.1 coordinate 50,152,220, forward strand.
TCTACCATTCACTAGCCATGTCATATTCAGCTGCTGATGGACATAAACACCACTTAAATTATAAGCAATTATCAACAACATTTCAGATTCATATCTTATCTGTCTTTGTAATCCACATTTTTTTTTTCTTTCAAAGTCTTTTAGCAAGATGATTGTTTTAAGGGTTTTTTTTCTTTTTATTTCAGATCAGATTCTTAACTCCAAATCTGTTTTAAGATATAGACAAAAAAAAACAAACAAAAATAACAAAAAAAAAAAAAAAAATTAAAAATTATTTTATCAGATTATCTAAATCTGCTTTCATTGCTCACTTTAAAAATGAAGTTATTAATCAATATAAGCCAATCACTTGGTTTCTGTTAAATTGGCAAAGATTAACTAATAAAGCATAAACCTATGAAGATGTCAATGTACATCTTTATCTCTCCCCACTCCAATATAAAGACACCTACCCTAGAGAGATGTTTAGCAATTGAGTCATTCAGGCTGAAATATAAGGGCTGTCTACAAGTTTCTCGGTATAACCATTTGCTTGGGTGACTAGCTAATCCATCTTGCAGATACCAGCTCAAGCACACTGGCACTTCTTCAATGCCCATTGAGACAGCCTGTGGTTTATACGACAACTCTGAGTGGATCTTACAGTTTCTGGCACGATGACTATTTAAATGAAGCCAGTATACTCAAACTCTTCAGTCATGATGACTTGTGATGTTAGGTTATCACAACCATCAACAGCTTCCAAACATTTTTGTCTAACTAGTTCGACTCAAATGGCTCAAGTCACTTTGCAATGTGACTTTCAAGCATGTCCCAATATACCTTAAAATTGTCTTTCCAGGTTGATATGATGAACTGTCTTCTTCCTTGACAAATCAACCATGGTGAGATTTGAACCTGGATCTCAGGTTCAGAACATTAATGTCCTTATCACTCAGCCATGTTTTCCTTTGCTAAGTTAAATCCTCATTGAGAGACTTCCTTAGAGATGCCTTGAACTAGATAAGGATATATATATTATAAGGTTGTTACATATATTCATTCTTTTTTTCTTCTCTCTAATGTTCTGAATGATTTTGAAGAATAATCTTTTGGAGCATTCTTTGCTTCTTAGTAACTCATCCTGTGAAACTCTTGCTTAATGTCATTGAAATTTAAGTTCCAATTAGACACCCCTTTGAAATGAAATGTCAAGTGGACAAGAATGAGCATTTTTAACATTTACTTTTAATCAAAACTGCCAAAGCTGATCACAGCATTTGTTCTGTGTACGGAGATAAATTTCATTACTGACAGAATAGCACAGAAACGGTTTTCCTGTTTCAAGAAGGGGAAGTTCAAACTCACAGACATTATTGCGAACCTGTTCAATTTGATGAGAACCAATTGCACATGCTGATTAAAGGATTATGCCAGACCCCTAGGGAATTGGCTCAAAAGATGGCAAGCTCTCATGCTATAGTCACTCATCTTCACTCAATGGGTAAGGCCCAGAAACACAATGCATAGGTGCCACAAGGATTGACTGAGAGAAACAAACTCTAGTGCTTCCTCATTGTCCCCAGTCAGTAAGGAGCTTGGTTGGGAAGTTCTGTCATACCCACCATATTCGAATTTAGCCACTTCAGACTAAGACCTTTTTCAATGACTTTCTCACAGTTTGGAGAGAATTTCATTGGCAGGTGGTCATAAAAAAAAATAAAAAAAATTATATATATATATATATATATATATATATATATATATATAAAGCAATAGATATACAGAGTGTGTAAGGTATTTGAGGATGTGTTTCTGCACCTGCAGTTATGTGTTAATCAATTAATGTGCTTTTATCTTTTCAGAACATCAATGGTGAGCTATCAGCTATCACATAAGATAAAATGACAGGCTGCAATTGTTGTAATGTGCATTTCAGCAGGACTCGACACCTGCTCACCAAGCAGTGGTGATCGAAGATTGGATAGTGGCCAATTTGCACGACCACATCACCCCCATACATGTGCCCACCCAATCTGCCAGACCTAAATCCCCTTGACATGTGGGGGTGTTGCTGAATATGAGACTAATCAACATTCTCACAATATGACCGACTCATTGAAAGCTACTATTACCCAAATAACATGCAATATCAATACAGACCATGTTTATTTATAAACCTACCATTCATCCATGCACTGAATATTGTTGCCATATTTGCTTCTGCTATGTATTTAGAGATTCTTTATAAAATACAAAGAAGCATCTGCAAAGTTATTGGTCTGGATCAGGCATCTCAGCTGCAGTCACTTTCTCACAACCATAATATAGCTTCCCTGTGCCTTTTCTATAAATATGTTCACGATAATTCTTCTGATTAACTTTCCTCTTTGGTACCTTGACGTTAAGAATTTAAGCACAGTACTAGATTGGCAGCTAGGTCTCATTATACTGTTGAAATAGCAAAAGATGTAAGCATAGGTTCTATGCTATACACTTATCTTAGTTTCAGTTAATTCTCTTTAGTAGTTCAACTCTCCAAGTTTTTGTTCACCTCTGCTCTGGCCAGTTATTGAACTTACAACTCTTTGGGTCAAGTCACTTTCTGGATTAACAAACCAATGCTTTTATCCACTCAGGACACATGGTCCAGTGTCAGAGATATCCAGAAAAGGCATGGCATGTGGAATTAGAACAATCTACCCCTATAGAGTAAAAGGGGCTTGAAGTTCCAATGTATATCACATGAAGGAGGCCAGAGTGTACAATGGCCAAAATGTCAGAATATGGGAATAAAGATGAGGACAACAGTCCGAACAATGTAAATAATGTAAATAAATACAAAATCCATGTACGAGTTGGATTCATTTATAAAATTGTTAGACGATTAGAGGTTAATCAAAGCTGTCTTCTGAATAAATATTAACTCTGAGGTCCCTTCAAGCTCATTAGCATGAGATGATGAGATCAGTCAGTTAAGTGCCGTACATGATACCCGTTTCGGTGATCATGTCTCTTTCAATACATGACTGAATAAGCAAAAGATTTTCCTATAATAGGTTGCCACTTCTTTGTGCAATAGACTGGATGCCATCCAAGGTTTTAGGACCCACTGTCCTATTATTCAAACCATAGCTAAGGGGTGGGGGGAGGAATACTTACTGTTCTCAAGAGTATTTGCATACAAGTGAATGTAACAAACCTGATTGGAATTTGAACTTTGTTCTGGTTGTTTTTATATCAATAGCTTACATATTTAACACTAATTTGTTTAAAGCTGCATAGTTTACTCTTGAGAGTATATCAATTTGATATGTAAATAAACTGGCTTTTCTTTTCTGATAATTGAAATTTAATCGTTTTAGGATTATTCTTAGTGTCAAAATATTGATTAAAGAATTTTTTTTAAAAAGTAGAAAATTTGGTGCTTAGCATATTGTCACTTAGTATCATAAGTGAAAGGACTTAAGGAAAGGACAGAGATGCAAAAAGCCATCATTTAAGTGCTGTGGGAAGTTGGCAAGAGATAACTGCCGAGGTGAGAGGCTTTCAATCTACTGCCACAAAGATAAAATGAACATTTTCAAAATGGTTCAGCTGTGGTTTCAATGTCAAAATATCTGGATAGTGTCCTTGTTGTCAATTGGGGTGAAATTTCCAAAGCATGGAGTGATTCTGGAGAGGTGATTTTTGATAAACATTCTGAAGACAGTAGGATACCGATTTTGAAAGCTACTAGACATAAGCAGAAATCAAAGTGCTTAATGTGGCCTAGTGACCATCACTGTTGGGCTGTTGACCAACAGGGTACTATTTTGATTTTCCTTTAGTGATTAATGGATACCTGAAAATGACCCGTATTTGGTTGAAATATTTCTAATAAGATCTTTCATAAAGAGGAGAATGATAGTTCAAATAAATAAAAGTATATTGACAATTCACTATCTCAAAAATCAAAAACTATTAAGAGATTTGTTACAGCACATCACAGTAACTGGTGTTGATCAAGCATGACGTTTCTCATGAGAGGTCTTTATTTACATTAAAAAACAAAAACCTACATCTGTCCTATAATAGTTGTTACATGTGATACATGATGCCTATGCAAATGTAAATACTCTCAAAGTAAAATGGTTGGCATTGACTAGTTTTTCTTTGATCATATTTTTGCAAAATCTCTTGTTTTTGCCATCTATGTCAGCCATTCAAGCAGCATGGATTTATAATGGCCTTTTATAAGAATTTAAAAGAAGTGATCCTTCCAGAGATCTCTTTAATGACATTGCTGTAACTGCCATAAAACGAGTACTCTGATTAGTCAATAGACAAGCCAATGACAGCCCCTACCTAATTTCTAACTTAGTAGACAATTTAAAGAACTCTTGAAGGTTGACATGATATGTACTGAGTTGTCCTCTGACAAGCAACCATATGGAAATTTTAATGAACATGGTGGACTAATGGATAGCAGTTCAGATTGAGGAATCAGAGCAGAGTTCAAATTCCAGTTGAATCCATTACATTCACTTATGTACTAATACCTTTGGGAAAGGTATGAATTCTCTTCTCCTCCCAGCCAGGAATAAATAGCAGGACACACTGGGTTCTATAGCATTGGATAGCAGCTGGTCTACTGCAGAAAGAAATGGCAATCTACTGTGGGAAAAATCTGCCTTGTCAGACATGTATCGAAAGATACATGATCTAAGTGTGTATCATGCATAGCACATTACTGACTGATGTACCACGTTAATAAATATCTTGTGTTTTTTTAAAGTTTACTTAAATTTCATGTTTTGATTTTCTTTTTAATTTCTCTCCAATAAGTTATAGTACCCACATTTTTACACTTGTAATGGTGTACACAAAGGATTAAAAATTAATCTGTTTCTGATGAGAATTAAGTCATGCATTCTGTATCCTTGGGGGCCTGTCCAACATAGAGAGTGCCTTATTAATTTTGGGAGATTTAAAAAAAAAAAAAATTTTCAATCATTTCACCCAGTCAAGTCACTAATTTGAAAGTGGTGGTGGTTACTAGGTTACTAAGAGTGAAAGAAACAGAGGACAAGATTGGAAGTCAGGAATACAGATGACAATTGATGTTGCATTTAAATTTTTGAAGATCATAGTTAACTGGAAAGCTGAAAGACAGAAAAGAGTTCCACAGGTGAGAAGTGTGAGAGAAGAAGCTATCAGCATAGAACTGATAGTAATGACTAGAAATTTTAACTGTAAAATTATGAAAGCTAACTACAAATCTAGTACTGTGCTTAAATTTACAAAGTCAAGGTACCAAAGAGGGAAGATCAGAAGGAAAGAAAAAAAAAAAAAAAAAATATAGAGAAAAAAGAAAAATATTCATAAAAAAAAAAAAAAAAAAAAAAAAAAAAAAAAAAAGAAAAATATTCATTGGAAAAAAAAAAGGAAAAAAAGAAAAATATTCATAGGAAAAAAAAAAGGAAAAGAAAAATTCATAGAAAAAAAAAAAAAAAAAAAAGAAAAAAATATTCATAGAAAAAGAAAAAAAAAAGAAAAAAAATTTTATAGAAAAAAGAAAAAAGGCACAGAGAAGCCGTTTTGGTGGTGAGACAGTGACAAGCTAAGTTGCCAATGATAAAATTGCAGATTCTTTAGATTTTGTCAAGAATCTCTAGATATGTACGAGAAAAACCAAACTTATATGTTTATATTGATAATTCTCTTTCAATAAACAGTAGATACAATAGTAGACTTATAAATGTGGAAAATAGATTCTGGCAAGACAAATCATGTAGCATGTTAGTGAACCATCTTCCCTAGTACCAAATTCAATTGTTCTTCCAATTCATGTCAGTGAAAAACATGAAGTAGATGCAGTGAGGTCAGAGTTGGTTCCAGTCTAATAAGTAATGTCCTCCCCAAA
>OZ010582.1:50168103-50268103 GCA_963932145.1 Acanthosepion lycidas
AGAGATAGATAGATAGAGATAGATAGATAGAGATAGATAGATAGAGATAGATAGATAGAGATAGATAGATAGAGATAGATAGATAGAGATAGATAGATAGAGATAGATAGATAGAGATAGATAGATAGAGATAGATAGATAGAGATAGATAGATAGAGATAGATAGATAGAGATAGATAGATAGAGATAGATAGATAGAGATAGATAGATAGAGATAGATAGATAGAGATAGATAGATAGAGATAGATAGATAGAGATAGATAGATAGAGATAGATAGATAGAGATAGATAGATAGAGATAGATAGATAGAGATAGATAGATAGAGATAGATAGATAGAGATAGATAGATAGAGATAGATAGATAGAGATAGATAGATAGAGATAGATAGATAGAGATAGATAGATAGAGATAGATAGATAGAGATAGATAGATAGAGATAGATAGATAGAGATAGATAGATAGAGATAGATAGATAGAGATAGATAGATAGAGATAGATAGATAGAGATAGATAGATAGAGATAGATAGATAGAGATAGATAGATAGAGATAGATAGATAGAGATAGATAGATAGAGATAGATAGATAGAGATAGATAGATAGAGATAGATAGATAGAGATAGATAGATAGAGATAGATAGATAGAGATAGATAGATAGAGATAGATAGATAGAGATAGATAGATAGAGATAGATAGATAGAGATAGATAGATAGAGATAGATAGATAGAGATAGATAGATAGAGATAGATAGATAGAGATAGATAGATAGAGATAGATAGATAGAGATAGATAGATAGAGATAGATAGATAGAGATAGATAGATAGAGATAGATAGATAGAGATAGATAGATAGAGATAGATAGATAGAGATAGATAGATAGAGATAGATAGATAGAGATAGATAGATAGAGATAGATAGATAGAGATAGATAGATAGAGATAGATAGATAGAGATAGATAGATAGAGATAGATAGATAGAGATAGATAGATAGAGATAGATAGATAGAGATAGATAGATAGAGATAGATAGATAGAGATAGATAGATAGAGATAGATAGATAGAGATAGATAGATAGAGATAGATAGATAGAGATAGATAGATAGAGATAGATAGATAGAGATAGATAGATAGAGATAGATAGATAGAGATAGATAGATAGAGATAGATAGATAGAGATAGATAGATAGAGATAGATAGAGATAGATAGAGATAGATAGAGAGATAGAGATAGATAGAGAGATAGAGATAGATAGAGAGATATAGAGAGATATAGAGATATATATATATAGATAGATAGATAGATAGATCCCAAGAGAGACGGGCAGATCCCAAGATTGATACTATTGAGATACCACCTCCATATCTACTCCAATATCTATCTAAATGAAGAAGAATTTGCAATGTTGTTGGTCTTGACCTGGCATCTTAGTTTGTCCCTTTCCCACTCCCATAACATTGATTCCATGTACCTTTTCAATAAATCTGTTCATGGCAATTGTTCTGATGACATTTCCCTTTTTGTCTTCTGTTGTCTTAATTCCTGTTCTTTTATTTTTCTCTCTCCTTCATAGTGTTTCTTTTTCTCATTATTTCACCCTCAGTAACCCCTTGTATCTTAGTGGCTTTATTGCCTTTCTTGGAAATGTGTTTTTATCAATGACATCACAAAGAATATGGCACATAGAAGAAAAAGATGCCTTGTTTCAAGTTTTCCATTGTCTGTTAAAACACTTGGCAGATCATTAAATTTCTACTTTTTTACCATTCTTTATTAGTAGATGTAACCATAACAATATATGCTAATCAGATGACACTGTGTCATTGGCCAAATGGAAACGAGAACTTGAAAATCTATTAGACAAGATAAAAATGTCAAATGAATATTATTTGGGATTTAATTTGATCATTCAGGGTTTATACCACTTATTTTTTCTAATATCTTTTGTATTATTTTGATTAAAGCCTGTAAGTCGGCATGATCTGTCTTTTTTAGAATGAACTCAATGATCCTGTTATCATGGATTACAGGTGTGTGTGTATGTGAGCAAGAATTCCTCTTTAATACATTGCTTTTTCATCATTTCATATCAAGCAAGGCAATAAAGCCACTCAGATGCAACAGTTACTGAGTGTGAAAGAATAAGAAAACATTGAGAGAGAGAGAGAGAGAGAGAAAACAATAAAAGAATGGGGATTAAGAAGATAACGATCAATATATTTAAATTTATGAAGATCAAAGTTGACTGGAAAACAAGCCAGAAGTGCAAGAGAAGAAACAACATAGAACTTATGGTTGTATGTAGCCATTTCAGTTGTAAAAAGATGAGACCTTACTGCCAATCTAGTACTGCTCTGAAATTCATAAAGTGCAGGTACTAAAGAGGAAATTTCAAAGTGGCCATGAAATTATTTCAAGAAAAGGCACAGGAAGCTACATTACAGCAATGGGAAAATGAAGCAGAGATGCCAGGTCAGTATCAATAACATTGCAAATTCTTTGTATCTTGTGAAGAATCTCTAAATACATAGAAGCATCAGACCAGATGTGTCAGCAATATTCAATAAATGTGTGAATGGTAGACTTACATGTAAAATAAGAGCCAGTCCAGGAGCACATTTACTGAGGACTATTACAGGGATACTGTCAAGTCCACATGCTTTAGTGGCAGGGATCCAGTTTAGAGATAATAGAAACCATGGATAGAGTTATATGCATATCACATGATAGTGACTTGAAAAATTACTATTACTCCAAACATTTTTTTGATAGCAACATCTGAATAGATGACATTTTTTTTTTTATTTAAAAAAAAAAAAAAAAAAAAAAAGAAGAAAGCCCAGTGTGATTTAAATTGCATCTATTGGCCTGTGCACCCAAGAAAATGTGGTCCCCAGGAAGATTTGAACCAGCATTCCTCTTTGTAGAAGACAATTTCATCCAGCATGCTTTAGATTGCTTTGCTAAAGAGAGCCTGTTCTATTATTGTTCTTTCTCCTCAATAAAGGCTTACCATCTGCTTCCAAACTGGGGAAACAAAATTACTTGTAAGCTATCATCAGTTGTCATAGCACAAAGTTCCAAGTCATTATGACAGAAGGTATGAGAGTACTGACTTTGGTCAACTGATTATGCACTCTTTCAGAAAGTGTTATTAACCTTTGAAATGCTGTATTATTCACTACTTTCCTTTTCACTGCATTGATTTTCAAATCTCTACTGTACTGCTTAATTTCGGTCATGGTCATTTTTTGTTGCCATAGCAGGATATGACAACACAACTGCAAAATTCAAACATGCTATTATTCATTCATCTGAGTCACTTGCAGTGATGGGATAAAATTTTTGCTTTGCAAGTAATATCACCTCTAGTATGTTAAAGGTTAAGGTTTGATCAGCTTACTTGCAGTATAAACCAGTTTGCCTCTGTGGGTGTTGAAATAATTACACCAGAGTAGGCATCTGAAATGGGGATTAGATTCATTTGAGCAGATTATATATATTACACACACACACACACACACACACACTTGTGTGTGTACGTATATGCATGTTTATCTGTGTGTGCGTTGTGTGCATCTATATATGTCCAATGGTTCTATGTCTGAATATATTTCTATTATTGATGTCATGTATCCAAGTTATGGTTTACTTTCCCTAATTAAATTTTTGTTCTTTCTGATTTGTTGCAGCCATTTTTATGAGTTGGAGTCAAGTGGACTTTCTTATAAACCTGAAGCGGTAAACACAAATACCTTTGTTTAGAGAAAATCCCAATTCCTTTCACCACCATCACCAATCCTTGACTGTCCAGTTGTTTTTGTTAGTTGAATGAAGAAACACTTTAACTCTTTCACAAACACTTGTCGTTCGTGTCTCTTTCAACTTCCCTCCCACCCAATTTCTACCTCTTTATTTCTTTTCATTCACTTCCCCTCACTTGAATTTTCACTCCCTTTCTTTTTTTTTTTTTCTTCTCTTCCATCCCACATCACAACATCCCAAATTAATCTACTAACAGAAAAAAAAAAAAAACATTCCCATTTTGTTTCTGAGGCCAGAGCACTGATGATAGTGGGGAGGTTACTATGCTGATAATGTAGGTTTTCATTTTTAGGATATGAACGGACTTAAAAATTCAATACAAGGAAAGAGGGTTTGGAGATTTTGACACTCAAAACATATTGAAGGCAGGAAGGACAGAGGAAAACATTAAGTAACCTATATAAGCTTTTGTAAATGGATTACAGAATAGGGACTGGGAAGGATAATGAAAACAAACATTGCTAAGAGTTACAAAGGATAGGAAGTTGGGGAGAGCCGTGATCATCCTAACAAACTTGTGTATGAAGGATGGCAGAACAGGGACTGGGAAAGATAGGGAAAAGAAACATTTCTAAGGAGAACAGAAGTTTTAAAAATGCTCATCACATATAGAAGATTCGGCTGGGACAACAACCTTCATGACCCAATTGATTCTTTTCTTCAAGAACATTTAATCTATAGATCAAGTGACAGCAAGCCATCTCAATACTTCAACCCTTTCTTCAGTATCCCTGTGAAGTTTTTAAGGAGTCTGGACAATTTCAATTCTTTCTGCTTGCCAATATTGATGTGTATTAAACATTGTTTCCACCACTTCAGTTTCCTGATAAAGTCAAAGATTCTTTGACCCTTTCACTTGATTTCAATTTTGAAATTTTTGTTGGAATGGTAATGTCCTAACATATCTTGTTTTCTTTGTTTATGATGACAAGTTTTGATTTCCTCTTCCAGATGCTTGATGGATGTCTGCTACCAATTTGCAAAGTGGCATCCCAAAAGGAACAATTTTTTGGCTAATATCTAACTATCAAGTGTTCCAAGAAATCAGCCTCAAGATGAACCTTTCCTAAATAGAAACTGAACTAGAATTGGAATGAAAGCAGTGATGGCAAATACTGTGAATCCATCACAAAATTCACAACATGGAATTAGTAAATTCTAAACACTTCAAATACCTCACATGGATCAGTTATAACCAAATTTAGTATAAAAGATAAGGAAATTGAATATAGAACAGGCTACATCAGGAGTAGTTTTACACAATACCGCAAGTGGCTACAAAACTTAAAATTTTACCTATGAACTCGAGTCATATTTTTAAACAACCTTCTCAGATTGACACTTCCATAATGGATGTCATACATAGCACCAAACCCATTCAGAAATGTCTGAACCAGTGTTTCTCAACCTTTTTGAGCAAAGGCATATCTAGGAGAAAATGAAAATATCACGGAATGCTTAGCAAAGTTTTTAAAGGGTATACATTTAAATGTCATGAGCTAAAACCATAAATTCTGAATTAAAGGTTGAGATATATATATATATATATATATATATACAAGTCATAATATTCATTTATTCAAATAATTTAAAAAAGTTAAATTAAAAAATAAAAATACTTTAAGAAATGCATAATAAAACAAGGTATTTAAAATAACAATTTAAGAATAGTGAAAATAAATATTTGAAAAAAATTTGAATACTTATTTATTCAAATACTAATGCTGTACCATTACTACTTCCACACACAAATATATATATATATATATATATATATATATATATATATAGGCATGTATTGTTAAGAACTATGGAACTTTTCTTTTTGATATTTTTTTTTTTTTTTCTTGCAAGTTTTAATATTTGGGTGCAAGTTGTTGAAATAAGACCGTAGTCCATGTTTTTTGCTGAACTCTTTCAGTCATCATGGTGTAGGTTTTGACTTGAAATTCAGGTGTTTATTATTTTAGTTTTTAATCAATAATATTTTTGGTATTTAGACTATATTGTTGAATTAGTTCATTATTAATAGGGAGGGGGTTGATGTTTATCATTTGGAGGATATTATATATATATATATATATATATATATATATATATATATATGTGTGCGTGCGTGTGTGCATATTTAGGCAGCAATTTTTCATTGATGCATGTTTCATTAAATAATATAGACAAGTTTTGCCTATATTATTTAATGAAACATGCATCAATATATATATATATATATATATATATATACACACACACACACCATTGCATGGGGGTTGAGAATCACTGGTTTAAACTGTCTATTGTATACACTTTCTCAGATCAATGATTACAAAATTGTTTTGATTAAATAATATATGTAGGTCTTGCCAAGGATCATCCTTCTTCGAACCAGGGGAGGGCGGGGGCGTGAAAGTGAACTGGAGATATAGAATCACAATGAACTGTAACAGGAGAAATAACATCACTTGACTTCAACAAAAATGGATAATCCATGGAACTTGGAAGAGAAAATAATGACAATGTCCCACACGACAAACAAAAGATTAGGAAGGAAAAAAAAAAAAAAAAAAAAAAATCTCTCCAGAGTGGAAAGAGTAAGAAAAGTTAACAAATTTGAGAAACCTATTTTCCTGAACAATTCTTTTTAAGATTTTATAAGTTGCATTGTATATTCTCTCACTTAATGACAAATATTCTCTTATAAGTAAATGAAAATTAGCATTCTCTCACCAACTTTTCTCTTGGTCTTTTTTCTTCTTTCTTCCTCTAATTCCACACACTTTGCCCAAATCTTTCTTTTCTTTCACTAATTTTCTGTTTCACTCTCAGTCTCACTATATATAATTTTTTTTTCTTTTTATCTTTACTCTAGATCTCCTAGCAACTCATTCTCTCATCTGCTTTTACTTCACTCTTTTCCGGCAACTTATTTGTTCTTTCTCATTGCAAAAAGTTTGATCAGCAGCCAGACCTTTACTTTGGCACATTTCCCATCTCATGTATAAATGAAAGCAAACATTATCAACCAATGGTTGTTTTGTATGAAAGTCACATGACTAAGACCTTTTTTCTCTATTTTTTTTCTTGCTTTGTACAGTTCTTAGCATTTCTGTTTTGTCAGAATGAACCAATTTGGGAACTTATTGACAGTGTTTGCTTTACCAGGTGTATTTTGCATTCTTTGATTCCAGTCTTCAGTTGAAGGATATAAAATGACATTTTTCTAATAGAAAATGGTAGAATTTTTTCTCAACAAAATATCAAGGACAAAAAAAAAAAAAAAAAAAAAAAAAAGGAGAAACATGGAAAGAAAAAACTACAGCTGAAAGTAACTTTCTGATATATGTGCTTTAGTAGGTTTCTGTAAAGAATTTTGTCCATTTAATATTTCTTTTTTTTTTTTTTGTGTGTATACATATATATATATATATATATATATAAAATTTTCTCTCCCTGAGGGTTGACTTCAATGTCTACTTATATTTAGATATGCTCTGTGATATTGAGCATTTTAACCCATAAATATAGCTTACCTTAAAACTATATATATATCATGTAAAATAAAACAATATATTTGTTTCCATCTACTGCCCTGAAATTTTGAAAAATCTTGTTAAAGAAAAAGATTGCATCCTCCAGTAGGATTTGAACCTGTGTCTCTTTTGCAGTTGGGACTGACATATTTAATAAATAAATAGAGCATCTACTAAACTATGAGTAAGCACTAAAATAACATTTAAAGTGATCAAATCTGACAATAAAAAAAATAATCCAGTAGTTCTTATATATATATATATATATATATATATATTTTGTGAAATATTTTTATACATTTTTGACTTCCAAAATTATGACCTTGATGGTGTCGAGAAGTACTTGGCACCAGTTTGCATATTGCAAGTAATTATATCTGATATTGAGTGGGCCAAGTCATTTTCCTCTACTCTGCTGTATTATGCAGTTCTTTCTGGGTGAGATTTTCATGTGCTGCAAAATTGTTTGAACAGAATTGTTGCAATTAAAGCAGTTTGACAGGTTCAAATGTTTAAGCATTACTTTATACAATTCCCTTTACTCCCAAGCTGTGATCTAAATGCTGATATCATTGCCACTTTCATAACAGAAATAGCTTTGAGTAACTAAGCAGGTTAATTATAAAAGCTATCAAAAAACAATTGCTTATTTATAAAGATAAAAAAAATCAGATTGAAAAGAAAAGTTATTGTTTTAAAATGATTTTTAAAGTTGAATATATTAAAATTACCTCTATTTCACCAAGGTCATAGCCAATTGTCAAGGTTCAACTGATGAGCAGTCATATTGTAAGTAATCAACCCACTAATCACTCTCCAGGTTTGGTTTGGATTTTTGTTTTGTTTTACGGCATATCAACCTCAATGGGTTATTCAATGCTGTCAAAATTTTGATTGTTGGTAATATTTTTTTTACTTCAAAAATCTATTTCTGGTAAGAATTTTCCTTTGTTCGTAATATTTGTCTTTCAAAATATGTATAGCTGGTAATATTTGTCTTTCAAAATATGTATAGCTGGTAATATTTGTCTTTCAAAATATGTATAGCTGGTAATATTTGTCTTTCAAAATATGTATAGCTGGTAATATTTGTCTTTCAAAATATGTATAGCTGGTAATATTTGTCTTTCAAAATATGTATAGCTGGTAATATTTGTCTTTCAAAATATGTATAGCTGGTAATATTTGTCTTTCAAAATATGTATAGCTGGTAATATTTGTCTTTCAAAATATGTATAGCTGGTAATATTTGTCTTTCAAAATATGTATAGCTGGTAATATTTGTCTTTCAAAATATGTATAGCTGGTAATATTTGTCTTTCAAAATATGTATAGCTGGTAATATTTGTCTTTCAAAATATGTATAGCTGGTAATATTTGTCTTTCAAAATATGTATAGCTGGTAATATTTGTCTTTCAAAATATGTATAGCTGGTAATATTTGTCTTTCAAAATATGTATAGCTGGTAATATTTGTCTTTCAAAATATGTATAGCTGGTAATATTTTTTACACTTTCATAGTGTTTTGACCCAGGTTTGGGGGTTAACAATTTGCCGATAGCTTGGACCATAACAGGTGCTACCACCCTGGGTCAGAGTGGGCCTGGGAACATCACCAGTTAAGAAATATACGAATATATATCCAATCATTACAATGTGTTTCCAAAAAGAAGCTAATGAACTTAAAAAAAAAAAAAAGCATCACTTGACATTGATGCTGAAATTCTGAATATTTTTTCTTTTCCCTGAATTCAATAAGTTACCCAATTTGTTTAAGGAAGTCTGTAATCAGTAGGATTTATCATGAATTAATTCACTAAAGAACATCCAACACTGAAGTTAGTACAAGTCTTACTTTGGTCATTCCAAATCAGTGCAAAGCTGACTTGAGCTTTACCATAATAACTATTCTTGTTATGTATCCTAACTTACTCTGGAAGAAAAAAAAAAAAAGACATACCGAAGAGAAATTTATTTTCCTACAGCTTCTCTATATTTACAAAAAAAAAAAAAGAAAGAAAGAAAAAAAAATACACCAACTCACAAACTTTAAATTCTATAATACAAGGTGCGATGGGGAAATTGTCGCTATTTTATATTTTTATTTTTGTACATTGTTTGTTTTTGTTGACTGCATAGTATAGTAGGGTCAGAGGATTCAGAAAGAGTTAGATGAGTAATGGTAATTATGAAGATACAGCAGCTTGGTAAACTCACTGATCATTCTGATGAAAAAAAACTCCCAAATTTGTTGGCCATGATTGAAAACAATCCCTCCAAGTCAATCAGATCCATATCCAGGGAGGTAGTGCTGACCTGGGTCAAGCGGGTGGCTACTGGAAAACTTTATATCAGGCAATGGAACACTGCACTATTCCACACAA
The DNA here is from genome assembly GCA_963932145.1 of Acanthosepion lycidas. Taxonomy (NCBI): domain Eukaryota; kingdom Metazoa; phylum Mollusca; class Cephalopoda; order Sepiida; family Sepiidae; genus Acanthosepion; species Acanthosepion lycidas. The sequence continues at coordinate 50,177,844 of OZ010582.1, forward strand.
GCAGAAGATCCCAAACATGGCTGCCAAATAATTTCTGTAACCATATCACATTACATCTGACCACCTAACTCTTCAGACTACAACCCCCTTGATATCTGCAGGGCGCACTCGAGTGAGAGACCATCAAAACTCCTTGTAACACCAAAGACGAACTGAAGGAAAGGATTATGGCAGCATTCACCAAATTAAACAAGGAGACTATCCAGAAGAGTTGCAGAAGATTCCAAATTCGTCTGGAGGCCGTGGTTGAAGCTAATTGTGATTTCATTGAATAAATTTACTCTTTAGTATTTCAAGATAATTTTGTATAATTTTGGTAAATATATCTTAAAATGAGATGTCAGTGTTATTTTCATTTTTATACCATTTAGATAATTTATCCATTGCACACGGTATACATTTTTAATGATAAATAAACTGTGTGAATTTTCACTAAAATGCCTTCCGTTATGTTTCGTGTTGCTTTTTCTGATCTTGGAGGTTCTTTTTCTGCCATCTGTTTAGAAGGGAACCTTTCTATATTAAAAAAATACTTATGGCAAAAACCTGTTTTGTGGTTTTATGCTGCAAGGAACATTCAATCTAACATGCTCATAAGTCCAAAAAGAAATACAGGCCAGAGAAATTTTTGATGAACACAATATCCAATATTGTTGAACAGATAAATTTTACATGTTCACTTGAACTTCTTGATCTATCACCTTCATCTACCTTTCAACCATTGATTTTGCTAACTTTATTATTTAAACTAACATTAATTGAAGCTATTTTTATTGCATCTTACCAAATTCCCTTGATTTAATATAGTTTTCCATTTTCAAATAAATAATTACCCACAATTTATTTAAAAATCATTTCATCCCAAGCAAGTTGATAATGCCACTAAGGAGCAAGGTGCTACTGGAAGAGAAAGAAAAGACTTTATGAGAAGGAACTGTAAATCCAATTCTAAACAGAAAAACTATAAACCTCTACTTCTGATCAAAAGATGGGAAGGAGTGTGAACCGGGCATTAGGCAAACCTATATATTATTATTAGACTAATATCTGGAGACAAATTGGAGAGAGAAATCTTAACTGGACAATAGTTTTTCAGAAAGTCAAGGAGCATTGTCTTCCAGAAATATTTTAATTCTAAAAACATCTTGGCTCATTTAAATGAAGTCATGAAAAGCTGCCATAGTTATTTTACCATGGGTTACCACCAATCACGTTGATAAATTATTGGCCACAGTGTAATGCCATGTCACATATAAACAGGATGAAAATGTTTGATAATCCATACTTATGGGATAAATGTCAAACTTCTGGAGAAGTATGGAACCATCCCAGAGATCAGCAATAAAATGGCACCACTGTCTCTTCACCACTCCCAGAGAAAGCACTTTGTCAAACAGTGTGACCAATCTGCTGGAATTATCAAGCAGATATGTCTGCAGTTGTCTTTAGTAGAAATGAAAAGCATTGTGAACTTATTGAAGATACTTACAGGGAAAACAACAAATCTATTAAAATTTTCATTTCAATTGTAAAAAGCCAAAGAAAAAACAAAACGCATTGTAAATACACATTAAAGTCAAGAGAACACTCAAGAGAATATATTGAAATATCAGTTTTCATTTTGTCATTTCAGAAAGCAGTTTATCCAATGATAAAAAAAAAATATATTGTAGGTGTAACTAAATTTTTTTTCAAATATACTATATCTGGTGGGTTTATGGTCACATCCTGTTCAAACACTGGTTCTAATACTATCACCAAAGTTAAGCAATGACAAGCCTGGTCAGTATCGAGATAAGTGACTGCTTGGGAATACTAAGTAATGCAAACTTGGAGATTTGGTGGTGTAATTCATGGCACATTCTGAGCTGTTATGCCATCTGCACATCCAAGTACCAGGTATTACCAAGGGAGCCATCTATCTAGTTACTGATCAGGCTTGATGTTGATTAATCAATGCTTCAATGTGACATTCCCCCACCACACACGTGTGTGTGTGTGTGTGTGTGTGTGTGTGTATATTTTTAAAGGAATCACTGGATTGTTTTATCTAACATCAATTCCTACAACTACAAATCTTATTTTGTGGAAACCCATGTTTGAGTAATCACCATTATTTTTTTATTTTTTTTTTTTAATAAAAAACTTGGCTTCTACTCAAATGCGGATATCCACGAAATAACATTTGAAATAGCAGGAAATATACATGGTCACTCAGTTCTTTGGACATCTTTTAATAGTGCTGACTTTTTCCTAAGTTGTTCTGATTATTCTTTCTTTTCCAACAAAGAACAACAAGCATCAAGCTGACCTATAAAATAAAAAGGTATACTGTAATCATTGGCTTAAAGGCAGTGCATAGTGGTTTAGAGATTGGGCACTTCTTGAAAATTGTACTGTCCTTTGTCAAAGCTCACAAAGTGCTGAAAGCCTCTGATGAGGATTCTACAGCAATAAGCCAAATGTAAAATGCCCACTAAGGGTCCTAATACCAGCAAAATGCCTAAATTTATACAAAAGTGCAGAAAATTATTCATAAGAAAGCCAATTAACACTATTGCTAAAAAATCTTAAGGTTTCAAGGTCCTCTCTCGGAAGCATTTTGCCAGGGAGATCTTCATGGAGAGGCCAATTTATGCCAGCAAAGACAAAAGATGACCATTTTATCCACAGGAAATGCTTCTTGAGCAAGTTGAAACATCAAGATGTTCCATTTTTTTCCTTTGATGAGAAAAACTAATTCAGACCAATAGGTAAAGAGAAGGAATGATAGATGGTTACACACTGACCCTAAGAATGTTCCAAAGATCATGCATACACAGCTTATGGCAACTGTGATGCTTGTGGGAGTCATGAGAAACAACGGAAATGTCTTATCTCTTTTCTTCAGAGCATAAGGGTCAATGCTACCAACTTAAGATGTTAAAAAGGCTTGTGTGGTCTTTGATAAGGCTGTTTCATAAGGTAAAGAAGACATAAGAATGGATGATGTCACCTCCAAACATATGGCCTCCTAATGTTGAATCCTTAACACTATCACACATGGGGTGTAGTTGAGACTTAAGGCTAAAATTTAATTTTCTTGGGAGTATTAGTAATTTCTTAAAAAAATGTATTGCTAGTAATACATTTTTTTTTTTACACTATGAAAATGTATTGCTGGATATTTTTATATAAAATTGTATTTTTATACTTTCATAGAGTTTTGACCCCCAATTTGTGAGTTAACTATTTACCTATAGTTGGGACCTTAACAGGTGCTGCCACTCTGGATTAGAGTGAACCTGAGAACAGCAATTAAGAGGTGGTCCCTTTTTCTCAAATTCTAATCACAAGACTTGCCGCCAGATGTAGTTTATTGCCATGCCCGACAACTTTGAGGGACTTAAGTCTTGTATTGGATGAAATTTAGGGTAAATAATTTTCTTTAGTATTGAATACCAATTTTGATCACATTATTGGTATTTCAAATAAAAAAATAAAAATAAAAAAATAATCAAGAAAATAAAATGAGGATTTTGAAAAGAGCAATCACTGCCACCATAAGGGTCACATGAACCTGGATATATGAACATTAAATTAAAAAAAAAATCCATCCACTTTTTCTTCAATTACATGCACAATCAACAAACATTTAAATGCAACATTGGTTGTTATCTTCTGGATTCCTGAACTCTATTCCTTTGTCCTTATTTCTCTTCAGTAAAAAGTCTTATGCTTTTTCACTCCACATAACTCACCTGCTTCCTAGTGGCATTGTCAATTTGCTTGTGGTAAAATGATTATAAAAAAAAGATAAATAAAAAAAAAAAAAAAAAAATAATAAAAATAAATGCCAGTATGAAGTGATGCTTCTACTTCACCCCAACTCCTGGTCAGTGGTATGAAGTAAGGGAAGAATAGGGGCCAATAATATCACAAGAAATTGCTACTACCAAAAGCTAACCGAGGATCAAGAGTTTTCAAGACTTTACAAGCTAACTGGATGACTTTCAAAGTCAAGTCCACATCCGTTCTTTCACAGATCTGGTCCTTCGTCCTGTGGGATGAGATGCTACTCTCCTTATCAGCAGAAAAGCTATTGGGGGAGTTGGTTTAGACACCAACCACTCATTCATATGGCAGTTTGTACTGGTTACGCATTACCAGAGCAGGCCTAAGCTGAAACCATGCACAACAGTAATTCTGGATAGCTTTAGAATTGGTGTATTTAATTTTGCTAATTTTATATTTAAGCTATCAATTTTTTTTATTCAAAATATTATTTTAAAGAAAAAAATCATATTTATGTTTCTTCCTGGTATAGATTGTCAGTAAGTATGTAACAAGTCAGAAGATTTTTTTTTTTTTTTTTTAGTGTCTATAAAGTAAACTTAAGTAGACAAGTGTGGACGCTATTACTATCAAGATAGAACCTCGTTTTGGAAATAAAGGCTATTACGAAACAAGGGGCATAACTCTTCATATTTAATGACCAAATTAGAGTAACAAAACAGATGACATAACTGGCTTTTGGGTAATACAAAGTTAAATACATTTTAAAAACAAAACAAAAAAAAAAAACGAGGGAGATTCAAAGTTGTTTGTACTAATCAGTGTTGAAAATGACTTAAAACAAAAAAAAACAAAAGACAAAAGAAAGAAAGAATCCCACTGACTAAATTTATAGACAAAAAACATGTTTGCTGGGATTTTTTTCTTAGCCAATAAGATAAACAACTTCTAAGTCACATCAGACGGTTTCATTCTTTGTCTTGAAGCCAGAATGTTGCAATCACTTTTGTGTGTTAACACCATTCTTAATTTGTGTAATTTAAATTAAGAGTCTTCTTTCTCCTCTTCCACTTGACACTGCAATCGACCAACTGGCAAAATCCTTAATGGGAGGGGGGGGGAAGTGACAGAACTTCTCCAGACAACAGGCAAGACAACTCACCAGAGAGAAAACAAAATTGGCTTTTATAGATATCCACTGGGTGATCTTATTCCAGTCAATAGGGGCGACATCTCTATTAAAAGCTTAAGTCCATAGCTGGTTGACAGTTCAATTGCTGCGTTGGCCAGTAAATTTTATTTTTCTCTTCAACCACAGATCTGTTGCTTTACCTTGCATATATTTTTTGCAGTTTTTTTTTTTCTTATTGCTTTTAGAAATGATGTCAATTCTGCTTGTTTGGTATTTCAGCCAATTACTCTACAAAGGCAATAAATTTTCTTGGACTTTTATTGCTATTGTGGCATCTTCACTTGCACTAGAGGAGTAGTGGTAGTAAAATTTTATGCTTGTTTTCAAAGCTAAAAACAGGATAAATAAACGTACACAATACAGAGAAGGTCTGACAAATTGTATGGAAATTTCATACAATTTCATTTATGTATTCGTATGTATTGGTTTGTGTATTTTACATTACAATTGTGTTAATGTACATGTTATAAAAGGAAGCAATTTACTCTAAGTCATATCACAGAGGAAAGTTACACCTTTTGTCATGATTGTTCTTGGGTGAAGAGGTTGAATAATAATGTCTTTTGGCAGGATGTCTGTATTTCTAGCAGGAACAGTTTTTATTGCATGCTGGGTGTAATTTTATTTTTATTTTAAACAAGGCTTAAATATTATTTTATTTATAATTTTCATTATTATTATTTTATTTATTTGTAACAATAATATCCCTGCACGATCAGAGTTTTATTAGCAAAAGACTTTGATATTATTGTAATGTTATATTCTTATAACACACCAGACCCCAAAAAAGAATTTTCTGTCTTAAGCATCTGTGTTATGTTTATTTTATTTTATTTTTTTTTAAAACCAAATAAAAGAGAAATATTTTTTTTTCAAAATCATAACTTGGCCGTAGGTGATACTTTCTTATACAAAATCCAAGTCCTGTCTGGAATAGTCACATTGGCAGGAACTGAGATGTTCCAAATATCAATGATCTAAACTTTCATTCCTTTATCTATGTCACCAAATTCACAATGACCTAGTGGATAAAAGTGTTGGTTTGTGATAGTCCAACTACACACTGTCTGGCCCAGGGATTGAACTCACAATCACTGTCACCAAATTCACAAACCAACATTTTTATCCACTAGACCATTATGAATTTGATAACAGTGATTAAGTTCAATCCCTGGCCTGGGCAGTGTATACTTTGACTTGGTAGAAACAGGTGAGCAATGATTGAGCAGTATGAAATAAAATAAGTAAATAATCCCTAGAAATGAATAGTGGAACAAGAAGAGTCTACCCCCACGGATTAAATAAAGGGGTTAGTTCAACCCAAACAAGGCAACAAGTTGTGGTTGGGGTGGCAGGGTCTATTGGTAGTGAAAGAGAATAAGAATTTAGAAGGAAATGGAAAGCCAATCCTAATCAGGAAACAAGGGATAAACCCCTAATCCTGTTAAAAAAAAAAAAAAAAAAAAAAAAAAAAAAAAAAAAAAAAACAAACAAAAAAAAAAAAGAGAGGAGTGTGAACCATAATTAATTTACACAAGCTCACTAGATAAGTTATGCATTGTTTTTCTATGTCCTGTGAGTATCGGATTTTCCAAGCCCTCTTCATGTGCCCTAGAAATTTCAACCATCTTTTCCTGATAAGTATAAATGTCTCCTGTTTCCTTTTGCTCTAAAACTTCAATTCTTCTATCTGTGGTCTATTGTATCCTCAGTATCCTTCTGTAGAAGCACATTTCTGTTGCTTAAAGTCTCTTCATCTTTGACAAAATTGTCCAGCCTTCACTGGCATATAGGAGAACATATCAAGTAACAGTTCAGTACTCTCGTTTCTAATGAAATTGTCTGTTTTTTAATACTTTGCTTAGCTTTTAGAAGGATCTTTCACCATTCCAATGCACCTTCCAATGTTTGTATACACTTTTTAACGAATTTATCTTCACACGCTTTCTCTTTTCGAATAGATAGACTGTTTTGAATTTTAATTTACGTTGATGTTCCTATGTATATATTATTTGTAACATTCTTTTAGACCATGTATTACATTTTGAGAAGAGATTTTGTCAATGTCTGGAGAGTTCAAATATGAGCTATTTCAGCTATAAGAAAAATATCAAGGCAAACTGATCTGTTTTGTTTGCAATTTGTCCAGGAAGATGTCGACTTTGGAAAAAAAAAAAAAAAAAAAAAAAAAAAAACGCCACCCCCACAATCCTTCCATTATGAAATCAAACGTCAGTAGAAAAAGCAATAATAGTCCAAGGGAGGCTACTTGAAATTCTACCACACAGAGTTGTCTTTCTTACACCCGATAGCATTAGAAATTTCAATTTGTGGAATTTCAGCAGCAGCAGTGTGTGTGTGTGTGTGTGTGTGTGTGTGTGTGTGTGTGTGTGTGTGTGTGTGGTCACTGTCCCCCAAAAATCATTAGCCTCATCCATTGAAAATTATGGGAATTAATTTTAGTCCGCAAATTCTTACAGGCCCATCGCAACTTAAAACCTACTGCCCGACTACAATAGACTTTTTTTTTTAGAGAAAGTCCCGTCACTGATAAGTCACAAAAACATTATCAATTGAAAAACCATAAGTTTTTGAATACTCTTAAAAAAAAAAAAAAAAAAAAAAAAAAAAAAAAAAAGCGAAAAAACAAAACATTTTATATTTTACTATTAAAAGTAAAAGAAACTAAATCTCCCACCAAATATAACGAGTTATTTCAATTTTCATTTAAAAGAAAATTGAACACGCTATCATACTTTATGAACGAGGCAAAATTATTTTATACTTTATGAACGAGTTGCGCACCATAAGGGACAATTAATTAGTCACTAGACCTCACATTCTTGAACTGTTTTACGGCGGGGCATTTGAAATCAATTGTTTATCAGACAACCAAGAAATATTGAGGAACTTAAAATGTTTTTTAATATGAATGCAATCAAATGACAAAGGAAACTCTCCGACGTGTTAATGGAGGAGGCAGGCAGGCATATTAACTGAAATGAGTTTTGAGAAAAAAAGACGACATTTGTACAGCACATATAACAATTAAATAACTAGTAAATAAAATTGTCATCTATTAGGTTGGTGCAAAAAAAATAATGACGTAATAATGTCGTTTTTTGACGTATTTTTTAACGTCAAAAAACGACATTATCACGTTATTATTTTTGCACCAACCTAATTATCCCTATAGTGCGCGACTTTTGCCGCACCCTGTAGATCAGGCTTTATTTGCAAGCTGACATCAGTTAAATCGGAAAAGAGCCTACCATGATGGAAAAAAAAAAATCGAATTTGATAAAAAACAAAAAAAAACAAAAGTTTTATCGTCATAATCTTTGTTATTAAGAAAGACTGACGATCATCACACACACACACACACATACATATGCAAATTCAAATTATACAACCACAAGCATTCATTGGATAGTAAATCAACACTATTGTGTAATGCGACAATTTTATAATCGCTATATTTTCATGTAGTCGATTTCGTGCACTTTTGGGAGAATCCCAGAAGCTTTTCGCGAGTCTCCCCAAAGTTCGCCCGATGATTGGTCAATTCCAACCAATCAGATTGTCTGCACGTGAAGTGTGATTCTTCCTGCGCAGCGCTTTCGGAACCGATGATCACCTATATAAGCAAAGAAAATTCTTAGTAAACCAGAGACATTTCAGCTGCCACAGAAATCACGACAGTTGAAACCATGCGCCAATCTTTAACTCACATGCTGAATATTCCCTATACTCACAATTTTTTTCTTACACACCAAAACTGTTGAAAACATTTATTACCAGAAACTATTACATCGTTGTTTGTACATCTTGTTAAATACAAATTTTATGTGTGATGATGTCTTTGGCTTATTCTTTTTTATCACATCATTTTGGTTTCCTAATCCAAGTTAAATAAATGTGGTGAAGTCCGCCACAAGACCAAACTATTTTTTTTATCTAATTAGATTTATCAATCCCATCTTGCACGTTTGAAATTTTGGTTAAAAGTCTTGTTCTTGCGTCAACAGGTCGGCCAAAAATTGGTTTGGGAAATTTAGCATCTTTTTTGCGGTGTTAAGAAAAAAAAAACATTTGGAAATTGGATTTGTCGGATTTTAACTTTCAAGACAAATGAAATTATTAAAAAAAAAATAATTTTTTTTTCAGAAAATCTTCAAAAAAATTTCACAACTATGCCACACTTAATTTTATGAAATTAAGAAAAAAAATTAAATTTCATTCCCTTAATATTTATATTAGTTAAAAGCAGAAGTCCTTCAAGAATTTAAATAATTATTTTGTAACTCAAACACTATTTACCGAAAATATGCTCGGAATCGTAAAATAAAAATGAAATAAAACTAAAACATTGATTAGAAAAGCTTTTAATTGCTTTTAAATATCTTAAGGGTATTATTGTCCTAAGAAATTTTTTTTTTTTCGATGAATAATGAATTTTTACAATTGTTTACTTTTTAAAATTTTAATTAGAATAGTTTAAGTTTTAAATCTTAAAATTTTGTATTAACTTAACCCTTTTAGATGATATTAAATAAGAACTATTTACTAATCATATTGAAAAGCTTAGTATAATTCATCAAACATCAATATTTTTAAGAGAATTGATTTTTTTCATGTATGTGTATAAAACGTGCCGATTTTTGTAGTTACACTTGTCCAGACATTATTAGAAAATAAGAGCAATAACTACAGTACAATTTAAAACAAAAGTATCTAGAATTCGATAAAACAGATTGCAGAGTTCTTCAAAACTGCATAAAAATGTAGCAATATCTCATGTCATTTTCTTCAATCATGTTATATAGATGAAGTCCTTGTAGAACATTAAATCTCATCAGCAACTCACTCAGCTACTGTTGGATTAAAAAAATGCATTTCTGCGACATTTTAAACTTAAAGTAAAATTGCAGATTAATTATATTTCAAATCAGCTAATATTCCTTAAAGTTTCAGAAAAGTACATTTTAAATTTGGAAGACTTTTAAATACAGAATTACATTGCCATAAACGAGTGCTCAAAATGGCGCTGAAATCAATTTAAACAAACAGAACAAAAAACAAACAGAGCAAAAAAAAAAACAACAAAAAAACAAAAAAAACAACACTTCCAGTCAATTTAAATTAGTTTTGAAATTGAGTAAAGCATTTTGCTTATTGGAAATATTAAAGTTAATGAGAATTTAATTAAAACTAAAATAAAAAAAAAAAAAAAAAAAAAAAAAAAAAGCTTAATTTTAGAAATTCATTTTTAACCTTAGGTATCACGAATCTAAAGTTTCAACTCGAACTGAGTTTTACACGAACTTCATTGTTCATTACCGACCGAAGCGATAAAAAGCAAGTGAAATTAAGATGAAAGAAATAATGATTGACGAGGCATCGAATAAAAATGCAACCTGATAATTACAATTTCATATTTACTCTATTTTTACGTGCAGAGGAACATTTGAAAAAAAAAAAAAAAAAAAAAAAAATTACATGAAATAAAAAAAAAAGTCAATGGTCAAAGAAAAAATTTGTGTAGGCCTACTTTTCAGTTAATCTGTCACCATCCAGATTATTTCACTTTTCCGTTCTATCACTTCCGAATTTCGGACGTGAATTCTCGTCTCTGCTTTCCTGCCTCAGGTCATTCCCAAGCGATATGAGTTTCCGTAATTAGACACTTCGATTTGTTTATGTCTTTTGTCGGACAATGCCGGAGTCCTGCCTTTGTAAATGGATGTAGTGGCCAGGCCATTAAAATCTGTACTTGTTTGACAAACTTTGGGGTATCATTGAAACTTATTAGTCACGTGAAGATGTAGACATTTTTTTCTATATTTTCAAACACACAAAAAGTTTATACATTTACTTTCGATTTTATACTGGTTTAAACAATTACTAATAATAGATATATTCCCTGTCCACTATGCATTTAGCAAATAGATATTAGTAACCACATTCCTAATTTTCACCGTCAACGTATTACAATTTATGGAGATTTCAGAAAAGTACCCAGTTTTGTATATAATTGAGAAAGATCGCTACTGAGTGTCCATATTTGCGGCTTAAACTCCAAATAGTAAATACATTTCTAAATTTCGTGCTAAAGTTCTATAACAGGCTGGTAGCGGCGCAACAATTTCCATTTTGTCTTCGTAAGTACTCTAGATCACGAACATTTTTTTTTTTTTTTTTTTTTTTTTTAAATAAGTCTTATATAAGATAAGGGATTCAACTTGCTATTCAGATTAATTATAAATTGATCAGTCTATGGAAATCAAAAACAAAATACGCTAATACTATGTAATTTAAAAGCTTTTTTTCATATAGATTACTATCGATAAAGTACTGCAGATATTTCAAAAAGTGATTTTTTTAATTCTAGAAATTAAGTGGTATGTATATATTTTATGTTGGATTCCGTAGGAAGATCAGTTTACAATTTATATTGCAAACTTTACTTCCTATTAACAATTTTAAAATAAAGTAAAGTAAATTGATATTTATGATTAGGGCGCCTTAAACCTGTAGTAATGTCAAAAAAAAAAAAAAAAAAGAAAATGGCGGGTTATGGTGGTGGACATTATTTTTGGTTGCATTGTCTGTTGAACAATTCTACCGATTTCCTGTTTACATAATGTCATTTACAAAAATTTGAAAAAGCTTTGTTTTGTGGCGAGGGATTAACTGAAAATTTAAAATTTCTGTTACAGTTGATTTTTCCACAACAAAAATTATTTCACTTTTTTTTTTAAATGGCTTCCTAAAAACCAACAGCAAAATACACATTCAAGCATTGCAAACAACGACGAGAAGAGTAATTAACATACCCAACTTTGTTCGGACAAACATATTTTTCTTCGGGTACAGATCCAATCTTCAGGTCCCGCCATTATTTACCTGAATAAAAAGAAGTAAAAATGGTTATTAATTTATTTATAAACCGGTCCAGTCCATTTTCTAAGCGGAACGTACACTTGGTACCCAGGTAATTCCAAATGGTGTGTGTGTGGGAGGTGGGAGTTCCAAATACACATTTTGCTCAAGAAACAATAACACAATTAAAGGATTGGAATCAAGGAGGAATCGCTTTAGTTGAAATCTTTATATCAGTACGACTTTCTGCACCTCGACGTGGTGTAATGGTTAGCAAGCTTGTCTCGCCGGAACTACTTACGCCTGAGTAGTGAGTTCGATCTTTATTGTAATGGCTCCATACTTTCGGTCTTGTGTCCCATCTAAGCTATGACAACTGAGCTGTATTAATTTTCGCCGTTTTTTTTTAATTTTTTATTATGAATGATTTAAAAAAAGCAGAATTACTATTTTTTTTAAAATCATTTCACCCCAAGCAAGGCAATAATGCTACTAAGACGCAAGGAGTTACTGGGAGTGAAAGTGATTGAGAAGACGTTAGTGAGGAGGAAGGACAATAAAAGAAGCAGATTTAAGGAGACATAAGATAGAGGTTGCATTAAAACTTTTGAAGATTGTAGGTGGCAGGGAAGCAAGAAACTGGAAAAGAGTTCCACATGTGAGAAATGCGAGAAAATAAACTATTAGAACATAATTTACAATTAAATCTAACTAGTTCAATAGTAAAACAGTAGGAGCTAATTGCCAATCAACGTGTACGTTTAAATTCATGTAATCGAGGTACAAAGGAGGAAAGCTCCTCTTAGAACAACTACCATGGAAATATTTATAGAAAAGACAGAGGAAAGCCACGCCACAACGATGGAAACAGAATTAGCTGTTTAGATAAAAAAACAGATTACACATTCTTACCAATGCAATTGTAAATTTACACAAATATGGTCGTCATTTTTGGCAGTACGTGTAATGTTGACTATATTTGGATACTTTTACTTTTAATAATTTAAAAACAAAATTATTCGTTTTAGCTGTGTTTAGATTTACATATGACAATAGATAAAAAAAAATTGTGTTACACACGTAGATGATATAACCAACTGCAAAATTACTTAAATATGGCCGCCATTTTTGGTCGATACCTAAAACGTCGTACATTACCTAAGGAAACAAAGAAAGCTTAACATTTTATGTAACAAATACCGAAATTTTGTGCAATTACTAGTTCGATTGATGTACAAACATAAATCTTTACCATTTCGTATTATTCGTAAGAATTACTAGTGTATAACCAAAACTAAGCACCTTAGAATTAAATATGTCATCATTATTACACAGAAAAAGTAATAGTAACCACTCCATACATTAAATACTATTGTCAAATCTGGTCTGGTGCTCCTGCTGTATATCTAGAAATTCTTGACAAAATCCGAAGATGGATCTGCAATATAAATTGATCCTGACTTGGCATCACGACTTCAGTCTCTTTCTCACCGACTTGACGTGGCTTCCTCTATCTTTTCTATAAATATTTTAATGGCAACTGTTCTAATGAGCTTTTCTCCTGGTATCAGAAATACATGAATTTAAGCGTGCTACTAGATTGGCATCTAGGTTTCTTTTACTGTTAAAATAGCGAAATCTACCCAAAGATTTTCTTTTGCACTTCCCACCTGTGTAACTCCCGTTTCCTTGCTTTTCTTTAATCTTCAAAAATTGAAATGCAACGTCAATTATCATCTTTTGTTTTCTTGAACCCCGTTCATCTTTTGTCCTTTCTTCAATCACCCTACTCTCAGTCTTCTCTTTCACTTTCTGTAAGTTCCTGCGCACTAATGACATTCCTGTCTTGCTTGGGATGACATGATCCTAACCCTAACCTACTTCGATCCTGTTACTGAAAATAGGATACAAAATTAAATTTACAAGTTATCTGACTTAATGGTTTTATGTATAATACACATACACTTCCTAACAAGCTAATTAAAGGCAGCGTATCAATATATTAAATCATATACTTTGTTTATTAACATTATTCATTTGAGATTTTCATAGCAATTTCAATCCAAACATAACCGGATTGATTGTTAAGGTGTGGAATGAGAAAAGACGATACAACATTCCTAACCCTATAACAAAATAATCCATACCTTTGTCACATATAAAAAAGGTAAACAATAAAAATAAATCCTTTACAAAAACTGATCCATTAAAACAGATCATATATAAAGCGTCTATAATTTCGGCAAAATCCAAAGATGAGAAGAACGGCTCAAATAATTCAGTGAGTAATAATAATTCTTTATCTAAAAATCAGAAAGAAGTTACCAAAATTGTCACGAAACCGGATACGAACCATCTAACGTTGTATATAACAATTTCAAAAATACATTACCCGATGCTTTTTGGTAGCCTAGTGGATAAAAGTGCTGCAGTTATCAAGCAGTCATTATTTTAATGCATGGCAGTGGACTCCATATACAGTAAAACGTCGATTTAAAGAACTAATTGGAGGGGGAGTACGTTCGGAAAATCCGATATTTCCTTAAAACATGAGTAATTTTATTATTGTGTTCCTATTCATGATAAGAAATTCCACCTCCTTTGCCCGAGGAGGTGATGCGAGTTTTCTTATATTTAGCTAGAAAAAAAAAAAAAAAAAAAAGAAAAGAAAAAAGAAAAAAAAAAAGGAAATTCATATGAGCTTCTCCGACAAAGATGGTGCGCTACCTTAAATTCAAGAAATTCCATATTTCATAAAGAGAAGTAAGATCTGTAAATTATTTCATTTAATCAACATCGTTTTGTTAAGTCCAACAATGTCAGAACGCAAACGACCATTGTTAGGTAAAAACAAAAAAACTGTATTGACCATATTAAGAGAACTTTTGGAGGTCGTGTTGTAAATGTAATCTGTACTTTAATTTATGTTGTACATAACACTGTGGCTTAGCTGACTTAAACGAGTATCTATCTGAAGAGATTAAGCTGTAACAAGGCACCCGCGTACTAGAATCGTCCTTCCAAAAATGATTTTTCAGTGCATTCATCTGAGAGGCACTGAGAAGTCGTTTTCAATAAGCAAGCAAACTTGGCTACATCTTAAACAACTCGAAATATTTAGATGCCCCTCTCTCTCTCACACACACAATGTTGCCAAGTAGAGTTTGTTATTTATAGGGAAAACTGTGTCTAAAAATAACTGAACTAGTTGAAATCTTATACTGCTTGCCAAGCATGTCTAGAGAGTCGCGTCTACACTGCTATTTAACCAACAGCTGGTATATAAGAAGTGGATTCATACCGTCTCTTATAGGTATAACGATCTCGACTGGAATTCGAACTCCGATCTCTTGTTCCGAGCTTCTCACCATGACGGCATCTGGGCATCGATGACTAACTACAGTGAGTAAAAAGAAAATCGCATACTAACTTTTTTAAAAATCATTTCACCCCAAGCAAGGTAAAAAATTTACTAAAGCGTAAGGGGTTACTGAGTGTGAAAGAATACAAGAAAAATAAAATATTATTAAGGAACAAGAACAATAAAAAAAAACAAAAAACAGAAATTAAGAAGACAGAAGATAACGATTTGCATTGAATTTAAATTTTTCAAGATCAAAATTGAGAGGGAACCGGAAAAGAGTCTCACAAATGAGAAATGTGAGAGAAGAAACTATTAACATAGAACTTACGGATACATCTATCCATTTAAATTGTAAAATGAAGAGACCTAGCTGCCAATTTAGTACGGCCCTTAAATTCATAAAGTCTAGGTAATAAAGTGGAAATTAACAGTTATTTTGAAAATACAAAGATGTAGCACAAGTCCAAAAGTGGGGGGATAAGGGAAGGCTGATCTTCAATCTGTCTTATCTTAAACTTAGCTAGCCACGATTACTGACCCTAACCCTAGCACAGTATTCCTTACAGCAAAACAACACATTCTTACATATCATTCTTACTACAGTTACCTTAATACCTCGGAATCTCTATGAAGTCCTGACTACTTTCCATATGTACAATTTGTCTGAGTGGGGGGGGGAGAGGGGAATACAAGTTATACCTTAAAAGGAAAGTTCATCAGAACAATTACCATGAGAATATTAATAGAAAAGTCACAGTGAAGCTGTATTACTGCGATGGGAAAAGTGACTGAAACCGAGATGCCAGGCCAGGATCAATAACATTGCAGATTCTTTGTTTTTTTTTATAAAGAATCTCTAAATATATAACAGGAGCACCAGACCAGATGTGGTAGCAATATTCGAAGCATAGACGAATGATGAATTTCGGGCGAGAAATCAAGAAAAATGCATTAATCTTGTATAAATTCTTTTTCACATTTCAATCTGTTAACTATTCTTTGACGAATAAAAAAAATCTACGTAATTACAACTTATAAAAATGAATTAGTGCATTTTCGATATTTCTTGAAAAAGACGTCAATTTTAAAGGACAATAATCACATTTAACCACGTCAAAAACTGAATAATGCAAGGGCGGTAACTCGTGAAGCGAAATAAATTTAATTTCCGATAAAGAAATGGCTATATGTTTACGAAGGAACAAAAATTAAAAATCCATAATGATTTTTAAAAAATATAAATTATTTTTTTTTATTAACAAAATACTAAACAAAAAACCCGTTAAAATCATGTATGTGATGTGTTTAGTATTCGTGTTTGATTTTCTCATTTAAAATTAATTCAAAATCAACTGCGTCTATTTCTCTATGGCTCCATTTAAACGAAAATGTTTCTGGAGTAACGAGCAGATGAAATATGGCGGACTGATTAGAGCTGCTTTCATTTCCGTTTGAAAATCCAAACGTACAATTTGTCTTGTGTCGATGTTTATCTTTGTGCAACTTCATAGAGTTATTTTTTTAAGCATTTCACCCCAAGCAAGGCGGGTGTGCCACTGGAGAGTGACATAGAGAGTGAGTAAAGAGGGATGTTTGAGGAAAGGATAAAGAGAAGGACGGGGAACAAGATCAAGGCATCAGAAGACGTCGATTGACATTACATTTGAATATTTGAAGATTATAGCTATCAGGGTAGCAAGTATGAGGAAGGGAGTTCCACAGACGAGAAGTGCGAGATAAGAAGCTGTTTAAGTAGAGGAAACATCTACATTTAACCGTTTCAACAGTGAAAGGGTGGGATCGAGATGCCAAACTAGTAGCATGCTTAAATTCATGCAGTTTGTGAACCAGTGAAAGTGGTTCGCCGGAGCAGATGCCGTCAAAATACTTGTAGAAAAGACAGAGGGGGGCTACAGTACGTCTGTAAGGAAGTGACTGTAGACGGGATGCCAGCTCAGAACACATCACACTGTATATCCGTCTTTGGATTTTGTCGAGGACCTCGAGACGAACAACGGGGATACTAGACCATATATGGCAGCAGTATTCCATGTAAGGACGAATGGTTGATTTGTAGATTTGGACTCGGGCTAGAAAAACTTTCTGACGCGAAATAGAGAACCATCTTTCCTTGCGGTAGATGAGGCTATAGATTCAATGTATTTGTTCCACCTCAAGGTCAGTGGACAGCGTGAGACCAAGTAGGCACAGAGAGGCGCTCTCGTCGAGTTGACATCAGCCATCCTGATAGGAGGCAGAGAGGATTCTCTTTGGTGGGTAAATGAGAGCAGTTTCGTTTTGAAGGCATTTACGTTTACATGACATTTCCTCAGTCAACTACAGATTGGAGGTCCTTTTCGAAACCTACGGCCATGTTAGTTTTGTCAGCGATACCAGATTTACTATTGAGGCAGGAGTAAATAGTAGTGTCGTCTGCGAAGAGCCTACTTGGGAATTGATGTCATCAGGAAGATCGTTAATGAAGATCAGAGACAGTGTAGGACCCAGGATAGAGCCTTGGGGGACATCAGCGTTAGCGTGAAAGGAACTGGAGGAAAACCGTTTAGAATGACTTTCATTTCATGGTTTGACAGGAATGATTGTATTAAGTCAAATAATCGTCCTGAAGCTTACGAAGAAAGCTGGCATGCTAAACACTATTAAACACTTTAGAGAATATCTAGAGCCACGACTCGAGCTTCTCCGTTATTGTGAAGGGCTTGGCATACAAATTCAGTTATGGTCGTAAGCGGAAACCATATTGCTTGTCAGAGAGCAGATCATGAGATGTAAGGTGCTTAACCACTTCGGCGTTGATTAAAGCCTCGAAAACTTTACCGAAGAGTGGTAGGAGACTGATAGGACGGTAGTTAGCTGGACCAGAAGGGTGTCCAGAATTCTTAAAGACAAGGACAACAGATGAGGAAGAATTACAGAAGGTCGCGTACAGCAAGAATAACAGAAGGCCGCGTACAGCAAAAGCAACACGAGGCCGCGTACAGCTAGAATAAGAGAAAGCCGCCTACAGCAAGAATAGGCCGCGCTTTGGGGGTGGGGTAACGGTTAACCATTACTGTTGAGTAGTGTGCTCGATACTCAGTGCCTGCCCCATTTTTGCGTCCTTGTACTCATATTAAGA
This sequence comes from Acanthosepion lycidas, assembly GCA_963932145.1. Taxonomy (NCBI): domain Eukaryota; kingdom Metazoa; phylum Mollusca; class Cephalopoda; order Sepiida; family Sepiidae; genus Acanthosepion; species Acanthosepion lycidas. Next base: position 50,196,195 of record OZ010582.1, read on the forward strand.
TAAGCTTAGTATTTTAGGGGAGCCTCTCTCTGTAGAATAATGGTTAACGACCTAGTTGACTATTATTACAGAGTAGGGAGTTCGATCCTCACTGGGTGTCTCATTTATAACCGTGTGAAAAAAGCTGCGCTTAGTATTTTAAAGGGGAACGTCGGTGTGGATTAATAGTTACCGAGTTTGACCGTTACTGCTGAGTAGTGAGTTTGATCCTCACTGGGTATCACATAATTGTGATCTTGTTTGGAAAATAACAGAACCAGCCCTTCTTTCAGCCTGATGACCTCAGCGCAACTTGAATTCGATTAAATAAATACCATACCTTACTATTACTGTTCACTTCCTAGCTACAAGTGGTGACCCCGAGAAAAAAAAAAAAAAATAGGCGATTAGCCAAGTTTGCCATAGCTACGTTTCTTTATGAATTCAAATCTGACACAGAAATAATTGATTTAATAAATTTATTCAAGATACTAATGTTAATGAAGCTGCTGGCTTTTCTTTGAGACGAATCGCCATCGACATGCCCAGCAAGAGAGAATTAGCTGTAAGCACCGAATGAATACTGTTGAAAAATGACTCGTCTCCAGCGAGAGCACAAAATTCCTTTGAGGATAACCAAGTATGCACGGATCGCTGGTGACGTCACCCTCTACACTGCCGATGTAAGGGTCTTATCTGAGAACGGTGGAGCCTGTGCGGTAAAGCTACTGTCAGCATTGTCAGAATAAAACCTTTTCAAGAAACTGATCTCTTAATTAATTCTACTATAATTATTATAATTAAATAACAGAATATAAGTCGTGCTGTGCACGTCCATTTTGATGCCATAGCAGCCATGATGAACTAGAAAATTATGAGGAAGAAAATAATACCGTCGGATGATTTAGTAACTTCGAAAATTAGTTTTTCTTTTTTTGTATATAAATCGAAAACCTTATTTTTATCCATCCATAAATATAAAGCAATTGGTCACGCAGTTCTATACAGTCGAACTTCTCATATGCAACATCACCGACCATCGCAAAAATATTAGCGGCACAATATAGCATAGAAAATAATAGAGAAAAACAAACAGATCTGATCGTGGTGGGCTAAACTTCAAATCTATCAGATATTAGTAGCTTCAGTACGAAAAAAAAACAAAAACACCTTTATAACATTTGTCGCAGCCATATTTTTCGCAATCGTCAATCAATCGGTTTATCATGGCATGAAAAAATAACTCACCCATCTCTACCCTCTGAGCTTACTCTTCTATTCAGTGTAGAGAAGACATATTTACAAGTCTAATTTTAATTCTGACTTTATGTGACCCCCTTTAACTTTCGGAAAAGAGGTAACACTTTGTTTTAAAATTTCCTTAAAAATCATTTAATCACCTGAAGAAGTACAATCATAGTATTGAAACATGAAAGCTTTTGTGTAGCGATTTCAAAATGTTTTTATTATAATCTCTTACAATATATATATATATATATATATTCGTTTATCTTTAGTTGTGGTATACAACGTTTTTTCTTTTTTCTTTCTTTTTTATTTTAAAACAATCGTTTCGCAAGTGAAATTTCTTGCTAAGAGTTATATATATTAAGAACATTTAATGTATTGTATTTGTTAGACTAATTATATAGTGGCATGAATAATTTTAATCTATTTATATTTAAGTGTAACATTTTTTATTTATTTGTTGTTTTTACAAAAGTGGCCATAATTTTCAGAAGTAGCGGAAAGCTTTTTTGTAATGTTTATTTTATTTATCTTTGATTAGTGGTTCATAATCGCCGATACTTTTTTTTTTTTTTTATCTATTATTAGTTATAGTCAAAGATTCTTTTACAACATTTAGTATGAATTTTAATTCTTTACATTTTCTTATTTATTAATTGCAAAGTAACGTAATTTCAATTTTATTGAAAATGCCTTCCCAATTATAACGTTATTTTGTTTCTTTTTTTACTACTAGTCAGTTTGTTTTATTATTTATCTTTCAATTTTTGTAAACAACAACAACAACAGTAACAATAATACAATAATAATGATGATGATAATAATAAAATTTTCTCTTATACTTTGTAATAATTTATACTTTGTTGTAGCAATATATTGCACATTGATGACGATCTGTTTACTCCGACATCCAGTGTATGTTCTATGTGTGTAGGTGGCAGTGGGTAGAAGTAGTACCTTTGTTACTCGGCTGCTACTCTTATTATTAAGATGGACAGACAACACTGGTCTTCACCCATCCCCTAAATCTCCACACGCCAAACCCTGTAAACCGCTTCTGCAGGCGGGTAAATCACGTGAAAGGCGCTGCACTCTTCTGTGCACTGGTAGTACCAGAGAGGTATAACTTTGTGATAATAAAACCTGAGAGTGTTGTTCATTGTGTTCGTGGCAAATATTTGCACCAACTCCTTGTTATCAGCACTTCCAATAATCGTGGCTGGTTCTACACAAGCCTTCACCAATCTAAACAAATCTTTTGTGTGGTTAGTCTGCAGTTCAGTTCTGTGTTCCTTCTTTGCTATTTCACTTGAGCAATAAGTTCACCGGCGAAAGAGTTAAGGTGATGGGGACAGATACAAGATAATACTAGAAGTCTCTAGCTGATACTTCCACAATGGCGACCATCAGTTGATAGCCGTTCTTGCACAAACCCTGAGTAATTGTGCTGTTCGTGTCCCCCAATGGTGACAAAGCAGGTCTATTTAGACATAGCATTGCTTTACCTATTCTGAGGAAATTTATACAAATTTAACAAAAGAAATCTTCTTGAAGTTAAAAATTTGGCAGGTCTTCCATTGTATCTTTGGGACTGCAGCGGTTCAGTTCAAATGTGGTTAAGAAACCATAACACAGCTGATGACACTAGAGTCAAAATACATCATACTTCTGAACAGAAATATGTTGAGAAAAGAATTTCAATCTGGAAATATCTTAAATAAATTAAATTATCATAATGGTTTAATCCATTTTGATACTATAAAGTGATTTGTTTCTATTCTCAGATTGAAAAGAAAAATAAGTTTATGAAGATTACCTGCCTTGATAGAACCGGTTCCTGGAAATTTTGGATGCCATTATATATATATATATATATATATATATATATATATCACTAGAGCTTTCTAGACGGGTGTGCTATAGTATATTAATTAAAGAACAGGTAAATTATTAAATAATAAACATCCAAGTTTTATATATTACAGAAAAACTTCGTATTGCGGTTTCAAATTACCGCAAAAAACAACAGAATTAAATCAGCCGATCATGTAGCATGAAAGTATTATGGTAGTCGCTAAACAATGGAATACACGTAAACCGGAAGCTGTCGTTTCGGTTTTCACAAGTCGACTGAAGTGAAACCAGAAACATTCATCACAACTCGGGTAGCATTCGAGCACAGTCAGAAGATTAGGTTTCGAAGAAATCAAAAAATCAAAATGTCATAATAGCGTCAGGCAACACAACATCGCCTTGATAACAACATTTCTAAGCCAGTCAAATTAAATCATGTCGTGCTAGACAATTTTATCTCTCTGTCTTGCACATTTATATATTCACCCTTCGTTTGTGCATCGAATATTTCTGTCACATCTGGTCTGATGCTTCTGCGAAGTACTTTGAAATTCTGGAAAAATACAAAAAAGTATCTGCAATATTATCGGTCCGGAACTTGCACCTCAGCTTCAATCCTTTAAGCACTGTCGTGACGTAGCTCTTGCCTTTGCCTTTTCTACAAATATTTTCATGGGAATTGTTCAGGTGTTCTCTTTGGCACCTAGAGTTCATAAATTTAACTCGAAGAGAAAATAATCACATAATCAAGATATTTGTATTCCACATCACTTGAAATAAAAGGTTAGGAAGGAAACCTCCCTTCAGTACTGGAAAGAGCCATAACAGCTATTGGATTTGAAAAAAACCTATTTTCCCGAGAAATTGTTAAAAAAAAAGATTTTATAAATTTCAACCGACAGCAGTACTGACCGTTCGGTCAATGAATGCTAAATATTTCTTTATGAGGAAAGGGCTAATATTACTATTAGAATTAAAGAACATATGCAAAGAACCTGTATAACTCCCCAGACCCCATCAAAAAATAGAAGGCTAAACGGGAATAACGGTTACATTCCTAGATAAGATATAAATATCCCCGCAACGAATAGTTTGGTATTTTCTATAGTTTTAAGAAATAATATATATATATATATATATATATATATATATAGAGAGAGAGAGAGAGAGAGATATCAAATAAGGGAAGAGAAAGAACAAAATATATTCACTGAATTTTTATTAGTTACTAGAAGTGTATATTCTTTTTAGTCTTATAATCATGAACAAAAATCATTTAATTTTTTGTCAACACTTGCAACACTAACCTTAACCATAAAATCAAGCTTGACCATAAAACTAAATTTTATATAGTTTTCAATGGTCAAATTAACTTTCGTTTCTTTGAAACGTTAGTAGCAGCAGCAGCCGCCGCCGCATAAGTCAGGGTTATTTGTTACCTTCCTTTGGTATTTCATATTCCATCATAAAGTCAGTTTACGAATCAATAAAACTTTTACCAAACATTTTTGGCATCCTTTTGAATATTTACTAAACGGGTGGGTAGTGGAATAGTTTTCCATGTGAAAGTGGGCGATGACACAAAAAGGTTGGGAATCCCTGTCATACATGGCATCCTACATATTTACAGCGTTGTACAATAAGCCTGGGTGATGATTTATGATTTCTTACTATTTGAATTTGGGAAGTGGTTCGAGACGAAGACTTTTCAGAACTTTATTAATAATAATCCGTTTTTTATTAAATTCATTCATTAAAGCATAAACATTGCCAGTCGTTTGTGCGTTGGATGTTTGAATTAGGATTAAATTCTGATGCTATTATGTTTGGAAAGCTTATTTAGATTTTTCTTCTATGTGTCACGTTCCCTCGGGACGTAGGCAATTATGGCTACCCAGTTTTCTGTCCTTTGTAGCTCTTAATAAATTTTGACTTTTCGTTATCTCTCCTAAATTCTGTTCCGCCATCCATTAAGTAGGTTATGTTTTGTTTTCTTCTGCCCGTCTTGCGTTCAATCTGTCATGTGAGTATCAGATTTTCCAAGCCTTCTCTTCTGATTATGCTCTCTAGAAATTTCAACTGTCACTTTCTCATGTTAAGTATAAGTTTTTTTGTTTCCATTTGTGTGGGCGTTAAGCTCAGCCCATATTTCAAGTAGAAGTCATACAATGACCATTGCTAAAGATGCTGGAAAAATGGTCGGTTTTCTGTACCACTCCAGTAAGTACCTGATTCCTCCTGCTATTCTCTACCTTTACCATTACAAGAGTCAGATCAGTCCGAAAATGGAGTACTGCTACCATATATGGGCTGGAGCTGACCAGTCTTTAGTTTCCAACCTCGATAGAGTCCAAAAGAATCTCTGCAGCCTTGTGAGTGATGAATTATTTTCCACCCTACAACCCCTTTCCTACAGACGAAATGTCGCAAGTCTCTCGTTACTATATCGCTATTTCTATGGAAAGTGTTCAGACGAACTACATTCCTTAGTTTCGCCATTTCTGACCTTCACGGCTAGGACCCGCAATGCCACGCACATTGTAGCGAACTACCATCATTCCCTTCGTATTCCTTGACGAGATGCAAGCTCCACTCGAGCAGCTTCTTCCCACAAATCAAGAGGATGCTTCTTCGATCAGCACAATCATAGTCTGTTCAATACGATGAACGGTTATCCTTCCCACGTATCCGAATAAGCTGTACCACTTACTCTGTAACCCTCTACCGCGAGAGGCTCTTAGGCCTTGTACAAGGTAGTCTACTAAGTATGACAACAGGAATGAAGCATGTGAGCAAGGAGGAAGTTTTAAGGAAAAGAGAAACAATAGGAACACTTGTATATAAATCGGAATGAGACAGTTGAAATTTCGTGGATACATAATGAGAAAAGAATACCTGGAAAAGTTGACACCCACAGGACATATTGAAAGGAAAGAGAAAGAGGAAAGCTGAGAATTACCTATCTGAAGAGTTTGTGTAAATTAATTGCAGAAAACGGAGGTGAATGATAGTAAAAAAAACAAAAAACATTAAGGGCTACAAAGAACAGGATGTTGTGGAGAGCCATGATTGCCTACTTCCAGAGAGGACACGGGCTATAAAAGAAGATAAGAAGTTTGTATGCGTCTCGCTGGGGTTACATACGGTTTTGAATTCAGATGGTCTTTCTCCTAGACTGGTTGCCAACCACGTCTATGGAGCACAATCTGCTCTGCTATTTAACCCATATCTAGGGAAAGAAGAGATGGATTCATACATTTCTCAATGGTATTTGTACGAATGTGAATATAACAAACTCGTCCGGACTTAGACCACGGCCCGCCGATTTCGGATTTCAGTACTTATCGAAAATGAAGAGAAAACTCCGAAAAAGATCCTAAAATTAGGAGATGATGAATTGGAAGAAGTCCCAGAAAAATATTTACTTTGGATTTATAAATTCTATTACTTTTTCTTTTTTGGGGGGTGGGGGGTGCTCCGTCTTGTAATATTTTTCTTTGAACCCATTTTGACGTGTTTGGGATTTATTTTGTTGCTTTGTACAAGGTTGCCAATAAAAAATCGGCAAATATTTTATCACTTTCTTTGTGTTTTATCTTTCAGGAATAATTAACCTTGAATAAATTTCTTGAATATTCATGACCTTGAATAATCATTCGGCTTTCGCGTAATTAGTTAACACTGATTGGTTCTTTTATGATTGATTAATTGATGCTCGATCTTGTGACTGGTCATTTAATGTTTATTTGCAGACCATTTTCGTCTTTCGTTTTGCCCTTTCTCGCATGGTTAAACAAATGATTGATTTTGAGCGTCAAGTTATCGTACTTTTCAAAGAACATTCGACGTGGGGATTGACGAAATGTACAGAAATTTTCCGAATTTGTCACTCACATCAGTCATCACTAATTCTCAACGGTTGTCTCACGTCTTTCTGAATTTTTTTTTTTTTTACTGGGCACCCTATAGATCTTCCCCGCTTGCATTATTTTCAGAAGTGTCAGCGAGAACAGCTGATCTTAACATACTGGTTTTTCTCTGGATCGTTTTCTAGGTGGCCCTTTGAGTAAAGGACAAAGCTTTTCAGGAGACAACTCTTCAGCAAATAAATGCTTCTTGCTGAGAGGTATTTCGCCATAACCAAATTCTGTCTCCTTTGTATTAATGACAACCTCGTAACGTTTATTTGACGCAAGACCTTGAGATGTCAATGAAACACTTCCTATAGATATACTTCCGTGTCGATCAGGTCGCTTCTGGCAGGATATCACGTGGACCTACCTCGAGATTGGCCTATTAAAGCTCGTCACAGTAGATGGGCGAAATCAGTGTTTGGGTTGAAAGGTATAACTCCAGAGACTTCGAAACCGTCAGTGATTTTTGAAGGAACTCCATTCGTACATTTTCATTAACATGCGAAGATTACTTATCATTCCTGGAGGGCACCCCGAGGCAGTGTAATGGTTAACAAGCTTGTCTCGCTAACACAGTTACGAATAAGTAGTGAATTAGATCCTCGGCCTTGTGACACATCTAAGCTACGCTTGGAAAATAGCTACTTATAATTCCTGTGTCTTTTGAAAGAAGCAGCATTTAAACAATTCTCTGAAACGTTTGCAGCTTATGGCAATACTGGGAGTTTAGAACAGTACCATTAGCAAAATCAGACATTTCAGTAACAAGGTCAGTAGTCAAGAGAAGGTTCGTGAATTTGGTAGCATAGTAGTTGTGAGTTCAATCCCTAGGCCGCGTAGAATAAGTGAAAACAGGGCGAGCAATAACTAAGCTACATTAATTAAAGAACAAGACAAGATATTCCGAGACATGGACAGCAGAACGAGAAAAAAAAAAGGGTCCAGTTTTTTAATCATCTCTCCCCAAGCAAAGCAATGAAGCCACTAAGATGTAAGTGATTACTGAAAGTCTAAAAATACGAAAAAAAAAAAAAAATCAATGAAAAAGAACAATAAAAGAACAGGAATTAAGAAGACAAAATATAACGATTGATATTCCAAATTTTTCAAAATCAAAGTTCACTGAGAAGCAAGTAGCTGGAAGAGAGTTCCATAAGCGTGAAGTGAGAGATGAGTAACTATTAGGTTGGTGCAAAAATAATGACGTAATAATGTCGTATTTTGACGTATTTTTAACGTCAAAAAACGACATTATTACGTCATTATTTTTGCATCAACCTAATATTAGCATAGTACTTAGTTACATTTCACCATTTCAACTTTAAAATGATGAGACTTAAATGCCAATCTAGTACAGTGCTTAAATTCATAAAGTCTAAGTAGCAAAGGAGAAAACGCTTCAGAATATTACTATGAAAGTATTTATAGAAAAGGCACAGGGAAGCTACATTACAGCAGTGGAAAAGGGACTGAAGCCAAGATGCCAATTCAGGACCGATAACACTGCAGATTCGTCTTTGTATTTTATCAAATATCTCTGAATATCTAGCAGAAGCACTAGATCAAATGTGGTAGCAATATTCAAATCAAAGACGAATGATAGACCTATAAGATATATTATGGCGAGAAAGATTGTCTAGCACGACAAACGAAATTCTCTGAAGGTTAACCAGATTAACTGACAGACACCTAAAGTGGATCGGAGGGTACAACTGCCAAAATACTGTGATAATAACAACAAAGATGGAGACATTAGTCGTACAGCAAATAATGTAAATAATTAATTGAACTATGACCCCGACCGCACATTCTAGCATGAATTCGACATACTTCCGTTAAAGAGATAAGGTTAGCAAAGTGAAAAAAGTTTTCCATGCAAAACTTTCTATGCTTACAGTACATCTGTCTAAAACTTAGACGAAAATCTGCTCTAAAAGAGACGAAGAGTTGGAGCCATTAACCGTCACCAACCAACGCCGGTCTTCCTTACTAATGGGATCAGCATTTTTTTTTAATGATATCTAATTTACACTATTTATATTCGGACAATTGTTCTCACCTTTGTTTTGTTATCACACTGTTTCGACCGTTGTGCACTCCGGCCTTCATAAGGTGTATATCGATGTAGATAACCCCTGGGGAATTCTGAACTGAATCATTTATTTAATCTACGGGGGTAGACTGTTCCCGTTCTACTTCTCATGTCTAGGGATATTGTTTAGCCTTCTGGATTAAAGCGTTGGTTCGTGAACTTTGTGACATAGTAATTTGAGTTCAATTCTTAGGCCGGGCAGTCTGTACTTGGCATCGGTAGAAACGGGCCGAGCATTAACTAAGCAGTATAAAAAAGAAATAAAAAAAATAATTAGACAAGCTATCCCTAGACATGGGCAGTGGAACGAGAACACTCGTAGATTGAATAAAGAGTTCAGTTTGGAATTCCCTGTAGGTTATCCAGATCGATATACCCCTGATGAAACCCATACAGCACAACATCCAAAATGTTGTGATAACAACAAAGATGAGGACAATAGTCTGAATATAAATAGTGTGAATAATGATAGTTCTTCAGACCAGAAATTCAAACAGAAATTAATTTAGTATAACACAAATCCGAATAAGACGATATTAGTGTAATAATATTACTCTAGTTTCCCCAAATGAGGATAATCTGGGATGCAGTGCGTCCCCGCTCGATTGGCTTAGAAGACCTATGGAATCAATTGATCTGAGCATTATTTTTTATTTAAAGCCAGTGGCGTTTTATGACTGCAAGTAAATTCAGGACAACTTCAAAAGTTAAACTTTACTAAGAACTATTAGGTTGGTGCAAAAATAATGTCGTTTTTTGACGTTAAAAATACGTAAAAAAAAAACAAAAAAAAAACGACATTATTTTTGCACCAACCTAATACAAAGGACAGGAAATTATGCCTAGCCATTATGACCCACGTCCTGAAGGGACACCGCGTATAGAAAAATATTGATGCATGTTCGAGGTAAATCAAAATTATTAGGTTGGTGCAAAAATAATATCGTTTTTTGATGTATTTTTTAACGTCAAAAAACGATATTATTTTTGCACCAAATTAATAATATAAGTATTCATATTATGAAGTAGATAAACGTAAATTTTGTGTAATAGATTTGTTTACATTCATAATGATATATATATTAGTGGTAGACTCTCCTGCCGTATGAGGATCAAGCAGCTCAGTTCCTAGTAACTGACAGCCCAGACACCAGCACATATTAGGTTGGTGCAAAAATAATGACGTAATAATGTCGTTTTTTGACGTATTTTTTAATGTCAAAAACGACATTATTACATCATTATTTTTGCACCAACCTAATAATATGATTTGATTATAGTGATCAATGCTTTGTGCAGAACCAACCACACTTTTTGAAGGGTCGAATACAGAGACCTGGTTCACTATATGCCACTAGGTCCCCAAACGACCATCTGCAGGTTTTGAATTCAGAGTTGTCCTTCTCTTAGACCAGTTGCCATCCAAGGCTATAGAACTCAGTCTGTCCTGCTATTTACTCATATCTGGAGTGAGAAGAAGATTATCCTTTTCCAAGGGTATTACCACGTAAGTGAATATAATGGATTAGACTGGAACGCTAACTCGGCTCTCCGATCCTTCAGTTTGAGCCGCTATGCACTTGGGCAGCAATTCTTTTATAAAAGTTTTGTTAAAAACGGCTGGCAAGGTACTGCTGTTAAGTTTTGCGTTGAATTTTTTAAAAATTGTGTTCTTATAATTTTTTTCTTTTAGGCCAGTAAATGTTGTTTAATACTGTTTATTATAAACAGACCATTTACTTTAATATTTGTATCTATAAAAAGAATGTTAAACGTAAAAATGTCATATATATATATATATATATATATATATATATATATATATATATATATTAGTACAGATAATCGATCTGTTGGTATATAATCCGGGTGGATCCTAGTAATATTAATTATTAAAACTGATCCAGAGAGAGCTCGATGTGTTTAATATAACAGAGCATAAGTATTTTTTTTTTTTTACAGCTAAGGGGCTGATGATAGCCGCGTACAGAACGGCTTGAAATAGACTATCCCCATGTTGAGGTAATTTTTGTTTTTTTGGTGTAAAATAAATATTATATATATATACACACTGGGTGTAACAGCATATTAGTACGTCCCACAAAATGTTTAATATCTAAAAATTACTAAACTAATTGAATTTCTTTTTACAGGTTTGCAGATTACATGTTTAGTCGTAAGAATCACTGAAAAAACTTTTGAGTTCTTCAGCTAGAAAGAGAAAAGGTTAAAATCGTTTTGTGTCAGTCCCACTATGTCTCCCCAAATGAGCAATGGTGAGAGGAAAAAAGATCTTTCAGGTCTTCAGTAATGGTATCAACATTCATACTCTGGCCTCCACCCTCAAAGTTTATTCAAGAACTATCAGGAGAAGAGCGAATAAGTTTAAAAAAGAGGGAACAGTAGAGAAGAAAACTGGATCAGGAAGTCACAACAGCAAGAGGGATCATCATTTCAACTTAGATCTGTCTACATTCTTATTCTTCAAAGACCAATAGTGTTATAAAAGCCTCGGAGAATTCCAGTAAGATATCTTTAATCATTTCTAAGATACAACGGTCCAAAGCTTATTCTAACAAGTGGACAATTTTTCTGTTACACTATTTTGAAAATTGTCCTGTTACACGCAGTACATACATACATATATGTGTGTGTATGTGTGTATACAGACACGTGTACACGCACAAAACAAAATTGTATTTTTGGTATGTCTGTGGAATTGGCTGAATAGACACAGAATCAGGAATTTTATAAATGCTACTACTTTGAAATGAGTTGAGTATCTACGTTATTCTGTTTGTGAAAATTCTTTAATGCGTTTTCCAGGGTTTTATTGAAAGAGAACCAGTAGACATAATTTGGGGAAATAGTCAATCAAATGCCGTATTTACCCCCTAGGGAAGTAGAGTTGAACCAGTCGAGGGCGAATTCGATATTGATTTCCTTCTGACTCGTCACTCGCGCGACTCCGCCAACAAATCAGAGTTAAAATTTTGGTCATTGTGTTTTCCAATGAAATCGATCAAACTCAATTGAAGAGGAAATCGCTCGGCCCGAAACAGTCCGCTTATTCCTGCTCAATCGGTAAAGGCAGTGCTTGTTTCATACACAGGTTTTAAAATCCTCTCTGCTGTCGGATTAAATAACTGGAAATGATTATTGGGAGAATGTCTGGTGAATGTGGTGGCTACACCCTTCGTTGAAAGTCTCTAGAATGCTTCTCAAGCTAATTCAGCGGAAACTGTGGCCAATGACATTGCATTTTTTTTTTTTTTTTTTTTTTTAGTGTAACCCATTATTACTGGGGTACATGGAGTCTATAAAAGTGTCAGGAAGCAGCTCAACATACCTGCCACCTCTATTGGGTACCTTACACAATCATCTTTGTACCTCTATTGGGTACCTTACACAATCATCTTTGTATAAACTATAAAACCTTTAATTATCTGCATTGTAAATTAACCTTTTTTAAAGTATATGTTCAGCTTATCTATATATAAAATTCTGTGACTTCCGTTAGTACGTCCATGAAACCCTCAAAATAGCCACACATTGACCGATCAAAACTAAAGTTTCGTGCTAAATGCAAACAGGTAAGGGGGCTACAAAATACAGTTGTGGTGCGTAGCCTTGTTCAACAAATTTTCATTAAGTTTTTTGGAAAAATTTATTTCATATACAAAATACTCCCACTATTAAAAAAAAAAACAGACAATTTACTGATTAAAATAACAAATGCTTATTTAATAAAAATACAATATTGATTTTTGCATATCTTTTCTTTAAGTTTTTACATATACAAGAATCCATTTTTACAGTTCGCCTTGTGAAATAGGGTTTTTGTGAAAGTATCTTCGAAACAAATCAGCTTATTCAGATTTCAGCGATTGGTTTGCGAAATTGAACGAAACGTAGACTTTATAAATTTTGCCAAAAAATGTAAGTGATAAATTTAACAATAATAAATACTGTGAAATATCAAAACAATTGTCCAAAATTGTCCAAAAATTCTAGTTATTACAAACAGCAAGAAAGAGCGGTTCTGTATTAATGTATTCGCACATCAAAATATATTATATATTCTTACAGAATCTCCATTATTCACGAGAATCGCCATTGTATCCATTTAACGTTTCACAGAGAACCCACGATGCTTTTGCTTGTCATTTCTCTTATTCAATTTAATAAAGAAAATTCAGAATATCACTTAAATTTGAAGGAATGAAATCTATATATAAAATTCTGTGATTTCCGTTAGTCTGTCCGTCACACCTAAAAGAGCCATACATTTACCGATCAAAACCAAATTTTGGGGAGAAGTGCAAACACGTAAGGGTTACAAGGTACAGTTGGTTTTACTGGGGTACGTAGCTTAGTACAATAAATTTTCATTAATTATTTTGGAAAAGTTAAGTTCTTATTTAACAAAAATACCCCCACTATTTTAAAAACAATTTGAAGATTAAAATAACAAATACTTATTTAATAAAAATGTTATAGTGTTTTTTGTATATCTAAGTTTTTATATATACCAGAATCCAGTTTCCAGTTCGCCTTGTGTTTGCGAGAACTAGAAACAAATCACAAGGCAAAACTTTTCAAAAATTTGGAAATAGGCTCCAGAAAGAAATATTTACGCATTGCCAGTTGTATGTTGCATGCTCAAGAGTAAGAAATCTTAAGAATTTATGCTTTGCTGTTAAAAAAGGAAAAAGAAATTTTCTTAAAAAATATTGTTTACCATGACGTCATATAAAATTAGATTTAATTAAAGAAATTATTAAACCCCGAAGTTCGGTTTTTGTCAAAGTATGTTTTCAAACAAATCAACTTATTCAGATTTCATCGATTGGTTTGCGAATTTGAACGAAATGTAGTGTTTGTAAATCTCGACAAAAATGTTAGCGGTAACTTCAACATTACTAAATACTGTAAGGATTTCAACATGCGTTAGCCTGTTGCAGAAATATTCTAGTATTTTAAATTACAGTTAGTTTTTAATCCATTTTCAGCGAATTCGATTCTCAGGGAGCTAACAGCGTGGATAACCTTTGCCTCATGTCAACTTGAGATCAGTAAAATGCACTAAGACGCTAAAAGTCATGGAATTGACAGTACGTAAATACAATGACAGGGGATGACATTATATTTTGGCCGCATGGAAATGTTCGCTGGCTAAGTTGCACACGGAAATGGGAAGTGATTTATCGGAATTCAAACAGCATGAACGAGCGTGCATAACAGATATGATTTTTCCAATTCTTAAATTTTAGGAACATTTGGTACCCTTCGATCTGTGGTGTCACGTGTACAGCAGAAATCCCAGGGGGATAGGCATTACCGCAAAACGTGTACAGGGCAGTGCTCGCCACCTTTAATAAATGTGATCGGAGGCGTCTGGTTAGAATTGTTTGCGTCGATAGACAAGCAACACTGACTCAAACCTTAAATGCAAGAGCAACCAAACACATATCCAGTTGGTCAGTAGGGTGTTTTTTTTTTTTTTAAATCTTCCACTGGGTATGGGAGGAAAAGGCTAACTAGGATTAGCCCGTTAATACTTCTTTTTATGTGCCATGTCCTTTCAGGATGTAGGCGATCATGGATCTCCACAAATTTCTTTTCTCTGCTCCCTCCTCCAGACCACGTTCTGTTATCCACTTGCTTAAGCCCACCAGGTATGACGCGCCTTGTTTTCCCTTGTCTCTCTTACCCTCTATTCGACCCGTGAGCACCACCCCTGGGCTCGTAACGTTTCGGGCTGATTTTAATGAAGTAATTAATATATATGTGTGTGTGTGTGTGTGTAGATAGAACTTCCGGAATAAATCATCGATATCGAGACATATGTATAAGTCTACCCCCATTTGATCATCGATATTTGTCACATATCGCTCGACTTATACACGATTATATACGATAAATACTCTTTCATCCATAGTACAATATCGCATGTATTTGAATAAGTAATTAATTTTTCATTTTGCTTGTCAACATGGATACTCTGTCATTTTGTGGCTTTTGATTCCATTCATTTTCCTACTGTTTTGAAACTTACGGCCTTATGTTAAAACATCGGTTCCCACACGATCACCGAAGTTAAGCAACGTTAAGCCTAGATGGGTGATTACATAGGAATACTAAGTACTATAAGCTTAGATGCGCAGGAGGTGTAATGGATAATGGCTCGAAATTGTTAAGAGAACTGAGTTTCAATTCCAGTTGGGTTCGTTATATTAACTTAAGAGCAAATACCACAGGGAAAAGTATGAATCCACTTCTCCCTCCAGATATGGGTTAATTAATAATATGTGTATCTCTAAAACCATTATTATCTCCAACTCCACAAAAAAGAAGAAAAGATTATAATGATTTGTTCTAAACTTAAAGAAGTTAAGATTGTAGTGATCGGAGAAACATCCTCATGGGAGTCTGCTCCACAAAATAGCAGTTTTTGAGAAGAGGCTGTTCATATTCTTCTTAGCAATGAAATATGAAGGTTGAGGGAGGTTGATTCGACGCAGTGTACGCGGCATGGCAGGTCTTAGCTGTAGAGAACTGAACTGGTAGAGGTAAGGAATGTAGTCCGCCAGAACCTTTTCCATGAGAATAACAATAGAGTATTAATGAGTGTGCGATGTTGCGTCTGTGAGAAAGTGGTTGTAGAGTAGAAAATATTTCATCATCCATAAGGCCGCGTAAATCTTTAATCTGACTCTTGTAAAAAGAGTATTTTTGTCTGCAGGGAAATAATTTTGTTTTTGACTGAAAATTTGTTTAAAATTTGTTCGAGAAATATGGATTATCGGCGATCAAGAATCAATAAAGACATTCATATTCACAATTATTATTTTATAAATCTATTTTTTTTTTATTTAACGCTCATTCTTGTAGCATTTATGTGAACTAGTATATTTTAAATTAGATTTATGATTGCATTGTTTTGATAGTAGATGACGTAATATCAATGGCGCGGTTTAAGGAATAAACAGCAAAAAGTAGAAAAACACAAAAGAAAAAAGTAGAAAGGCAAAGAAAAAAGAAAAAGACAGTAAAAAGGAAAAGAAAAAGATAAAGTAAAAGAAAGAAAAAAAGAAAAGCGAGAAAAAGAATAAAAAGGAAAAGAAACAAAAAGACAAAAAGGAAGAAAACGAAGAAAAAAATAAAAATAAAAGAAATAAAGCCGAAAGAAGAAAAAGAAGAAAAAGAATAAGAAAAAGAAAAGAGAAAAATTAAAAATTAAAGGAAAAAATGATCAGCCAAAAAAAAAAAAAAAAAAAGTAAAAAAGAAAGTAAAAAGGAAAAAAAAAAAAAAAACGAAAAACGGAGAGAAACAGTTTGAAAACGAAACGAAAACGGTGAATACAAATAATTTTGCAAATAACTTCAGGAGATCGTGATCGTTCAGTCCGTGAGTCACACAAAACTCGGAACTGATGATGTACAGTGAACAGTGGGAAGAGGCAGAAGAGGGTCATGATTATCCCAAATGGCCGGAGTCTTGTCGCCATGAATCATAATTCAACTCTTGAGGAATCAATGCCAAAAGCGACGCCAATTCAAGGGCGCCATTGCAAAACAAAGATAAAAAAAACAACAAAAAAAACAACAAAAAACAAAACCAAAAAAAGACACCATTGATGTAGGCGTGTTTATCCAATGAGCGATTTTTTTTTTGTCGGTTCAACAGATGTACGATGTGGGCACAAGGGAGACAGATTGTAAGCACGAGAAATGAAATCGACAAAGAGATTCTACATATCAGCCGAGTCTGCTTCTGTTCATTTAGAACCATCATCTTTGACAGAGGCACGAAACCACATCTCCCTGCATTCTTTTGTTTGAAGTAACGTGGAAATATCAACATCTTGATTATGTCGCTATTTTCTATTATTATGCGCTATGAATGTTACAAAATGTTCACCTAATAAAGGCCAATGAGCCACTCAAGGTAGAGAGTAACTAAATGAGGTTGTTGCATGGACATATGGGGGGTGGATTAAGTGCAAATTATGAGGATATGTAGGATAGGTAATGGTTGGTCATTACTTATTATGTAATGCTAACACAACTGCCATTATATTTTTAATCATTTCACCACAAGCAAGGCAATATAGCCACTAAGACGCAAGCGGAGGGGGAGGTAACGAGTATTAGAAAAAGAAAACATTACTAAGGAGAACAATAAAGGAACAAGAATTAAGAAGACAGATGATAACGAGGTTAGTGCAGTTGGTCTCTAACAGGATACATGTAGGTTAAAACATTCATTGATAGTTCTTAGAAGCTACTACAGAATATGCTGAACACTATTAAAAAGAAACTACCATACACTTGTACAGTAATCTGCTGATGGGTCAGATTCATAGCATGAAGCGATCAAATCGAATAAACTCGAAACGTGTCTTGAGACGAAATGACACGATTATTAAGATGCAAAAGAGATGTCCTTTGGTTCAGGTGAAGATAGTTTTTTGGCGGTTGACGCCTATGAAGACACAAGGAATACAGTATACGTTTAACAGCAAGTTGACTGATGGGTTTAGAAGCACCAGTGTTGAATTCAAATATGCTCTGATGAAATGTCTCCTCCTCCCCCCAATTTGTATGATTCTCGTCTCAGTCTCTGATGGCGTAATTATTGCATCACCTGGAGGTGCTTGCAGTTTACAAGGACCACTGATTTTTGTCACCCAATGAAAATCTCAATCATTTGTCATGGGATAGAGTGAATTCTGATAATGTTCACCTTGTACAAGGGCCACCCGAGATAGAGGTTTACAGATTAAGCGGCATTGTATATAGAGATATGTATGGGTCAATCCTAGACTTGAATAGGTTAAGATTGTAATGATCGGGAAACATCCTCTTGGAAGTCGATTCTACGAAGCAGTGGCTCATCCGAAGAAGCTGCTCGAGTGGAACGTACATCTCACAAATGGAATGAGGGTGGTTCGCTACATTGTGCGTGGCTTGGGGCGTTTTGGTCGTGAAGGTCAGAACTAGTGCAACTAAGGAATGTAGTTCGTATGAGAACTTTCCATGGAAATAGCGAGAGAGAAGCGAGTGGCTTGCAACGTTTCATCTGTGGAAAGGGTTGCAGGATGGTAAATAATTTACCACCAACAAAGGCCGCGGAGACGATTTTGGATTCTATCGAGAGTGGAAAGTGAAGACTGAGCTACTCCTGTCCATACATAACAGCAGTAGTCAACTTTCGGCCTAAATTGTCTCTTGTAAACGTAGAGGATAGCAAGAGGAGTCAGGTACTTATTGGAAAAGTATTGGGAACCGGCCATATGTACGGGTTCCACTTGAGGTCTAGGTTGAGATTAAGTCCCAAGAGACACTCAAGGTACGTAGTCTCCTTGAGAGAACATCTGATCATCCTGAGAGGTGGAAATTTGAGGCCATCCTAACAATGATCCTGTGATCAAACGGTGTGATATTCCGTCTACCTTCAATTTTTGGCAATTCACTTGTAAGAAATAATAGCCAAGATAATTTAACAGATCTCAAAATATGATTATATATATATATATATATATATATATATATACTTGGATGAGTATCGCTGCGGAACTGAGTGAGTAGCACGCTATATCGAGTCTAGTTTGTGTCTTCTTCGTCATCGAATCCCGTGGTACAGTTGGTATGACGTTGGCGTTGTATCGAATCGGTCCGGTTCGATTCTCGGTAGTGGATGCACACTGCTGATGAGTCCCAAATAGGACGAAACGGCCCTCCAGTGCTTTCTGCATTCTGTTGAGGATTCTTCTAGACTCATTGCTATATATATATATTGAATAAATTACAGGCATTATGTCGGCTAATTTTTTAAGAAAATCCGTTCATACACACGAATAACCTTCCGTGAATTGATGCTAAAGGATAAGAGAAATGTGTCCGTGACCTTGACATTATAACAGAGTGAAAAAAATTCTATAAGGGATAGTTTTTTTTCACTTTCTAATGAACGCTCAGCACACTGTCAACCGTTTTGCATTTAAAAGCATAATGAAAAAAAAAATACGGTAATGTATAACAACGCACAACTTTGTATAAACATTTATATTAGTGAACAACATATAGTTTTGTACTACTTGTACCCCTGAAGATGATCTTGGAAAAAGATCGAAAGTACTTAGGAAATGAAAATAAAAGAAATTTAAACAGCTATAGCACATTTCTCTCATCCTTTAACATCAATACACAGATGGTTATTCGTGTGTATGAGCGTATTTTGTTAAAAATTAGCAGACATAATGTCTAATTTATTCAATACAAAGTGGAAAAGCTTTCTCAATGGCATTTCGTCTTCGGGTGCTCCGTTGAAAACGCCAATCTATCACACGAAGGCAAAAGGTGTTGTCATTAAAAACGTTTTCCCACTTTGTCTCAATATATATATATATATATTACACATATATATATATATATATATACATAAATTCAGAAAATTCATATGAAATATCGAAAAAGTAAATAAAAAAAAATAATAAAAAAATAGACAATTAAATAAACTCAAACGTACATTCACGCAATTATATATATAAGACAAAATGAGTAAAATTTATCTTAGCTATCCTCAGAGGACGAAATGCGCTAAGATAAGAAATCTCAGTAGAGACGATAAATTTTTAGCACCTCCGCGTGTATCATGTCTGGCACTGAATGTCATTTTAGTGACAAAGATTTTGTAGGTCCACTTTTTTCAGGCCTGCTTTAAAATCAGCATTCAAAATCCTGGATTTTTATTTGAACTTGAATCACAACCCCAAGCACCAACTTTTTTTGCGAGGGGTGTGTCCCGTTTTCATACGCAGCCGTTGAAGTAGCAAGTAGAGTTTTAAAGACAAACACTAAGTGATGAAATATTACAGTAGGCCGTATATGACAAAATATTCGCGACTGCATGCTCTGGATCGAAATCACTTTTCACCACTGTTTAGCAACTCATTCTTTGCCTTTCTTTCATATTTTTTTCATTTCCTTTTTGTCTATTTTTCTCGTTTGCCCTTTGTCTTTTTCGTCGTTATTTTTATTCATTTTCTTTTCCTTCTTTTTCTCTTCATTTCTTTTATCTTCCTCTTTATTTTTCCATGACTCCTTACTTTTTCCTTTTCTTCGTCGTTCTAACTTTTCTATATTTCACTTTCTTTTTCTCCCTTTCCCCTTCATTTTTTCACTTTCCATTTCTTTTCTTTCTTTCGTATTCTCATTTCTTTTTCTTCCCCTCTTTCTTGCTTCAATGTTTGTTTCCTTCTCTCTCTCTCTCTGTATATCTTTCACGTTCTTTCTCCTTTTTCTCTCCATGTACCACGCATGCGCAGATAATCTAATAAATAGTTAATTACCCGCCTCCGCACACACTGAGTTCAACTTACACAAAATCAGAAAAACAGTTAATTGCAGTCTGTTGAACATGTTCATACAATGAGTCGATTATGGAAGGTTGATTGTGAACAAAAGTTGTATTTGTGGAGGACGACCTACTAATGATGTCTTTCCTCTAAAAAAAAAAAAAAAAAAAAAAAAAAAAATATATATATATGTATCTATTTAAACGCACACGAAAAACATAAAAGTGGCGTCGACAAAAGACAAAATATAAATGTCAGCCGACGTCCAGGTTACATCTGTTACCTGACTGACTTTCTGATGCACAATTTGCATGTAACGTAAGATTTCAGAGTAAACCGCAATTTGACTCCCCTTACGCAGCACCGTAAAACTGAAAGGCATATCTGTTTATATTGTCAAGAGTAAAAAAAAAACAAAAAAACAAAAAACAAGCAGGATTTGTTGTTTGCTGGTAAGGTCACCAATTAATGGCTTACTCCAGACAGTGTAAGTATTTTTTAAACTAATGTTCACACAACAGAAGGTCCAAGAGCCTTTCAAGTGAGAATGAATGAGGTGTGGGAAATGAAAGTAGTAGGAGGAAGCAGGAAATTATTATAATGATATGGAAGCTAGATAAGGATTTATTTCTTTTATATTTTTACTAAAATTCACCCATTATAAGGCACAAAAGCCACTCACTGCGATACAAGAGCACATATCACATTTAGTACTCTTTTCCTTGTTTCTAGCGAAGTTTGTTCTATTTCTGAAAACTTTGCTTAGCTTTTGAAATGCATCTTTGGCTATCTCAATGTGACTTCGGATTTCAGTGTCACATCTTCTGTTAAAACACTTCCCAGATATTTAATTTTTTTTTGTACTTGTTTGATTTTGGTATCTCCAATTTGTAATCTGCATTTTGGGCTCATTCATTTGCTACCAATTTTGCAATCCGTCTTCTTGTAGATCATGTTTAATTCTTTTCTTATCGCTTTCCTTCACTACCTTCTGTAGGAGTTTTTGTAGTTTTCTGTGTTACCAACACTGTATCATCTGCATATCCTATTTTGTTAAGATTGTAGCCTTGAATAATGAGCACTAGTTCTTGCTGAATATTGAATAAGTAATTAATTTATAAGACATTTTACAATAACGTCGACATTCTCAACACAAACGTACACTCACAATTGTTATTTTTGTGGGATGGTTCTGTTGTACTTGATATAAAAGGACAGAAAATAAAATTGAATCCAACTGAAGAACGATGCCGAATAAAAGCTGTTGACGGTATACATATGCTAGGGTGTAGAAGATGTAATGATAATATTTGAAAAGGTTTTCGGCCATCGCGTGTGATATAATAGCAATCATATCAGTGTATCTTCTGTTTTTCGTTTTTAGATGAAATCATATACATTTCTCAGAATTTAAAGAGGAACCCCGGAGAGGGGTAAAGAGGAACTTTATTACAGAGTAGGGAGTTCGATCATCGCCGAGTGCCCTATACAAAATTGGACGTTTAATAAACCTACAAGGATTGACATGTCGAAAAAAAAAAAAAAAAACAAAAAAAAAAAAAAACAACCAAATTAACCTAACATTACTACAGAGGAGTGAGTTTGATGCTCACTAGGTGTCCTATACAAAATTCGACATTAAATAACCCTATAAGGATTGACATGTCACCCCCCCCAAAAAAAAACTAACCTAATATCACAACAGAGTAGAGAGTTTGATACTCACTAGGTGCCCTATACAAAATTCGCCATTAAATAACCTTACAAGAATTGACATGTCATAAAATCAGCCAAACTAACCTAACATTACCACAGTATAATGAGTTTGATACTCACTGGGTGCCCTATACAAAGTTTGGCGTTAAATAACTCAACCAGCATTGATATGTCGTAAAAATAATCAATCTAGCTTAAAATCTTAATTTCCAGTGACAATGACCCAGCTCTATCTACATTTAGTTTTTAATATATTAATTAATTTTTATTTTTTATTTTTCTGAGAAACAAATATACAAGAAATAATTATAAGAAATGATGTTGGAAAAAAAAAAAAAAAAAAAAAAAAATCAAGGGCTTTTTTCTGCGGATTACATTTTATTATAATAAACAATATATATTCTTTCTTTTGCATAATCTGGAATGCACTAGATCTGATCATTGAATGAAAAAAATTATCAGAAGCCTGTAATTTTAAAATTTGAAATTTAGAGGTCTTTGCAGTTTCAATATTTGAAATTTATTTTAACTAAAGCCCCTCAAAATCAGGGACAGTTACCCAACAATACTGTGAGACTCGGCTCTCTAGCCTTGGTTGGCAGACAGTCTATAATAAAGAGAAACTTTGCATTAAAATTCCTTAATGTCATTGGGAAAGACATGGATCGAGCTATGGGTTATTACCACGCGACAAGCGATAAAACCAAGAGATGCAGTGGTAGTTGTATGGCTATATCTCTCCGGGTACATTCCAGCACAGGGAATTTAGTGAAACTTGCAATAGAGGCTCAGTGACTTTTTTCACTAACTATTCACCCAATATAAAGCCCAATAGGCACTCAAGGTAGAGAGTTAATGAATGAGGCTGTTGTATGAACGTAAGTGGAGGAGGTGATAAATGAGGATGTTTTAAAGAGTATAGGACCTATAAAGAACCTGTTACTAACAATTAGAAAGGGAGAGATTAATTATTTGGGATAGGTAAAGCTTAAAGAATTTAATATTCACATGGGGCATCAAAAGAAGAAACAAGGAAAAGCAGCAGTTTGAGCAACTGTATGCAGAATCAAGTTCTACAAAAAGAGAGAGGATTCATTGTGGAGGAAAAAGAACTACAAAAGAGGAAGCTATGGAGGACCATGATCATTGACGTTCTAGAGGGAAATGTTGTTAAGAAAAAACAGAGGAAGTTGTGGAGTACTCTGATCCGTCGAGTCCTGAAAGAGAAAGAAAGAAACTACTTAGCAAGTTTTATTAAATGGATGGAGGAAAATATTTATCAGAACGAATAGGCTCATAAAACAGTTGCTGAAAGCGAGTCAGGACAGAAAGCTGTGGAGAGTCATGATCACTTGCACTCTGAAGGGATATTTTACATAGAAAGAGAGAACCTATTTGGCCGGTTCGTGTAAATGGATGGAGAAATACGTACTGTAGCGGAAAAACAATTTACACAGAGATAAATTAAATCCAAATTTACACAAGTATTGGAAAACATATCTCTAACTACACACCAATTTTCGTCTAGCTAAGTTACACACCGCACTCTACTCAAAACAAATAAAAAAAAATATCAGACTGCTAGCCTTTATTGAGGGGAATCTCATGCTTTCAACTACGTCTGCGCGTTTCCCTTATATAGGCTATAAGAACCCGGACAGTAGCTCACAACAGAAAGCGGAGAAAGAATTCACACACGACTGATTGCCCGTCCGACCATTAGGCTTTGTAAACGACCTTCTGTAAACACAGAAAATGAACGGACGCTATCAAAGCGATATCACAAAGGGATAACTACCAAGCAGTCAGCCAGAGTTAAGCACACTCCTTTTTCATACTCCCACTTCACACCTAGTAGACAGCACATTTAACCCGCTACAGTATACCGCTTACCAGAGATATTTTTATAATTTGTATATAAAAAAAAAATAAATCTTTGGTCATTTATCTAAAGAAGCGTCCAAATTCGTTTCTTCTACTCCAAGCATCGTCTAACCTCGAGATCATCAGTACCATAGAAACGAAGAGAAAACAAAATAAATAAATAAAATAGGACATTGTAGAGTAGAGAGTCAATCACCCACGCGAGAGAGAGAGAGAGAGAGAGAGAGATTACTGAATAAAGTTTATTTTTCATTTGTTAGCAATCAGATAAATATATTCCCAGCACACACAAATTAGAATGCCATGTAGCACGGATACGCACATGATTCATTCTTCTTTTCGTCAGTAATATACAGAAAAAATGATTCCAGTCAAGACCAAACATAAGCTTAGGCCTTTATTTAATATTCATATTTTTTGAATCAATTTCGAAAGATTCTTTCCTACGCTGTGTACTATTTTTCTGAGATAGTGTCAATAAAAAAAAAGAAATGATTTTCTTTTATTGATTCGTGTTAAAAGGTCAAATCATGTCTAAGCAAGTGAATGAGACTAATTTCTGTCCATCAATACAAACAGATATTCAAGTGGGAATTCAAATTTGAACGCTGACCCAATTCATTACTTCCTGACCTGTTCTTCTCCAAAGATGCAAAAGTGGAATTGACGTTGGCGAAAAGGAGCAATATTTCTTCGTCTTTTTTTTTTGACTGAACATCGAGGCAGTTTCGCTTTTAAAGATGACCAAGTGAGATTTTTAACTTTCTCTTCGTCGATTCAAAATGAAGAGCTAAATTTAAAAACACCACTTGAGACGTCGCTTAATATTTGTCTTAATGTGTAAACATGTCCGTGAGACCTGGGTCACTTACCGGAGACGGATGAAAATGCTGGAACGATTTCATTATCTGTATCTTCGTCGTATATTGTGTATCCGGTGGCAAATGCATGCGGCCGATATTAATTTTCTCGAACGATGGCCAGTCCTCCTATATGGCAGTGAATGCAATATCCTCACATATGAAGAAGAGAAATGCGGTTCTACAGAAGAATGCCGAGAATACCATCGACTGAAAATGTGAGCAAAAGCGAAGTTTTAGAAAATTGGAAACAAGGACATATTTAAAATCTGGAAATAGCTGGCATGAATTTCCCCGAGCGATGGCCAGTACTCCTATATGATAGTAAATTCTGGGTAATATCCTCACACATGGAGAGACTTGAAATAACAGAAATGCGGTTCTACAGAAGGTTGCTAAGAATACTATGGCTAAAAGTGTGAGCAAGAAGTTTTAGAAAAAATGGAAACAAGGAAGACACATTTAAAATCAGGAAGAGACAGTTGAAATATCTAGGGTACATAAAGAAAGAGGGCTTGGAAAATGTGATACTCACAAGACAGATTTGAAGGGAAGAGGGACAGAGGAAAACAATGCATAGCCTGCTTATTGAGCTTGATTAAATGGATGGCGGAACAAGGTGAATAATAAGATTAGGAGAAAGACAAAATTTATTAAGAGTTACAATGGACAGGAAGAGCGATGATCGCCTACGTCCTGAAGGGGCACGGCACATAAAAGAAAATGAGCTTGATTTAATGGATGGCGGAACAAGGTTTAGGAGAAATAATAGAAAGTCAAAATTTATTAAGAGCTACGAAGGACATGAAATTGTGGAGAGCCATGATTACCTATGTCCTAAAGGGACACGGCATGTAGAAGAAGAAAGTACTTCAGCGACGGTTACGATGGATTTGTTATGTGGTTAGGACGAAAGACAACAGGATCTCTAAACAGTTTCTATACGATGAACTGGCTGAAGGAAAAGTATGAGCGCACGATAAAGATATCTAGAGGTTGGATCAAAAACACGCCGAAGAAGGCCAACGTCATGCAAAATGAATGGAGAAACATGACTCAAGATCATTTGTCCTGGAGTAAAACAGTGAACAGTTAAAACAGTGAACGAAGAAAACAGTGAACAATTAAAACAGTTAAACCAATTAAAATTGTGTTGCACATGAAAAACTCAAGAGGGATGATCGTAAGGGTCTTGATGTTAATTTCCCTGAAAGTTTTTCTAAAAAATCTGACAATGTTGCCTAAAGCATCAAAAACACTACAAAGAGATTTTGATCGATTTGTTTTTTACGGCTTATCGACACCTTGTGTTATTTAAAGCCGCATCATATTTTGGATTGTAAGATCAATTTCTTTGCGAGTGAATAATAATTTCTTGAGAATAACAATGGTTTTTAACAAAGTCCTATTTAACCCATAGCTGGGGGAGGGGACGATTCATACCTTTGCCAATACTATTTACGCGTAAGTAAATGTAATGAACCAGAGTGAAATTCAAACATATAGACAGTCGTCATCCATTATACGTTATGCGTCATTTATATAACGATTACTGCAAAAGACAATCGTCGTTGCCACATTTGCGCAAGACGATGTAAGACCCTAGCAGGAGTAAAAGTAACAGCCGTCATATAGAATTGTTTTGTACTTGGTCCGCCATCCATTGACTCAATTTTGTCAAGTAAATTACTCGCTGTTTCTGCCTGCTTCTCTTGCCTTCATTATGCCCTATGAGTGCTTAATTCTCCAGGTTCTCTTTCCTCCTTATATCTCTAAAATGTCCTGCTGTATCTTTCTAATTCTAAGTATAAGTGACTTACAGGTATATCACATCGAAAAACCGGTTCCTGTAAGATCACCGAAGTTAAGTAATGTCGAGCCTGGTCAGTACCTAGATATAGGATGCTTGGCAATATCAGGTTCTGTAAGATTGGATGTGCAGGTGGTGTAATGGATAACGGCTCAGAATTAAAATCGGAGAGCCGAGTTCCAATTCCCGTTGGGTTCGTTATATTCACTCACGCTCAAATACGTCTGGGAAATAATCTACCTTTGCCAGCTATGTAGGACTTGTATCAGGAAGTCATTATCTTAAAAAAAAGATTCTAAAAATATTTTCTGGCTTTAAATAAGCCACAAAAGGTTGATAGGCCGTAAAAAACAAATTTTTTTTTTTTAGACTTCCTCGCTGTTTAAAATGTTCCGTGTATGTTATTCTTAACATCAGTAGATAGAAGCAGATCAACATTTCTTCAAGTTTATTGTTCAGTGAGGAGATTGTCTAACATTTGTTGCCATATAGGGGATTAAATATTATATAGCAGTTTCTATTTTTGTTTCTAAGAGCATTTTCTGATTTCTTAATATTTTTCTTGGTTTCTGAAAGACATTTTTCGCTATTTCTATGCATATTCGGATTTCTGTGCCATATTTTCCGACGTTTGATACTACATTAGCTGTATAGCTAAATTTATATTCCTGCTTGATGTCGACGCCCCCACCAGGTAGCTCATGTTGTCCCCTTTTCTGACGACCATGTATTCAGTGTCCTTGCAATTAATAGTCAGTCATTTCTTCTTGCTTTCCATTACTAACTTCAAACTACTTGGAGTTACTGACCCAGAGTTTATTCGAAGATAACATCATTTTTTCTTGGGAGAGGGGGTAACTAATTGTATGATCTCGAGTGTATTTTTTCCGTTTTCATTCCTTTTCGGCTTCACCCAAAATAGATATATTACTAAATATATACATCGATTTAAATTACAAAACAAAAACTAGAAAACACACACACACACACACACACACACACATACGAGCCCTCCAAAAAACAAACATACGAATAAAATAAAAAAATTTACCTCCTTCAATCGACATAAGAAAATGGCAGGAAGCATTTCAAGCTTAGTATGAGTCAACGTCCGTTCACATTGCAATTTCTGCCATGGTACGTGACACACACTCATAAATATATGGGTAATTATCCGCATCCCCATTCGAACGGAATTTGTTAAAGTAAAAAAAAGAAAGGCCGTGTTTAAAGTGAACTGTTACGTGATATCTGTCCTCTTGTATAGTAGCAAATTCTAGAAAATCTCAAAGATGCTGAGGATACCAAGGACCGAACATGAGCAACGGCGACGTTTTGGAGAAAATGGAAACAAAAAGGAAACTTATACTTAACACCAGGAAGAGAGTGCTGAGATTTCTGGAGCACATAATGAGGAAGGAGGGCTTGGAAAACTCACAGGACAGATTGAGGGACAGAGGAAAGCAGCGCGTAACATGATTAGCTTGAGCAAATGGATGGTAGAACAGGGTTTGGGAGAAATAACAAAAAGACAAGACTTATAAAGAATTGCAATGGACAGGAAGATGTGGAAGGCCATGATGGGCCTACTATTAGGTTGGAGCAAAAACAATGACGTAATAATGTCGTTTTTTGACGTATTTTTTAACGTCAAAAAACGACATTATTACGTCATTATTTTTGCACCAACCTAATACTAAAGGATCACGGTATGTGGCTTCCTTCTGTCTTTTCTAAAAAAATATTCTCATGGCTATTGCTCTGACAAATTTTTTCCCTGGTGCCCAGATTACCTCTGTTTAAGCGTGCTACTAGTTTGGTATCTAGGTCCCACCCTTTTATTGTTGAACTAGTTAAATGCAACTGCCACTTCTACTCAAACAAAGGCGAAAAATGCGAGCAAAGACTCCCGCCTGTGTAACACCCTTCCGTTTACTTGCTTCCCTGATAACTATAATCTTCAAAAATTTAAATGCAACGTCAATCGCCAAATTTTATCTTCTTGAAACCCCGTTCAACTTTTGTCCTTTCATTGGTCCCCACTATACCCAGTCTTTTCTCTCTTCACTCTCTGTAACCCCTGGCATACTAGTGGCATTCCCGCCTTGCTTGGGGTGAAATGTTTATAAAAAAAAGAAAAGAAGGAAGATTAAATATCCCAATACGGAACAAGTAATAAAGATTGTCCAGTTTGCTTGGCCTTTCCCTTTTGGAATGGGGGATGTGCTCCCAAGGGGAAGGCGGTTACGGGCCCTTAGAAATTAACTTAATTTATGCTTGTTGCCCCAACCCCCAAGAAAGGGACACGATCATTAAAATACAACAAATATGTTTCGACATGATCTTGTCAATTCACCGATTTCGTTGGAGAACATGAATCAATATTATAGAATGAATATTAATTGAACAATTTGCGATGAGCATTTCGGATCAAGATTAAGCTAATTAATTTCTTGATCAGTTTTCATTGTAACAATGTTTCAAGCCACGAGGCACATATTTTTATGAGTTTTTTTGTCCACATTGTTTTGTATACAAACGCTCGCACAATTCTTTCATAAATACAGTAAATAATAATAATAATAATAATAAATATATATATATATATATATATATATATATGATTTGCGAAAATTTAAATGCAGTGTCAATCGCTATCTACTGTCCACCTGCTTACTCTCTTTTTCTGCTCAGCATTAATGTTTCTGTTACCAATTCTGGTGATTCCGATTTTATATATATATATATATATATATATACATACACACACAAGTGTTTGGGATCAAATATAGATCGAATTCAGAACACCGCAAATTATACTAACGTTGGCTTCGAAGAATTGGATTCCCGTGATACATGATTGACCAAAGAAAATCAAACAGCACAACAGTAAAAATACTAGATTATCTTTTTTTTTCCACGTTTCAGTTTGTGAGGCTTTAATAAAATTAAAACATTAGACGGAGAAACTTTCCTTATTTGTTCTTTATATGGTGTTATTAAACAAATTCCTTAATTTATTCACTCAAAAGATTACATATATAACAGATACGAATTGTTAAATAAACAATACGTCTTAACTAATATACACACTCAACTATAAGAGTGAATGCCCTAATTAGTGCAAAATCGCACTTATACTGAATTTAATTTGTCACACATTAATTCTACGCTGAACTAAAAAAATATTAAGCAGACTTATTAATAATGACTTCTCAAACCACATTGTAGATGAACAAATAAGACGATTTATCAAAAACTTCATCACACGTCGAATAGAAAAGGTACTTCATCAAAAGACCTTAAATAAATCAAACTCTTATATTGTAACCAGATGCATGCTAACTACAAGCATGAAAAAAATCATAAAAAATCCCATTCCTACCAATATATCTTCCATGGATCCCACTAAAAAAATAAAATTAATCATATATTATAAAAAATACAATACAGTCAGTTTAATTATTCGCAAAATCTCCTCCCCACCAGCTGATGCATTACATAAAACCAACATTACATATCAATTCAAGTGTACCTTGGGAGAATGTGCCTCCGATAGAAAAACAAATATATTGGATATACGACAACTACATTAACAAGACGCCTTACACATGTCTGACCATCCGTCCATTGCGAGACATCTACACCAACATTCCTGTCCGCATTCACAGTATAAAAAATACTGATAGATAACAAATATCCTGCACCAAGAAAATAAATTCAAACTACAGATCCTCGAAGCAATCTGCATTAAAAAATTAAAGTCGACACTGAATAGAATCAGCTACGAATACTGTAGCAATGTTCTGAATTGCCTATAAAAGGAACAGTTTTTCACGCTTTAATGCGCGCATGACCTTGACATTTCAACATAGAAAAGTTTCACATTGGATAATTTTTCACGCTCTAGTGAACGTTAAGCATGACTGTCAACCGTTGCATTTAAAAGCAAAGAAAAAAAATTACAGTAATGGAAACAGGAGTTAATTGAATTATTTCTATTACTAATACTTTCTCTCTCTCTCTCTCATATATATATATATATATATATATATATATATAGAGAGAGAGAGAGAGAGAGAGAGAGAGAAACCTCTCATCAACGGACTAATAGGGAAGATGAGTGTTTCATTAAAGCCGATTGTCCATAGATGGGATTATTTTTGTTATAATATCACTATAGTTACTACCAGTAGTTATGAACATAATGTAAATACTATAAACGTATACATGGCATAAATAAATAATATTAGGTTGGTGCAAAAATAATGACGTAATGTCGTTTTTTGACGTTAAAAAATACCTCAAAAAACGACATTATTACGTCATTATTTTTGCACCAACATAATATATATATATATATATATATATATATATATATGTATCATACTTTATATACTGTACATTCATCTTTGTTTACAATTGAAAGGCCAGTCACCTTCTGCAAGTGGTCACTTTGAGAACTAATACGACTCGTTCCGCTAAGTCCGCAAATTTTGAAATTCATTGCTGACAATTTGGAAGATTTTTTCCTGCATTTTGTCCGTTGCATCCGAAGTTTGTTGATGGGGGTCGGTAGATGAGAGGTTTGTGTGCGTATATATATATTATATATATATATATATATATATATATAGTAGGCGATGAAATATATATATATATATATATATGTATGTACACAGGGTGGCAACAATAAAGTTACAATAACATTAAAGACTAAGTAATTAATCAATAGTCCATAAATTTATTATTAAAATGGTTCTGGTTAATAACAATAAAATGTTATGGAATCAACAGCAAATTAATTACCAATACTGTTCTCACTGCAAACCACCTGCTTCAATGCGTTGCTTTTTTATTTAAAGTTTTTTTTATTATTATTATATAACTTTATAATGACTATTACACCCGCCATATGAAGTGATGAATGTCTCTCTCTCTCTCTCTATATATATATATATATATATATATATATATATATATATATATAGATATAGAAAACCCTTATTGTTTTCATGAAGACTTCAATACTGCTATAACGCATTCTTTTTTGCAACTATACCCAGTGAGCCTTATGTCTCTTGAAGTTGATTTGGACAGCACCAATTAAACACATCGCATGCCACTCGAACGTTTTTCTGCATAAAGGAAGAAGCCAACCAATTAATTACCTAATTAATAATGAATCCGAGTGGAGAACATTTGAGTTAATCCCCAAACTTCATAGACGACAAATGCTTAGTGAGATCACGTTATTTCCATCAAATGAAAGGAAAAAAAACAGATGCAATTTCTGTAATAAGTAAACTGGTTGTAAAATATAAAAGGTTAACTGGTATCGCGATGATGCTGTGGGGAGAAAATTGAGAAAGGTGATCTTAGAGTGACCAATTATTGATATTTAAAAAACAAAAAACAAACCCCAAAACTATCCTTTGTAGAGCACAAAGTCTGTGGACACCCAGTTAGGATCAAAATCACGACTGTAGTAATGTTTTGCGATATTCGTTTACTAATTGTTACTTTATGGTGTGTCACCGGAAGCAGCCGTTATGAAATTGGTGAAGAAGGTAGAAACGGAATTTTTGAATAGCTATAGATCGTTAACTACACTCCAGAATACGTAGACGAGACAAAAAGAGTAAAACTGAAATCAATGTAATTCCAGATCCTATCGAACATTGGTTCAAAACAATTCCATCTGAGTAGTGTTGGTTTGAAGCTGCGAGCGTGTAATTTTTAAAAAAATCAGTATCAATTTATGCAGGACAGTAAAGCCACTAAGACACAAGGGGTTACAGGGTGTGGAAGAATTAGGAACAGAAACATTAATAATGAGCGGGAAGAGAAAGGAGTAATCAGGAGGACAGCAGATAATTTTTGAAGATTCAAGTTGGCTGAAGAGCATGGAGCTAGAAGGGAGTTCCACAAGCGAGAAGTGCGAGAAAAAACTTAGCATAGAATTTACGGCTACATTTAGCCAGCTCAACTGTAAACAGATGAAATCTCGACGCCAGTCGAGTACTGAGCTTAAATTCATAAAGTCTAGGTACCATAGCGAAGAGCTCATCCAAACAATTGCCATTAAAGTATTTATAGAAAAGACACAGAGAGGCGATGGACAAGTGACTGAAACTGACCTGCCAGATCAGGACCAATAATATTGCTGATTCTTTTGATCTCATCAATAAAAACAAAACAAAACAAAAAACAAAAAAAAACAAAAAACAAAAACAAAAACAAACAACAACATGAAAACCAGCAAAAAAAATGACGAAGTTTTCTTTGAAATCGAAGCGCAACCATGATGACTGTGGGAAATAAATTAATATATTATTAAAGAAACGAGAAATAAGATTCAAGAATTTGTTTCATTTTCTTGGTTATTTCTAAAGCTCGAAGAGCATCCTGATAATAAAATAATTCTTGTATTAATTTCAGAACCATATCAGAATTCGTTTAGCACTTACCAAACGGGGATAAAAAAAAAAAAAATTATCTATATTGATAATTTATTAGGTTGTTGCAAAAATAATGACGTAATAATGTCGTTTTTTGACCTTAAAAATACGTCAAAAAACGACATTATTACGTCATTATTTTTGCACCAACCTAATATAATGACTTCAAAAACAGATATTTTTAAAGAATATATATTTGGATAATATGCACAAATTTATTAAATCGAAGCGACAGGAAGGGTAAGAATAAAAAAAATAAAATACTCTCTGTACAAAAAAATAAAATACTCCCTGTACAAAAAAAACAAAAACAAAACAAACTAGAAAAAAAAAAAAAAAAAAAAAAATGCTAACCAGCAATCGCTCCTCGCTCCTCAGAGTTAAATCGTGGACTAAATATACGTGCACAATAACTAAAATCATAGATGGGAAAAGAAAAATACTTCCTGCACTATGAATCGCAGATAAATTATAATTAAAGACCCGGCAACTTTTTCTTCTACTTACAGAGGGAAAGTTGCCTAGATTTAATGTCCAGGGCCTCCAGAAATTTCAAATAGTAACCTGAATGCACTCTACTGTTGCTGTTACAAATCTCTAAAATTAATTCATAATTTACTTTATTTTTTTTATTTATTTATGAGTTCATGCTTTGATTTCCGTTAGAAAAATCAATAGAATAATGTGGTTATCCCCAGAGGTTTGATTGGTAAGTAAGAAATCTTGTGGCATAGCTAAGGGATAAGCTCGAGCGTGAATTTGGTAAGATAAAAATTCTTCTCCAACTGCGCTTTGCGTGACGGATAATATACTATTGAATGGACATAAAAAAACGCCTGTTTCCACTAATACTTTTGCTACGAGACTTATAAATAAATTCTCGTAGTAGAGTTGATTGATAAATAAAATCTCCTAACCCTTGGCGTCGCTAATAGCGAAGACAGGCGTTTGTATACATACTCGGTATTATATAAAGTTATGTTTAACTGTACTTTGTGCCAATTCATTTGCGAAGGTGTCGATATCATTCGTTAGTCCCGAGTCAGGTCACTCTACGTTATATAAGGTCACTCTAAGAGAGGTACTGGTACCATGTAACCTACTACAACCTGCTTCATGGTTGGGTTATCGGTTTCTAAACTGCTTTCCACATCTGGCTTTTCGGGTGAGAAAGATGGCTAGACACCCTGAATTATTAAAAAATAAACCTGTAAAAGGACAGATAAACTCTCTAGTAGAGTCGCTGGCCATTTAGCTCAGTAGGATAGACTGGGCTCCAGTTATGCATATTACCATTACGGTGATATACAACATCGCTGGACAGAGGGTTTCCTACACTGAAGAAAATGGCTAGGACAGAAATTTACCCGATGAAACCAATGTCCACATGCCCGTGACGAAGGTGGGCCTTCAAATTGGAGGACAACAGCTGCGGTTTCACTTGAAAAGAGATGGGCTCTTTCAGATCTAATTTCCCATGACCCACTACGCATGAATGAATACCGCTTCGACTTTCAAGGTAGAAATCAATTTCTTCTTTCCTCCAGCTATGGATTAAATAGTATGGTATACTGAGTTCTCTAGCCTTGGATGGTGGCTAATCTACAAGAATATTAATTCGAAACCGTACAGAAGGCGACGGAAAATCTCGAAACTATCTTAACCCAGAAATCATGACAGTTCACAGATGAAAAACAAAAAAACGAATCTGTGGAGAGCCATGATCGTTTGCACCTTGAAAGGATGCGATATTAAAAATAAACAGTATAGGAGAAAAACTTCTCTGGATTCAAAACTGAAGATGGTGACCGGAAACCACTTCAATATCTTTCCTAAGAAATGTCTCAAGATTCACAAAAACATTAAGAGAAGGACACCGTGGAGACCCATGATTACGACGTCCTGAAGGAGAATAACAATTAAAAAGTGTTTTGTTTAGTTGGAATGTTTTCCTTAGTCCTCCAGACAGACTTTACAGTTTTGGGATTATATTGTTTTAGCCTAATGGTGTTTTCCTTATTTTCAATGATATTTTGGTGTCATTTGATTTTTGTTTTTAATTCCCCATATATATTTAGAAAACATTGTGCAATTCGCGTATTTATTATTTGTAAAATATGCTTTGTGTGTACTTTCTTTGCTTCCATAGATCTTCAGTAAGTCTTATATATATTTTTTTGTTATCTGCTGATTTTACTGTGGCTTATATTATTCTCCAATCAATTGCCGTTTAAGGAACATTCGTTACTTTCTCTGCAGTTACACCTGGGTGTGATTTGTACGGGTGGTGTATTGGTTGTTTTGCTGTTGTGTTTTTTATTATTTTGTCTCATGTTATCGGTGCTGGTTTTTCTGTGTTTTTCCGTGTTTTTGTTGAAACTTGTAGAGTTCTTGATGTGAGGAAGTGTTGGCGTATGAGTCTAATTAATATTTTCTCTGCATTTGTTTTTTACCCTAATTATAAACATGACGAAAAAGCATCTAGAAACATAATTCCCTGGTACATAACAATCAATAATCCTAACAAACACCTAAGATTTATCATCTACTATAAAAGGTTTAAAACAATTTAATTATTGCTAACAGCAAGGAAGCTCAACGATCTCCCTGTGTAAAAATAACGTTGTCTATGAATTCTCCTGCCACCGCTGGGAGATTGCATCTATAACATCCTTAAAAAAAAAACATATTCTTACATCGGGCACAAATGCAGCACACTCTCTCGCAGACTGACCTATCACTTGTCAAAACTCAGTGCAATCCGTGCACATATCAAACAGTACATCACAAACGACCAAAATACAACTATCAATGTAAGAGAAATATTTGTGGATAACACCAAAATACACTTCAGCAGCCAATGCATGGAAATACTCAAAATACTAGAAAGCTATCATCATACAAAATAAAAAAAGCCTACATTAAATAAAATACTCACCAGAGGAGATGGTATCTTGAAGTGCATGTGATATATTTAATGTGTGCATATATTAAATTAATATAAGAAAAAATACAAATGATTCAATACTTATAAATAATTATAAACAAATGACTATCGACTATCAACACTTAGAGAGGAGCGCGATTTCAGAAAAGAAAACAAAAAAGAAAAAACAGTATTTGACAATATTCAACAATATTTCGATAGTGGATCTGTCTTTTAGGCACATTTAAAAAAAATTACAAGTATAAAATTGTCAAAAACTGATAAGTCTTTGTACAAACGTAGCTTGTCTTCTAATAAAAAAAAATATTCAGAATCTACCGGATTTCGACCCTTAAAATGAATGAGGATAGTTACGCATGCAAACTACTAACTTCCCGCTCTGGGGGGAATTAACAGAATGACAGGAGAGTTCCATAAAATTTATACTAAGCTGTTTGGTCGATTCATCTGAGTAAATAATCAACTAACAGAAAATTCCAACATGAACAAGATTACCATAGTATTAAGCACGTTTCAGGTTCATGCCATCACGCTTCGTTTTGACGCGTTCATTACCACTACAGCCGTTTTTCATTACAAGACAAGCAACTTCTGATTTACTGTAGATTTGTATGCTTTTATACTTGAAAATTAAAAAAAAATAACTTGAAGACAGGCATACTGTGCAAATATTGTTGAACTTTGTCAAATACTGTTTTTTCTTAAATTGCGCTCTTTTAATCTTGAATAATAATAATAATAATAATAATAATAATAATATTAATGAGATAAATGTACCGTGTTTACTTTCAAGGGAGAATTACAGAAACATACTCAATAGATGTAGGTTTTGTCACAAAGATTAGGGAACTAAAACAAGAAGAAGCCTATAGATACCTAAGAATTAGCGAAGATGATGGAATACAGCATCCCCAAATGAAGGAGAAAGTCAGAACGGAGTCCTACATGCGTGTGCATCTGATACTGAATACCGAGCTGAATTCAAAAAGCAAAATATCAGCCATAAACACCTGTTCCCGTGATACAATTCATTTACAACATCCTTAACTGGATCATAGCTGACATTAAGTGAATGGACACCAAAATGAGAAAGCTTCCTACTTGCCATCGCATGCATCATCCCAATGTTGATGTTGATCGTCTGTATGTGCCTAGATCCGAAGTGGGCAGAGGATTAGTTCAACTAGAACCGTCTTACAAAACTACAACAATCGGTCGGCAAAGATACCTGGAAACTGCAGAAGACTAGATGATATGTGTCAAAGGACATGAAAAAGTAAGAAACTTTATTCAATAATAAAGAAAGCCAACTAGTTCAAAATGGAGCTTGTGAAGAAATACACCTAGTGAAGATGAAAAATGCAATCGACCAGATACAGGAACAATGGTAGGATAAACCTTTTCTCAATCAATATTCTGCCCGTACCAAACATGCTAATGTGGACAAACCCCGTACCCATCAGTGGCTAATACAGGGTTAAAAGGTATACTTGCTGTACAGGACCAATGCTTGCTAAATAGAAATTAACAAGCACACATACTGAAAAATTATATTGGCCTAAAATTCAGATCCGTGATAAATATCCAGAAAAGATTGCCCCTCTTGTATCAAGTTGCACGGCATTGGCTGAATATAAAATCCGGCATGACGGAATGGGCAAATATCTACATAGGAAAATCTGCAACTTTTACGGGAATGAAACTGCAAGAAATGGGTATGAACACCACCCAGACCCGGTTATGGAGATAGGTCCTGTAACAATGTTATGGGACAATACACACAGAATAATCAAAGCCCAGACATCGTGATCAGAGATCATAAAAACAAAATGTGCCTCCTTATTGACATGGAGGTCCCTGAAGACTGAAATGTATCTTTGAAGATCTTCAAAAACTTAAAATACAAAGGCCTTGAAATCGAAATGTAAAAAAATGCGGCACATGAGGGCATCAACATTAAGCGAATGGACGTTGTATTTGGAGCCCTCGGATTGATTGGAAAAAGATTTTAATAGATTTATTGAAAGGATTCCTGGTAGTCCATGTCTTAAAGAAATACAAAAAATTGTATTCACTAGTACAGCCCACTGCTTACGAAGAGCTTTATGTAAAATGTGTGATCTTAGCTTTTTTTTTTTTTTTTTTTTTTTTTCATCAAAAATGCCCAGTGAAAAATGTCACGATACCTTTTCTCACATTAGGTCTCTGGTTGGGACCTGGAAAGAAATGAGTATACACCAGAAATCATAATGATAATAATAAATACATTCTTTTTGTGCGGCCTCGTTTCCAGTGACCGTTACACATGACGTCACTGTAGACTATTTCAAACTTCTATCTTTGCAAAGAATACCGGGGTGTAGACAAAGGAATCCTGCCAACCACCCAGACAACACGTTGGGTCTTGAAAATGATTTTGGTGTTCGAAAAGTACTTGAACAAAAGAATAACACAAATGAAGTTCGGAGAGTATATTCACAACTTCGAGCACAACATTCAACACTTTGTTTGAATATTGTAAAAATGCAATAAAAAAACAGACAGACCATATTGGTTCTGTTACTGCCTAAATATACCTTATATATAACGGAAGTTGATGAAATTACTAACCATACACATTTGTAAATAGAGAATGTAAGAAAGGATTACTGCATTTAAAAACAGATCCTACACATCAGGTTCAGACATTACTGAATGGCGTCGCGGTTTTCTTTCAGTTTTTACGCATGATTGACAGCTACTGTTTTGAGCAAGAGAATCTGTCAAATTTTAAACCACTTGATTCATTTACAAATCCGAACATGAAAGATCTCGATATTTATACTATTCATTCATTCTCTTATATATATATATATATATATATATATATATATATATATATATATATATAATTGTTCTGGTGAGCGTTCGTCTTTGGTACCTCGACTTTATGTATATAAGCGCAGTACTACATTGGCGGCAAGGTCTCATTTTGCAGTTGAAATATTATATATATATATATATATATATATATAAATGAACACTGAAGTCAAAACCCAGAGGCGACCGTCTGTTTCATGCTAGACGCAATCGTCAGGCCATAAAGATTGCGTTTTGCCCCTGGATGTTGACTTCAATGTCCACTTAGATTTACATACGCTCTATCCCTGATATTGAGCACTTTAACCCATAGATATAATATACCTTAAAACTATATCTTATCATATTCTACATTATAACAGAGCTAGAGGTCCTACCTAGAATTATTATTGGTAGACACGTACTTAACACACAATTGAGACAATACTGATTGCAGACACAGAAAACTACAGGACTTCTTAGACAGGGTAATAAAAGAAAGTGAGAAGAAAGGACTATTAACTGTAAGAAGACAGAATGCGTAATTGACAGGAAAAGGAACAACCTAAAATGCGAATCACGAATTGGAGATATCATTCAAGCAAGTACGGAATTATATCTGGGTAGTGCTACAATAGATGAAAAATATGACACCGAAATCCGAAGGCGCATTGGTATAACGAACAATGCCTTCCAAAAGCTGAACATAGTATTAAGAAACAGGAAAAAACGCGTTAGAAACAAAAGAGTGCAAGAATGCTATGGAATATTTTTCTTCCTTTATGATAGTGAAAACTGAACAGTTTCCTTTTAGATGAAAAGAAGTCTTGAAGCAGCAGAGTGGGGTTCTTCAGAAGGATACTAAGAATACTATGGAAGAATCATGTCGGCAACGATGGAGTATTAAGGAAAATGGGAACAAAATGGACACCTTTACCCTTTACTTAGAATCCAAAAGAGACTAATGAAATATTAGGGGACATTATGGGAAGTGAGGGCTTGGAAAATTTGATACTCACAGGACATAACCAACTTAACGAGCTTGTGTAAATGGATGGCATAACATGAGTTACGAAGGATAGTAATGAACAAACGGTGCTTAGAACTAAGAATAGGAAGTTGTGAAGAGCCATGATCACTCATTACCTGAAGGAAGGAGCACATAAAAAAACGTCTAGACCTTATAGATTCTCGAAAACTGATGGCTGACAGTGAAAAAATATCACCAATCTCTTCAAAAAGACAAAAATATTTTCCGTCATTAATGACATCATTTTTCTTTTTCGAAAAATCATTAAGTTTTCGCGCCTCTCGAATTCAACGAGAGCGTGACTCCCGGATCTACTGACAACCAAATCAACTGCAATGGAAATCGATTAATAAATGTTAAAGTAATATGGATTAAAATGAATCGATCTGCATTGAAATCCATTAGAATACTTTTTCGTCCTGATCAACATAGATCAATATCTTCCCACTACTACTAAAAGCAAAATTTAAAAAAAAAATCAATCATCGTTTTCTCGTCAACCATTAACACGGTGTTTTTTTTTGTTAAATAAACGAACATGGCCAGTTTATTAGAAAACATTACTTTCATTAAATTATTTCTTGTGAATAAAAATTATATGCACCCTGATGATATAAGCATTAAGGCAAGTCGATTTTGGAACCATGGTATAGCACTCAATTTAAAATTGTCATTTGCCATGATAAATAAAGACAAAATATTTTTTTCAAAATCGTTACCGTTTTTTTTTTTTTTTTTTAGGAAACGAGTTTAAAGATTAAGTTTAGGTTCAAAATCATTTAATTCCGGTGATCAATGAAAACCTTATAGCACAGACTATAATTTACTGAAGCTTTACAAATTGCATATGGACAAAATGCATGTCACAAGAACATTATTATTAAATTACTTTAAAGGGAAATTATACTTAACAATTAGGCTATATTATGATTTAATATGTTATAAAGTGCAGTAGTTTTAGTGTGATTTTCAATAAACAATGCAAATTTAAAACATTTTGCCGTATAATTTATGCACAGCAGTATATGGCTTTATATACATTTTTATCTATTTTTTTTTATTTTTTTTTTTTTATTAATTATAATCTAGCAAATGATCTAACATCTTATTCATTGCGTAGGTTTTTTGTAATCTTTTACAATTTTTTTTAGTTTTCACTTTATGGAATACAGTAAAAAAACAAAAAAAAAAAACAGCATAATTTGCCCGTGGTGATTTATAATTAAAATTTTGGTTTGAATATATTTTCCATTCAATGTATCGAATACAAAAGATTAACTTTATTTGGATTTATTCTTGATAGTCAAATTTTGAAGTCAGTTTGTAAGCAAAAAACCTGCAGAAATTAGGTATTTCTGTACATTTCTTCAGACGATATTTAAAACTAAATACTCAAAAATTGGGAAAAGCTATGAAGCTAATTTTTGGTGTTAGCATTTACCACATCAAACAGCAGATTTCACATTGAGTGCAATGTTAATTTTCTGAAAAAAAAAAAAAAAAAAAAAAAAAATCAACCTCTGCCCTAATGAGCATGTCCTGAAAAAAAGAGAACGAAATAGAAATTTGAAGCGACTTTTAAAGTTCAAAGATTGCTACCATCAGCTTGCACTATGGTTAACTTAATTACAAACCTCGATAGTGAACTGTGTGTCTTCAACCCATGTGGGGGCGTAAATGAGGAGAGTGGGGATGAAAGTGATTAAAGCTTTACAGGGTTTTTAAATAGACCTGGGAAAAGGAAATATTTTAGAATTATTACGACTGAGTAGATGCATTGCCAATTTCAGAAAAAAGATTCCTAATGACATGCTTTATTTTTAGAAGAACCAGATCATACCGGAAACAGTGTATTGCTGCCATATCTGGGCTGAAGCTGCCCAATCCTCATTTTACAAATTTGACAGACTTCATAATCGTTTACGCGGCCTTGTGGGTGATGAATTATTTTTAAACCTGCAACCTCTATACACACGAAGACGCTAATCTATCGCTATTTCCATGGCAAATGTTAGGACGAGCTCTATTCTTTAGAGCCACTTGTTCAGAACTTTACGACCAAGACCCGCCTTACCTGATGCGTAATTTACATATCGGGAATGTAAAAAGAAGAAAAAAAAAAAAGATCTAGAAGGTGCAGAAATTTAACTATCTGGTTAAAATTGTAACAGACACGGAAAAAATGTGTGAGAAAAATCTGGAAGTGCTTAATAACAATGAAAGATGTTTTTTAGAAATCGAGTCAAGGATTGAAAAATGTCTTTCGAAATTTTTAAAACACTGTTGGATTGTTGCGTAATATCTAATCTATATTATAGTGAATGCTGGACAATTTCGCTACAGATGAAAGAAAAAGACTTGAAGCAACACGCATGTGCTTCGAAAAACGAATGCTGAGTTAAAATAGGTACCTCCACGAGATCGTTAAAAAAAAGATCATAGTATGATGAAAAAGACGTCAAACTTGACGAAAACAAAATTTTATCGTCTAAATGTTTATGTTATTATTAAGAGGAAAGATCAAATTATTTTTAGGGTGTTTTTACATTTTTAATCGTCCTAGCACGTCTGAAATTTTTGTTAAAAATTTTTTTTTTTTTGAGTCAGCAAAATTGACAGATAATCGATCATGGCAAACATTTTTTTTTCCATTTTATAAAAACAATGAAAATCTCAGTTTGAAATTCTTTTAAAAATCAATTATGTTTTTCAAAACTTATTTTAAGAAAATCAGAAATTATAATGTTTAAAATATTTTGAATCAAGCTTAACTTAGCTTCAGCGCCGAAAAGATATAATTTGAAAATAAAACAAAGCAGGTCATAAACTTTCGCGTCACTTGACAGGTGATAAATGACATATTGACGGATTCTGTGAGGCTAATTTGTTCTACGGAAGGAACAAACTGAAATTATTTACATTTAAGTGAACAAATTATTTACCTCGTTATTTTTAAGGAAAACTTTCAGTGCTCTAATTTTTTTTTGTACTTAGCTTTCACTTTTACGATGCTTTATGGAAAATATATTATAAAGAAATTAAAATAAGACTGTTAAGAGTGAGATTAAATTTCATAAGAAATGTATCTAATTTATAGGTACCTTTCTTATGAAATTTTATCAGAAGTGTACATAAATTACTATAATTTTATGTACATTAACTACATTTTACTGTGTTATTTGTATTTCCATTCATTTTATTATTAATTTTGATATTTCATTCATGGAAAAATGTCATAACTGAGATTAATATAAAAATAAGATCATATAAATTTCATAAGATGATACTGATACTTGTAGGTACCCTTCTCAGTTGAAATTGAAAAATCAAATTAACTTCTCCATACGTGTTTCGCAAAAATAAAGGCCTTAACAGCGGAGAACAATGCTTAACTCAAATAACGCAACTTAATTATATTCTTGTTAGTCTTCTGTACTTTATAATTACAGCCCGATTATAAACACAAAATTATATTCCTTAATTACTGCGGCTCTTCTGATTAGTCAAAACGATACAATTTACAACGCGCTAAAAAAATCAGGACACTTACGAAAGTGGATGCGTCTTTTAACTAATTTTATATTTCAACAACTTAAATTTAAAAGTCTATTATAATTTAAAAAAATAAATAATTGTATTAAAAATTAATTTTTCATTGAAAAAAAATTTGCTTTCAGAAAACATTGTCCATATTCATAAAAACAACTAAAAGCAAATAAAAACATTTGAAATTAAATAATATATTTGTTTTATTGAGTTTTGTATGTTACAATTCAGAGCAGGTTTTCAGGTTGGGGAGTACAATTAAAAACAAAAGAAAAACATGATTTGCATTCCTCAATTAACTATTGTAATTACTAAAGTGGACTCGATCGAATTTCTAAATTTTTCTTAAAATTAGGTAGGGGGGGTAATAAATATAAAAAATATTTCTGCCATGACTTTAATAAAAAAAAAACATTTATAATAATTTCGATCATCTGTGAATACTTCCGACAAATATTTTTATTTTTGCAAGATTTTCCAAATTAGTGTGTGTCATACAAAAAAACAAAACAAAAACAAAAACAAAAAAAAAAAAAAAAAAAAAATTATGTATGTTATTTTACTAGTTCCGGTGAT
Organism: Acanthosepion lycidas; assembly: GCA_963932145.1. Classification (NCBI taxonomy): domain Eukaryota; kingdom Metazoa; phylum Mollusca; class Cephalopoda; order Sepiida; family Sepiidae; genus Acanthosepion; species Acanthosepion lycidas. Next base: position 50,240,313 of record OZ010582.1, read on the forward strand.
ACAAAAAGAAACGAGGGTTTTTAAATGAAAATTCAGAATGTTCTAAAAAGAAGGAAAACTTAAAAAATAATTAAAATAAACTTTGATCTTTCCTCTTAATAATAAACATTTAGACGATAAAATTTTGTTTTCGTCAAGTTTGGCGTCTTTTTCATCATGCTATGCTCTTTTTTAGCGATCTCGTGGAGGTACCTATGTTAAAATATTAGGTAATTGGGAAATATTTTTTTGCGACCGGATCAAAATATGACAAGTTGTATTATAAAAAAAAAAACTAATTTGTTTTTGATAAACTACATAAATATTAATTGAAGTTAAGATTTATAAGTGTTACGTTGTAGAATGCGTAGATAAGTTCACCTATCGCCAAGTTCACACTCCTTCCCCATCTTTTAAACAAGAGTAGAGGTTTATCCCCTGTTTCCTGTTTAGCAATGGGTTCCCGGTTCCTTCTAAAGCTTTCTCGTTGTGTTTACTTCCACTAACCCCTTACGTCTTAGTGGCATTATCGCCTTGATTGGGGTGAAATAATTAAAACATAAAAAAAGCGAGAAAAGTTTGTCCTACATAATGTACATATATTTAACCAGCGTATACAGTGTAACCCGGATATAAGAGACCCGGATATAAGAGAAACCCGGATATAAGATATTTTCTATGGTCCCAAATTAGAGCCATACTTACCTAAACAAAATAGACCAAACCCGGATATAAGAGACTTCTCCGGTCCCGACAACTCTTATATCCGGGTTACACTGTACTTTGTGTATTGTAGTCAAATGTCTTCCAAGCGTCAGTCTGCCGAGATATACGTGTGGCAGAAAAGGTGTGAGTAGCAGAAGTTATGCTTGCCAGAAAAGGCATTTTGTCAGGACCTACCGTTCGGTGATATGTCACGAGAAGTGTAAAGTTGTGGAAATCGAAGATTCGTGAAACACGTGACGCGTTGAAAGAAAACCAATGGTCCATTGATTACCTGAAATTAATTTTTTAGTTATTTATAAGAGTTTAATGGTTCAAACAAAAGCTCACTATTATTGTGGATAATCCCTTAATTAGAAATTTAATTGGATGAACAAGTATAACGCAATGTAGTATGAACATTGTTTTATTGAGTGGAAATATGAAAAATATGGGAAAATTTTTATTGAGTAGAAACATTTTCTTTATTGGGTGGAAGTATCAATGACAGAATTCAGATTTTGGACATCATTTTTTATCCACTTAACGCAGGGACTTTTCTGTTTGGATGAAAGAAAAGACCATTCGATTCAAGTATTTCTATCAGTTTAAAAATGTAAGAGTGAAGATTCTTAATTTTTGTCGAAATTTGAGCCTTTCAAAAAAAAAAAAAAAAAAAAAAAAAAATATTGAACAGCTGAATTTTATGAGAAATACCAAAAATTAGCAAGGTTTAAATCGTATCAAGGTTTTAATCATACCTTTGTTAGATTTTTAACTTTTATAGGTATTTATTTTTATTTAAGTATTATTTTTATCCACATTGCCAACATATGATTCAAATTCATTAAATTTATTCTTTTAGAGGAAAATTTTTATAGTGATAAAAAGCTTTGTTAGATTCATTTGTGATTTGTAGCTTCTTTGTAGCCGTATTAAGTTACGGCTCTGTCGAACTCTCTGCATTAGCAGAGAGGAACCCGAACGAAGCTTTGCCGAAGGGCAAGATTTCGTCCGGGGAGGTAGACAGGCCTTGAACCATGCCTAGGCGGGTTTGAAGGCTATATTTTTGGCCGAGCCTACGGGCTCGGGAAACCCACATTAAACTCGGCCTTGTGCCATATTCAATCCTTGTGGGGGGATCGCTAAATATTGTAGCTGTTTGACTGCTTGGCCATCGAGCCAGGATCAAAGTGTAGTATCCGTCTTCGAGCAGACTACATTTTATCTCACAATTGTGCGTGTCTTTGAGCAGCGCGCAATCGAAAATATTGAGAGGCGCCCGGTTCCGCGGAACAGCTGCCCGCGGTATTATCTTCCTCCATTGCATGAAGAAGGGTGATCGGTAGTAATGCTGATGCCAGCATAAACCGATGGTTGCAGTCTTATATTTTTTGATTTGGCCCAGGTGAACACGTGTCACATTCTGTCAGTGTATGAAAGCAAGTAAATACGATGTGTAGTATCTGTTCGACTGGTAAGACCAAAGAAAGAAGATAGACGATGAGAAAAGTATTTAATCTTGAGTCCAAGTCAGATTAATCCAACAATGTTTCTCCTCGTATTATTTTGCTCTCGGTAAATCGCTTGTCAACAAAAAATAGACGAATTTTAAAGCTTGTAGTGAACCTTTATTTAATTTGACCACTGCACATATATGCAGTGCGACCATTACTTTTATAGTACAGTAGTGCCAGGTGGAGACAACTATGGATGCCTTCATCACATCTCTTACATACTGTTAGGAGTCGTCTTTAACCCACTTTTAACTTTGTGACTTACGTTCGGTGGACTCCGCAACATGACTTTGCGAGCTAGTCTGAATGACTGAGTAGTGAGTTCCATTCTCACTGGGTACTGTATATCTTTGACCGTGTGCCAATCTTAAGCTCAGTAAATAACTACTTTTTATGTACGGACGAGTTTCTCTTGGTCAAAAAATATAAAAGTAAATATTCAAATTTTCTTCGGCCGGAGATGCAGAAATTTTGAATGATTCAGCTGAAATCGAGATTATGTTCTTGTAAAAGCACCATGGACAAAATTAGTGAGAAACGGGGGAAAACCTAGAACAGGAGCTGCAATGAAGTTTCTGTTAGTAATTAGAAAAAGACAGTTGACATTTTCGAGGCATATGAGGAACGAAGGCTTGGAGAATTTAATACACACAAGGAACATCGAAAAGGAGAGCGACAGAAAAAAGTTTGTTCAAGTGGATTGAAGAACTACGAGAAAGCCAATGAGTTATAAAGGAACAATAAAAAGTAGAAAGATGCACAGAGCTATAACTACCCATGCCCAATGCAGTGGGAGAATTTAAAAACAATTAAATGTTACTATCAATCCATAGGAAAGTAAGACTATAGAGATTTGCCGATTAATTCCCACCATTAAAACCGATATTACTTATAAAAAATAAAAAAATTGGTATTATAGGTTACAAAAAAAAAAAATCTTAAATATAGGTTTATAGAGAATATGATATTAATAAAAATGTTCCTACCTTTAATACCAACCATCCTTAAAATGAGTGGTGAGCATTAACGGATTTGTGATATCGTTCTGAATTGGATATATTATTGAACTTATAAGTAATTTCTTCTGATACAGAAAAAATTTGTTAAATCGGAAATGCTTCAAGATTATATTTCTTAGAAAAAGACGTGGTACCGGTAAATCAAAGTAATACCAAACAGGCCGCTTTTTCTATCGAGGTTTTAGCAGACGACTCCATACCTTTTGAAAACACTGTGCATTTATCTCAAAGTTAATCGTCTGTCGTGTGGAAACCTAAAAAGGTTAAGAAAAAACAAAAAAACAAAAAAAAAACAAACTCGATTCCTGTTTACATCAACCCTGAGCAACGCGCATTATTACTTTTCTCTTTGTGTGAGAATTTTTTGTTGGATTTTATCAATGCAGCAGTCATTATTATTTTTCGTTTATATTTTTCTCTACACCTTCGACACCACGTCAATTTCTCACATATCAATAGGAATGTTTCTCGCACAATCTCGAAATTATTATTTTTTTTTTTATTTCTCGCTATGAAACCTTGACATGTTTATTTTTCAACAGATTTTATGGAAACATCGGATGGTTCGCAATGATGTCATCGAGTCTCCTTAGTGACAGTAGACAGAATCTTGTAGTTAATTGGTTTTATTTTTGGCACCGACGATGTTTGTTCGGCCGAATCAAATGGCTTCCGCAATATCAATAATTGTACATCGAGTATATCAACCTTTAAGGCAATATTAGGATCCCTTACCGAATTAACAAAAGATTACAACATTATGTCAGAATTCATTAATAAATAAGATACGGTCTCTAGTTTCTCAACATTGATATTTCCATTGGGGGCAGCCTTTATATTTTTAGATGCCACTTCCAAAGCTGAACGGTACAGATGGCTTCGTACCGAAGATATATTCAATAGCGTCAAATATCGATGTACAAAATCAAGTCAAAAACGACGTCCAAACATACGCAGTATGTGATTCAACCCAGTAAATACCAAGCGTCTTAATAGGATTTAATGCCAATAAAGAATCTTTGTTCTAAAGAGGAGTTGATCTGTGTTAACTCTGGGCTCACTCAAAAAGATTTCAAAGTATGCTTTGCACTCAGTGTCACACCAGAGCATAAAAAAACCAGGTGTATCAGAAGGTCAACATGGAAGGTAATCTTAAAGCCTCCAAATGCTGAAGTGGGCGTCAAAGGATGTCAGGGGCTGTACTGGCATGTATACAGGAGGACGGCTGTGAAGTTCTTAGGATTAGCACACGCAGGACAAGCGAATGGTAGGAAGATATAAAAGCAACTCAACAGTGAGGCGTCAGAAAGAGTCTCATATCTTCGAGGGAAGATCAACGTTCGATGAAAGTCCTCCAAACCAAAAACCTTCACACCGAAACTAATTTAATAAACAATAATTTTAAGCATGAAAGATTTTATTTCATATTTTCGTTAGCTTTTACAACGATGCCATTGGACAAATAGACTGAGTGACTCCATTTGAAAATAGTGGCGTTAAACCTTTACTTCGCAGCGAATATTAGACAATTCTTCTCACCAGAATCTATTTTACATATTTATAACTCTACCATTTGTCCTTCCTTTCAATATTGCTGCCATATATGGTCTGGTGCGCCTGCTATATATTTAGAGATTCTTAATAAAAACCAACAATGAGTGAACACTTATTACCATAACCTGGCATCTCGGTTCCAGTGTCTTTCCCACCCCCCTAACGTATCTTCTTTATGACCTTTCTGTAAATAGTTTCAGGTTAATTTTTCTGATGAACATTCCTCAATGGTACCAAGACTTTATGAATTTAAGCGCAATACTAGATTGGTGGCATTGTCTCATCATTTTACTGTTTAAATGCGTAGATGTAACCATAATTTCTATGCTAATAGTTTCTTCTGTCGCACTTCTTGCTTGTGCGTTTCTCTTCTTGCTTCCTAGTCAATTTGAGCTTTAAAAATTAAATGCAACGTTAATCGTTATCATCTGACTTAATTCTTGTTCTTTTATTGTCCTCTGCCCTTAATAGTAGTTTTTCACATTCTATACCCGGTAACCCCTTGCGTCCTAGTGGATTTATTGCCTTACTTAGAGTGAAATGATTAAGAGATTAGTGCTTTTGTGGAGTGCATAAGGTCTTTTTCATGTTTTAAAAGCTTTCTTCTGTTCCTACAGACATCATCAGGTATGGAAGTAGATCTTTTTCTTGGTTTTACTTCTCGGTAATAAGAGGACAAAAAAAAAATAGAGATGTAATCCGAAAAAATGCGATGAGAAATGTGTTATTGTTTTGGATTACATCTATTTTCTTTGTCCTCTTATTACCGAGAAGTAAAATCAAGAACAAGATCTATTTCCATACCTAATGATGTCTGTAGGAACAGAAGAAAGCTTGTAAAAAATTAAGACCTTATGCAACTGAAATTTATAAACGGGGATCATATTCATATACAGATTCGGGGTTGATGTATCTTATTTATATTGTTTGCGAAGATGTATTCTCGCCATTTAAACCATTAACCTCTATATTTGTTTTTTTATATGAATGATTCATGAATTTATAAATTATAATTGCATCTTTTAATTGAATATATATATATATATATGAGAGGGAAGGATTTTTTTTTAACCAATGCCTTTCGTCCCCTGAGAAACTTTGTCAAAGTAAAGATGGAAATTTTATTTTGTAAAATGTATTTATAAACAGAAATGGCAGAAAACAGCGTTAAGTTTTCAAATTTTAAATTTGAGAAAACTTTAAAACATTCTTAAAGCTCGGTGTACAAGTTGAAGTAAATTATGGAGTCCGCTAAGTAATATAATTTATTGCTTCTTAAACCAAAGTCAGTAAATGTTGCTGCTGAATATGTTTAAATTTTATTTTCTTAATATCATTATTATTTACGAATTTAGTTCTGATTTACATGTGAATTTATTTTAAATATTTAAAGGTCTTGAGTTAACCGTTTTCTTTTAATTATTTAACATACTTATGTGTCGTGTATCTTGGTTTTGGAAAGGACTATTTACTTTAACAAAGGAGATATTTTGAAAAATATCCAGCGTGTGTTAACATTTTGGCAAGAAACGATTATTGCACTCTAAGAACGTTTCGTCTAATTATGTTTATCTTTTCTTTTAATAAGTAGAGCATTCTTGAGATCGAAGTTGTGGTTAATGTCTGTACAGATATATTTTATTTATATCTGAATTTTTACGCACACACAGACAAAAAGACATTAAATAAAAGTACGTAGCAATGTAATGACAGAGAAAAAAAATACTTAAAACAGGGTTGGATTGAAAAAATAAGAAAGTTGAAGAGGGAGAAATATATTCTACTATAGAAAGGAGAAAAAGAGAGGGATAGAAAGAAAAGTGATAGTAATAGAGAGGGAGTGAGAGAGAATGTAGACACGGAAATTAATGAATTTTGCCTAAACGTATCGATATTCAATACGCAAATGAATTCAGTTATTTTTGGCGTCATTTTTTATCAAGCACGACTATTTTCTAAACACGCTGCAATGTAAACGTCTTTTTTCTCGTATTCAAATTAATTTTTCATTCCAATTAGAGGACACTTCAGGCATTCATTAGATTTTCAAGCCATTCCAACACTTATTGAGAATTAGCGTGCGTAGAAATTACGAGAATCAAGGACAGTGTGATGAGTTTACATTCGGCCATCTGCTACTGGAAGAAAGGAAGTTAGTACTCCTACCCACGACAAATATATATTCGTTTCACGCATACATTGACAACAATTTCTAGTATTCTCATCAGGATTTTACACTTCAAAAAAGGCTATTGCTACCCATATCAAAGTTTTGTTCGGAAAATTGATTTTTCTTCATCCATAAAACAAAAACAAAAAACTATTTTTTTTTTATTTTTTATTTATTTTTTTATTTTTTTTGCCGTGACGTTGGTTTGAAAAAACAAAAAAGTCCCCCTCCATTTTTTCAAAATTTAACTTTTTTATGTGTCGTGTTCCTTCAGGGTGTGGGCGATATGACTATAAAGCTTCTTATCATTTGTAGCTCTTAGTAAAGCTTGTCTCTTTGTGATCACGCCTAATTAATACCACCCATTAACACAAGCTCGTTAGGTTGGTAAAGCGCTGTTTTCCGCTGTCCCTATGGCCTTCAGTTTGTCCCGTGAGTGTCAAATTTTCCAAGCCCTTTTTCCTCATTATGCGCCTTAGGAGATTCAACTGTCTCTTTCTTATCCTAAGTGTAAGTATCTTTTTTCTTTCCATTTTCCCTAAGATTTTGTGGTTGCTTACATATTTATTCCATGGTATTCTCAGCATTATTCTGTAGAACTACTCTTGTGCATTCTTTTTAAAGACGCTTGTAGGCAGCCCCCTTTAACGTTTGTTACTTACTGTCCTTTTTTTTCTTTATAGATGTTACTATGACGATTTAAAAAAAAATGCCATCGTTCCTCAAAGATGTAGCTCACCACAGATTTTTTTTTTATTACTTCTAAATTGCTATGACTTCTTGAGAAAGATAGTGACGAAATATCCCGTTACTTTCTCTAGAGATTTGAATTCAGAGTAGTTGTTCTAGGCCGTTGGCTACCCAACGCTAGAGAACCTAGTCTACTGTGCTATTTAACCCGTAAATGGGGGAGAAAAGATGGATTAGGGGTCTTTTCCAAAGTGAATGCATAGACTAGGGCAGAATTTGAATTTGGTTTCCTGATTTCCTTTTCGGCGCCGATAAACAGTCCTTTAATGACGTAGGCGATCGTAGCTCTCCATAGCTTTCTTTTTTTAATGTTTGTGAATTGTCACGACTTTTTGGTTTTTCCATGGTTTCGAATTCAGAATAGCACTGCTCTTAGATAGGTTTCCACCTAAGATTTAGTAGCTTGGTTTACCCTGCTATTTTATCCATACGTCGTCGGAAATAAAGTTAAAATCAAAACTCTCTCATATACGCTATTGTTTCGGACGTGGTACCCCCTGGCCTTCATCAGGCACTTGTCGATCAGGGTAACCAACACTGAACAATTTATTTCATCTACTTTCCACTGCTCCATGTCTACAGATAACTCGCTTAGTATTTATTTACTTATTGTTCACATCGTTTCCACTCAGTTCAAATGCCTTGTCCTGATGTTATTTAGTACTGGTTCGTAATTGTCTGACCTATTTCTCTATACCTGCACAACCTGGCCTAGGGGTTGAACTCACAATTACTATTTCACTAAATTTACAAACCAGTACTTCGATCCAGTAAGCTATTGTCCCGTGGGATAAAACAGTGTCTAGAACTTGGAGCCTTAAACTTAACACACATGTCAAGGAATGCCATTGCTTAACACGTTTGATTGGACTCGTCAAGGATTCCCATTTCTACAGAGTTTCGTCAATTTAAACTTTGGTAGAGTCCACAAGTAAACGTGGCTTTTAATTTCAGCGCCAATATAGATATCTTGAATTAATTCACTGCTATATCTCATCATATATATATATATATATATATATATATATAAGATGGCCACTCGTATTCTAGGATACCCGTCTACTAGGGCGGCTGCTAGCCAATCCCTGTTGCAGACGCTCGCTCAGGCACATTTGTATTTTCTCAAAACCCACATGAGGTTTATACTGCAACTATGCTGAGCAGACATTAGTTACAGTTTCTGGAAGAGAGCGTATTATCTAGCGTGATCAGTAATTTGAACAAGGCCAGCATGCTCAAGACCTCGGCCAGGATGACTTGTGGGTTCGTGCTAGCAGAGCTATTGACCCACAAGAGTTCCGTCTACCCAATTTCACTCACACGGCTTGGATCAACCCGTGGTATGGATTTCAGGCACTTTCCAAAGTTACCGAACGCTGGAATCGACCTCGATCCAATATATATATATATATATATATATATATATATATATATATATATATATATATATATATATGTGTGTGTGTGTGTGTGTATGGGGCAATAAATCAAGAACAGTTTTAGGCGAAATAAGTATGACAGTTTGGAAAAAGGTTTTCGCGTGATGCATTTTGTCCTTCAGAATTTATTTACGTTTACGTTGATGACAACACATGCGCAAAAAAAAAGATGTGGAGAACTGAGAATTATATATATATATATATATATAATGTGCATTAATTATATCGTATGGTTCACACTTTACTCGGTCTTTTGAATAGGTGTAGTGGTTTATCCCTTGTTTCCTGTTCATGATAGGGTTTCCGGTTCCTTCTAAAGACTGCATCAGCTCTATATTCCTAACGCTTGTATTTTCCTACGAAAATACAAGTCCACACAGCAAAACTATCCTGAGTGGCTCATAGGTCTTGTATTGGGTGAACATTAGTAAAAAGAAATATGCGATATTTTTTTAAAGATTTCAATGTTATTTTGGTGGGTACTCATTGGAATAGACGCTCCCTTTATTTATAAAACAGTATATTTATTTTCGCCTATCGGACTGAATGTTCGAGTAATATTCTCGTACATTCATTTATATATATATAATATAATATAATATATAATATAATATAATATAATATAATATATAATATAATATAATATATAATATAATATAATATATATATAATATAATATAATATATATATAATATAATATATATATAATATAATATATATAATATATATAATGATATATATATAATATTATCTTATATCTATGTATCTATGTTATATCTATGTTATATCTATGTTATATCTATGTATATATAAAATATGAGATATATAAAAAAATAACGACTTTTTTAATGAATAAAATTCATCTCTAATTTTCTTGAGAAAGTAGTGGAGTGATTTTCTTGTTCTGTATTTATGGCGAACTTTTTGATAAACGCATTAGACATGTTTCTTGAAATTATTTTTGCGTAACCCTTACCTGTACTCTCCAGAATTAACGGAATTATTTAAGTCATTTTTCAGTTGGTTAATTTTTTCTAAGATTTTTTTATGTATGCAAGTGAATCTTTTGTAAATTTTAGTGATGGATTCTGCCTCTAAATTCATGAAATTAAAATATTCAATAAATAAATAAAAATACAACCCATAAAAAAATGAAAATGCAAGTCATTTTTAGTTGCAATGATTATATTTTATGCAAGAATGATTTTGTAATTTTGTCTTGACCGCCGCTTCTTAAAGTATGGGTCGTGACCCCAAATGGAGTCGCCAAGTGAAATGCTGGCCTCGCAAAAGTTAAATTCAAACACTTGAATTCGATGAGAAATCGAGTGACTAACTTGAATTTACAAAAAAAAAAAAAAAAAAAAAAAAAATCATTGACTGATTTCTGGATCGGAGCTAAAGCCAAATTTCTCAATTTCTGAAATGGCGCTACATGTTCTTTTGTCATTTTGCACCATATATCTATGTAAAAAGGACGCTTTTATGTTTAACCTTTATTAAAACCTAATATCGTTCAACGCTGAAAAACGTAAAAAGTAAATGATTTATATATTTGTATGTTTTATCTCATATTTAATACCTGGGGTGGCGAAAAATCTCGTGATGAAAAATAGGGTCATGAATAAAAAATAGTTTAAGAAACGCTCATCTAGACAATTATATATTATTACATATTAGAAATTATTTTATATGTATGCGTCATGTAATTTATATATTGTATGAAATTATTACAAGTGTGTTATATACAATTGTCATTTTATATGCCATTTCCTTTGTCAATGAAGGCGATCATGGCTCTCCACAGATTCCTTTTCTTTATTATATCATTTCTTAGGAAATACAGTGGTGTCCATAGCTTTAAATTCCATGTCACTTCAAGATTCATGCGATCATGGCCCTCCGCAGATTTTTTTTTATCTATGAATTGCCATGACTACTTAAGAAAGATTGTGGAGTGGTTTCCTGTTGCCTTCTCTACAGTTTTGAACTTATCCTCAATTTATCTTAGACTGACTGCTTCTCATTGCTAACGATCCTAGCGTAGGCTGCTAGTTTACCCACAGGGTATAGGACATCGAGCTAAAAGAAATCTCTTGCTCGCAATGGCGCAACTGCGTCACTGCCAATTGAATCTAATCTTAGACTTGAGAAAGAAGCCTTCGGCTGTCCTGCTTTGAGAGCGAATCAAATCTCATCTGCATCGACAGTAAGTAACTAGGCCGGCACGTACCAGAATTATGCCAAATAATGACATACCTTCAGGTTCGTCAGAATTTGAGCGTTGCAAGGAAACGGCAAAGGAAGAAAGAGGTCGTTTGACTTGGTACATGGCTTTATACACAGAAGAGCTATACTAACCGCAATAATTTCCTTCCTAGGAACTCTCAAAGTTGTCTAATCGATTATTAATATTAGCTCCATTCAATATCATGCTACATAGAGGTGCGTTTCAAATTAGCGGGCCGGGATCAATATTTACAGCTTAGAGCAGCCGGCTGAGAAGTATAAAACGATCTCAGATGATAAGATCAACTTTCTCGGATATAGCTTGATGGTTGAAGATTAAGATTGCTGGGTGTAACAATGCTTTGTCTTGTATCTATTTTATAATAAAAAAATTCCTTGACTTTAAACATTTATCTGTTTCGCACCCTGGTTTCTCTATTTACTAATACGATATTCCGTTGTTATAATACCCGACGCCAGTAAGCAAATATGCCTTGTTAGGATAACAGTTGATTATAATAAATATAAAAGATAATTTAAAAAAAAAAAACTTTTTTGGCAAGTTTCGCTGCTTAATGGAGAAGGTAAGGCAAAAACCTTTCCACTATATTTTCCAAGAAGTCATGGCAATTCACAGATAAATAAAGGAATCTGTAGAGAGTCATGATCGCCTGAATCCTGAGGGGACATGGCATTTAAAGCTATGAATTCCATTGTTTCTTATAACAAAGAAAAGGAATCTGTGGAGAGCCACGATCACCTGCATCGAGAAGAGATATGACTTTTAAAGGGATTTTAATGGTGAAAATTAATGCCTGCAAGATTTCACATCTCTAGCATCACTTCTTCAGTCAGCCTATGAACTTTTCAGTCTACCTTAGTAAAACGCATAAAAAAAAAATGTAGATATCTGTTTAGTCTTCATTTTGTGTACGCAGATATCAATGACGTAAGGAACAATTTCAAATTTACTTCCACTAGTTCCGATAAATGCGTAAAAATCAGGGATCGATTTAACGTTGTATATTTTATGAACAGGATCCCCACTTCTAAAAAAAATGAGTTAAAAAAAAATAAAAATATTTTTCGATTCGTGACGGCTTAAAGAAGGTCTAAAGAATGCTCATATAGAACTTTTCTTTCCTCAGAAAATGTCTATTTTCTTTTTAGCAAACAAAGAGTACTGAACTGTTATGTAATATCTGTCCTATGTGGTGGTGAATGCGGGGCAACCTCACAGATAAAGAGACTTGAAGTAACAAATGTGGTTCTACTGAAGGATGCTGAGGATACCACGGACTAAAAATGTGAGCAATGACGAAGTTTTAGAAAAAAATGGAAACAAAAAGGGTAGTTGAAATTTCTAAGACAGATAATGAGAAAAGAGGGTTTGGAAAATTTGGCAATCATAGGACAGATTGAAGGGGCGAGGGAGAGAGAGAGAGAGCGAGCACAATTTACCTGGCGAGCTTGAATAAATGGATGGCAGAGCAAGGTTTAGGAGATACAAAAATTTAAAATTTATTAAGAGCTATGAGGGACAGGACATTGTGGAGAGCCATGACCGCCAGCATCCTGACGGAACACGGCACATAAATGAAGAAGTTGTGCCAGTCATGACCTCAAAATAATAAAAATATATCAACTGCTTACTTGTTTTAACAAAAACGTCATCGTCTGACGTGGGCGACGTTTGACTTTATAATGTCAACCATTCTGGAACAAAGTCAAAGTTAATATCGCTTTTCTATTCTGGTTAAACTATTCGATTTTTTTCTGTCTGAATTTCTAGGATCATTATTCACACTATTTATATTTGGACTGCTTCTGCTGTCTCGTCGTTTTTACTGCTGCTGCTGTTAATGTCTTGATGGCTGCGGTTGAAGATTTGCTAGAATTTGTCTTTATTAACGGCTCCTATATTCTATTTATTTCGATGCTAGGCTTACTATCTAATATGTAAAGTTTAGTAAATTCTGTATAGAATTTTTCTTTCTGAAACAAGACTTTTTTTTCAGATGGGGCATACACTGATATCACTCGGATCTTACAGCCATGAACAATATTGTCGGCAGCCATCAATCTTTTTGAGTGGCGTAAGATATTACAATATCTGGTGATTTGCGTATTGCAATTCAAACGGCATGTTTTTTCTCTCCTCCTGTTCAGTCCAAAATAAATTATATTCCAAATTCGCAATGGTGTTACTACCAGATCGACGCACCTCTTGCATGTACAGCATCAAGATTTTCATTGTTCTAAAAAGAAGTGCACAATGAAATCATCTTATCCTGATTGGGAGTTGATTTGCCCTATTTTCCATTTGAAATATTTTTTTAAAGTTTTGGTTTCGGCTTTTGTTGCTCGAAGTAATCTTTATTCTTTAACATCCTTGTCCCTGTTCAGCCAACCAATCAAAATAACTTTACGTGGGTGTCACACTGTTTTACTTATCTTCAGTATATTTCGAGTGTGTTAAATTCCCCAGACACTCTTTCCTCATTATGTGTTCCAGAAATTTCAAGTATCTGGTTCTGGCTGTGATAAGTTTCTTTTTAGTTTCTATTTAATTTAAAACTTCCTCGTCTACGAAGAAGTTTGAATTTCATTCAAGGCCCCGATTCCAATCATGCGGAAGAGCTGATGTCCGTAGATTGATCTCTTTTTTTTTTTTTTACTATCATCTAAGGGTAGACGAAAAACTTTGTTGCTTGATTCTTTTCTTACAGATTTAATAAAAAAAATATGTTGCTTGTGCATGAATAGTTATTTACTCAAGGTAATTTAGTTTGTTCCCAATGAGGATTCAGGCCAAGTCTTAAGTCGACAGACAAAACATTGGTCGGGTCTACACTAGTGTCTACATGCATCCATGTGAAATCATCTGCAAGGGGGGGTGCTGTCAGCATATTCTATGTCCTACCGAGAGGGCAATGGTCTTCGAGAAGAACTTGCTAGGCATCTCGCTATAGTAATTGCATTTATTAACTACTAGTACTAGCCTGGTACAAGGCAATATTAGTGAGGTAGAGAGTGATATTCGAAGTTAAGATGGCAGTGAATTATTTTGCAAAATCGGCGTAGGCGCCTCTCTGATAATATTTTTTTCATTGGACCGAGTTTCTTGCGACTCAGATCTTTAGCGAAATTATTTCCAACCCCCTACCACCAAGAAACGTAACTAAACATATATATACATGCCAACTTTAAAGACCAGATGCCCGCTCCTAGGCTCAAATTTGAGTTGTCTGTTTCAGTAAACAATGTCCTTATTAATTAAGCCACTTCTTTTCTGCCATTTTTAGAATCAAAACTGTTCATTTAAAATCATCTTTTTTTTTTCTTTTTCAGTGATTGACGCAGGTTTTAAAATGGCTGCCGAGATAAAAGTAGAAAAGTTGAAAGTCGTTTAGTTGTCAATACCATGTTCTTCAGCATTTCACTTTGTAATGTAACAGAGCAATTTAGTAGAAGAACAGAAATTAATTCGGAACGATTCAAGTCATTTTTTTGTTCGAAGTCTTCAATTAAACATTTATTGATTATTTAATTTGATTGTTATGTCTGTAGATTGATCTTCTCTCGGCGAAAGACGTGCGTCTGTTCGTGTTTTCAAACCGGAGTTGAATATTTGATCAGTTTAATGCATAAGAAATGTAGTTTGACATCAGAATCGATTAGAAAACGAAGACAGTAAACGGACGGTAAAAAGATTGCAACTAAAAACACAAAAATGGATTCGAATTGAACTTAGTTATTTGAAACGAAAATGGATTTCTCGAAAAAAAAAAAAAAAAAAAAAAAAAAAATGTGAGAAGCATTTTTCTCTTGTGGTTTTGAGAACAACTTTTTTTTTAACGTACCGTGATCCTCTTGGCATGGCTGTTCAGAACTTCCTGTATTTCTTGGCTCAAACTTCTTTACCACCCAACTTTGGCCTTGTTCTCTTATCCGGTCAGACAAACCCATGGTTTCCTCTTCAATATGTCCTGCGTATATCAAACTCTCTAGGCAATCACTACGCTCCACAACTTCCTGTATTTTGTTACTGTTAGTAACTTTATAATTTCTGTCCTGTCATCCATTCACTCCAATTCGTGAAAAACATTACTTGCCTTCAATATGCCTCGAGAGTGTTAGATTCTCCAGGCTCACTTTCCTCATTGTTTAATTTGTCAATTTAGGATGATTGCCTGATCACTATAATCTTAACCTCTTCAGGTCTAGAGTTAAGCGTTATCTCTCCTACATAACCTCATAAACTGTGCCTCTTACGCTCATACATCATTCAGCAACCCTTTACTTTGAGTGGCTCTTGATCCTTTTACCGAAGGAACATTAGTGTCAAAGATGTTTCCTTACATTTCCTCATTTTCTTAGAATTTCCGCATTGCTCACGTGTATTCTCCACGGTATTCTCAACGGTTGTCGGTTATTCCGTTCCAAGCTTCCTTTTCATTAGTGTGGAGACTGTACAACATTCACTGCCATATTGAAGATTAGACCCGAGATGTTCCTAACATATTTACTCTTTCCTTTGTTTATAAAGAAATACGACGATCACACGATCGATCCTAATCACGAGTCCCATGAATTATTAGAATCGTACGGGCACCACATGCACTGCAGCTACAGTAAGTGTTGTGTCTTGGGCAAGACAGCCTGACGGAGCCCAACCCTCTCCAGATCGGTTGCCACCCAAGGCTTTAGAACCCTGTCCTACTATTTACCTATAGCAGAGGAAGTTGGATTCATATCTTTCTCAAAGATATTAGCATGAACTCGACTTGAATTCGAACCCTGCTCTCCGATTACTGAATCCGAGTCGTTAACCATTACTTCACCGTGCTTACATAGATATGCCAAATCCTTTATGGTTGGATCATTTTCGGAAATGCAACTTTGGCTATTCCTATGCTCTCTCGGATTTCTGTGCCACATTTTCTGGCGTCTGTGATTACATTGGTTAAAATTATGCACATGTCTGGTTTTGACATTTCCGATATACAACTATTTACTCTCGTCTTAATAGTAAGTCAGATCGGTTCGATTAGCAGCAGATTTAAAAAAATTAACTATATTCTACAGGTAACTGGAGCAAGAATACGTAATTATAGCGTCTTCAGAACACAACTGCTCTCTAATAATCATCTGAAAGACCCCCATTTTTATCTTCCATCATCATAGCTGATGTCAACCCACAGGAGAGTGACTCATTGCGCCTTCTTGGGCTAACGTTCTCTGCTGGCATAAAGTGGAAAGACTATAGAGAATCCATTGCTAGGTCTGCTGCTAGGAAAGTTGGTCCACTGTGTTGTGATAGATTCTAAAGAGAAAAAAAACTTTCTATCTTAAATATTTATAAGTCTACCATTCGTTCATACTTTGAATATTGCTGCTACATATGGTCTAGCGCCCCTGTTTTATATTTAGAGATTACTGATAAAATCAAAAGAAGAATCTGCAAAGTTATTGATCATGATCTGACATTAGCTTCAGTTATTTTCCCACCGTCGTAATTTAGCTTTCATGTGCCTTTTCTATAAATACTTTCATGGTAATTATTCGGATAAGCTCCTCGGTATAGGACTTAAACATTATGAATTTAAGCGTAGTACTAGATTGGCAAGGAGGTTTCATCAATTTACAATTGAATTAGCTCGATGTAACTAAGTTTTATGCTAACAATTTCTTTTCTCGCACTTCGAACATGTGGAATTCATTTTCCGGCTTTTTGCTTTTTAAATGCAATGTCAACCGTTATCTACTGTATTCGTGGTTCCTCTGTTATTGTTCTCGGTAGAGAAATTTTTTTTTCTTTTAATCTTTCAAACTCAGTAAGTCCCTTGTGTCTTAGTGGCTTTATTGCCTTGCTTGGTGGGAAATGACTTAAAAAAACTTCCAATTTGTGTTGCCTCTTTTGCAGACAACAATGGACTCAATCTATTTACAGTCAATGGTTAATCATTTCTTCCAATTTCCCTCATTTATGAAGATGCTGATATTCAACCCTGCTTCGAACAAAAAGTTAAGAATGAAAAGGAATTATTCGAAACTTTCACCCGCCTCTTATGTTACAACAGAATCAGAGAAGATTTTGATAACAATGACTTGCATTTTAAATACTTCTGACTTTAACCTAGTTTAAAGTTGAAAACGAAAAATAAGAGATTCGGCGAAAATTGAATTCACTAAAAATGGTTTTCGATATCAGCTCACTGAATAGTATTTTGCAGCGAAAACTATAATGGTTGCTGTCATAAGTTAGTCTGCTCCCTTCCCAATAGTTGTCTCAGTTAAAACCTCTTATATCAAATACTTCATCAAATATCGTGGACTGGCGCTATAGAATCACTAACAAAAACTCCACCAAAAAAACAAAAAAAAAAACAAAAAAAAAAAAAAACGCAAAGTACATCACTTGAGAACTTTCCACAGGAGTAAAAATTGAAACTTGACTCGAAGAGAAAATGACGACATAATAAAGATGTTGACATTCCACACAACTACAAACAAAAGGTTAGGAAGGAGACTCCCATCAGTACTGGAAAGAGCGATAACAGCTACTGGACTTTAACTTATTTTCCTGAGAAAAGTGTTTGAAGAGAAAGATTTTATAAATTTCAAGCGGGTGTTCGGCCACTGAATGCCGAATGTTTCTTTGTAGGGAAACAGCTAATATTTCAATTAGAGATGAAAACATACTACACTTTTATCCTAGCCTAAAAGGAGTGAAGAAAAGCGTAACTTGAGTAGCATTGGCTGTTTGGTAAATGAATGCCGAATGTTGCGTATAAGAAAACAGATAATATTACCATTACAAATGAGAAGAACACTATACTACACTTTGAAGTCAGTCTGATGGCAAAGGGTAACTAAATTAGTTCTGGCTGTTTGGTCAATGAATACTGAATGTTTCTTTATAAGGAAACATAATATTACTATTACCATCTTACTTCAATTTTATTTCTGAATTTGCCTTTAACCTAATGTCATCTGAGTATCATATGCTGTTAAGTTTACGCCCGCTTATGATAAATCGTGGCAGGCCTTCTAGTCGTTTAAGATTTCTCTCACGGTACAGTTTCAATATATCTTTGAGAATTCACAACTTTGACGCATTCTTATATTTTCATGTGTTCACTAGAAACGGTCGGTATAAACACACAAGCAGTATTTTTCTTTAATGTTAAAGTTGCCAATAACAATAGCCAATAGCCCAGTGGAGTGATTCATGAATTTGGTAATATAGTGAATTTGAGATCAATCGCTAGACAGATAGTAGACCTCAACTCATCGGAAACAGGAAGAGCAATAGCTGAGCGATATCCAGACTCATGGACCACTGATCGTAGACTAAATATTTGGTTGTTACAAAAATTCGTTCGTTTTGTTTGTTTTTTTTTAAATAATTTATTACTTATTTATTAATAGTTCAGATGAATCATTCTACAATTGACACATTGAGTGATGAAGGGCTACAGTAACGCGGTAACTTTTCCATCTTCTGAGCCAATTTCCTAGGGGGCCTAGCCTGGTTTTTTTTTTTTTTTTTTTTTTTTTTTTAAATCAGCGCCTGCAAATGGTTCTCGTCAACCTGAGCAGGTCGGCCAGAACGTGGAGAGTCTGCGTGTTTCAAACGGGAAAACAATTTGTGCCATTCTGTCGTTAATGCAGTACACAAATGTCTCGAGCAGCTCTGACAGCACTGTGAATTTGATTAAAAGCAAATAAAATGTCGAACATGCCCTTTCTTGTTTCTTGGCGTTCCATCTAAAAGGGGGGTTTAATCTTAAATAAAATTTCAGTAACGTTAGACAACAGCATCATAGGATGACCAGAATTACTAAGGAGCAAAAATGCTTCGATGGCTTATTCTTCGAGATCATTCACTGAACATCAGAAAAAAAATCGAATATATGTAACAACGTAATAAAAAGATCAATTGGAAATTATTCGAAGGTTACCCGGATCGGCAGACACCTGAAGAAGGGCGGAGTGGACAACGGTCGAAACCTTGTGATAGTGATAATACAGATAAAAACAATAGTCCGATTGTAAATAACGACATTTGCTCATTTAAAAAAGTAAGACAAATTAAATTTGCCTATTTTTAACTTTTTCAATTTAATTTTTTAGCTTTAGATCAAGAGATGTGCGAAGGTGATTTTTCATCGGAAGAATGGCGCGGAACTTGAAAAATGGTTACGAACCACTGATTTTCTGAGAAGTAGCGAAAAAGCCGATGTAGAACAAAGTCCTGTTTAGCATTTGGCTTGTATTCTCCTAATGCTGAAACAAGTGTTCTTTTTCTTAATCTGAAGGTACGTTTTTTGATACAGAAACAATCGATGGAATTGTATGGCATTAAATTCAAGACCTCGAACTCATACAATATAATGACCTCGTGTAGACATGACTTGAATATTTCATAGGTTCCATTACGACACGGCATGCTGAGGAGAGAGAAATGCAAAAGGGAGATGCATAACGAATAGGGATAAAATGTATATAGAGAAGGAAGGGAAAGAGAGGTGAATAGAGGAAGGAGAGTGTAGAAGCTGTTTCAGACAGGAAGAAAACAGAAATACAAGCAACTGTAGGGAAGGGGGCAGTATGTGGAGAGAAACATGTATAGAGAGAAACATGTATAGAGCCTGAAAGGTAAAAGAAAAGTTGTGTGTGTGGGGGGGGGGAAGAGAGAGAGAGAGAGAGAGAGAGCAACGAAAAAGGAACAAGTATGCACAGTCAAATGTAAGGTGAAAGCAGAGAGAGAGAGAGAGAAAGAGATAAAAGACAGGGAGAAAGAAAAAGACGAGGACAGAGAGAAGAAAGATGAAGGCAGAGAAAAACAAAGAAAAGAGAGACAGAGAAAAATATGAAGCCAGTGAGAGAGAGACAGAGAGAGTGACAGAGAGAGACATAGAAAAATATGAAGGCAGAGAGAGAGAGAGAGAGAGAAATATGAAGGCAAAGAGAGAGAGAGAGAGAGAGAGAAATATGAAGGCAAAGAGAGAGAGAGAGAGAGAGAAATATGAAGGCAAAGAGAGAGAGAGAGAGAGAGAGAAATATGAAGGCAAAGAGAGAGAGAGAGAGAGAGAGAAATATGAAGGCAGAGAGAGAGAGAGAAATATGAAGGCAGAGAGAGAGAGAGAAATATGAAGGCAGAGAGAGAGAGAGAAATATGAAGGCAGAGAGAGAGAGAGAAATATGAAGGCAGAGAGAGAGAGAGAAATATGAAGGCAGAGAGAGAGAGAGAAATATGAAGGCAGAGAGAGAGAGAGAAATATGAAGGCAGAGAGAGAGAGAGAAATATGAAGGCAGAGAGAGAGAGAGAAATATGAAGGCAGAGAGAGAGAGAGAAATATGAAGGCAGAGAGAGAGAGAGAGAGAAATATGAAGGCAGAGAGAGAGAGAGAGAGAGAAATATGAAGGCAGAGAGAGAGAGAGAGAGAAATATGAAGGCAGAGAGAGAGAGAGAGAGAAATATGAAGGCAGAGAGAGAGAGAGAGAGAAATATGAAGGCAGAGAGAGAGAAGATAAGGGCAGGGAGAGAAAGTAAAGATAGAGAGAGAGAGAGAGAGAGAGAGAGAGGGGGAGAGGAGCTCATGAGGCGTTCCGAAAGAAAAACTAGCGAGGAATCTTGAGAAATTTGGGTCACGAGTCATATGTAGCATGACTTATCAGGCGAGGAAAGTGATATCAATGAAACTAGTTCAAAAATTCCAGCTTCACCTGTTGCTTCGACTTTTGCACAAACTCCTGGAGAGGTTGATTCCATCTCTTCTCCCTCTTGCTAAGGGTTATATAGCCGAGTAGAACTTGTATCCGAAACCGACACAAAGGCAATCCATCACTATCAGAATACCACACCCACGAGGCATTCCGGCCAATCGCTGACCATTCTGGTCTTGGTGTTCTCATTCTGTAACACACAGAGATTCGGTTCTGGTGGGGTCTAAAATCAGGCTAAGATACTACTGAAGACTCAAGCGAATCTGGAAGCGAATTTCCTAGCAATTGCTATTTTCTTTATTCTACGTTCTTTAAATTTAATTGACGTGATCTTTGTTAAAGACAGGAAGTACAGAAATGAATTCATCAAACTGCAAAATGCACAAATACGTTCTAACCGCCAGTGTTCAGTGAGGCGGAAAATTTGAGAAGACGAGAAAAAAAATACTAATAAAAAATAAAAATAATAATGCTCTTTTTCACAATTTAAGTTGCCAGATTTGAGTGAAGTTTCTGAATACTTATATTAATGAAAACATATCAAGGATTCTTAATAAGTGTGGTCGAAGAACTGAAGGAAAAAGCAATTGAAAAAAAAAAAAAAACAAACAAACTTACCGCCAGCACAAAGGCTTCGCACCTGCATTGAATGTAAAGAAATCCAGATATAAAGCAGATGACCGCTCATAAGGGGAATATTTAAAAACTTTACATTCTCACAAATAAGAGATTTTGCTGGTAATATGCAAATTTCCGGCCATGGAAAAGAATATAAAAGTCGCATTACCAAAGGAGGAATTGTTTTCGATCCTCGCAATATTGCAATATTATTAATTTAACTGTAAATTCTATACCAGCAAATTCTTTTCTCGCCTGTTGAACTCACTTCCGGCTTCTTGCTTTCCAGCCATCTTTGATCCTCAAAAATTTAAATGCAATCGTTATCGTCTGTCTTTTTGATTTCTTCCCTCTCGTTAATAATGTTTTCCTTTTCTTTTATTTCTTTCTGTTTTAGTGGCTTTGTTGCCCGGGTTGGGGGTGAAATGATTAAAAATAAATCAGTGTCTGTTCAAAGAAATAATGCTATTTAATAAGTTAAATTCAATTTTGTATAAGAAGCACTGCGACCAGAAAATCATCTTTTTCAATTTTTTTTCTTCATATTTCTATATATCAGACGCTCCAGACTACGAATATCAAATTAAGAAAATAAATAAATAAGGGTCCAGTTTGCCATTTAAATTGTCAGTACTCCCACCGTGGAAGCGAAAACAAATATATTTAAAAAAAAATTAATATACATATATGAAAAATATTTTAAGAGATGTGTATGATCATATTTTGTTTTGTATTCTGAAGAGGATGGGAGTTATTGTAACAGTGATTTTTACTTTGCAAACTAGATTTTTCATAATTTCACGCCAAGCAAGCCACTAAAATGCAAGGGGTTACTGAGACTGAAAAAAAAATGTAAAGAAATAGTGCAATAAAAGAACTAAATTCAAGGAGACATTGCATTTACATTTTTGAAGATCACAGTTGACAGGAAAGCAAGAAGCCGGAAGATGGTTCCAAAATATCATAAAATTTAATAAAAATCTATAATGTTTAATCTATAGTAATAGTGCCTCTTTGTACAATTCCACCTAATTTTTATTTTATAAAGAAAAAAGCGAACTTACGAAGAGAATGCTTTTATAGATTTCAACTGAAAGCAGTTCTGGCTTTTCGGTCAAAGAATATCAAATGTTTCTTGTAGGGAAACGGCTAATATTACTATTACCGTTACCATGCAGACATAATGACAAATATGGAAATATACCGGAAATTATGGGATAGAGAATTGACATATTTGCCACCCAACGAAAGTGGGGAGGTAGAATTAAACTAAAGAATAAAATGGAAAGCAAAACTGTTATCCTAATTTACCCACGCACGCATGGACTCTCCTATCTATAAATAGGAGCACGTACAGTCTTTTTGGAAAGGGAACATTTTTGGACTGAACATTCTTGCTTGTAACACTGTCGTTTGTATTGCTGTTAACATATTTGTTTAACTCAGTTCCTCTCTTTGTGTCTTTATTTCTTGCCTTGACAAGGCCAAAAAACAAGACAAAAAAAAAAAAAACTAAACGGGCTGATGAGCATGCATACCATACCTAAGTTAACTTAAGGCGAAGAAAACTTGTCCATACTACACGATTACAGAGAGGGTTCTGGAATGTGTTTAGTTGACTCGCACATGTTCTTGGGCCAGCTCACAGGTGTCAGAGTATAACTTTCTTTGTTCAATGGGGAGGTCCTACCTGGAAATTGAACACTTTGAAATAGACAGCGCAACTGTTGATTCTTGACTATGTCTAAACAAAGAGGGAGATCTGATTAGATTTCTCAAACTAATCCGATTTGGTTTCAACAATGCTATTTATCCTCACAAGCACTCGAACGGATTGGGGCACTAGGCCAAGTTTAAAGTGGGGAACGCATGTGGGGTTAGTTAAAAAATAATCCACTGCTCAAAGCACTACTTTTGGTGGATGCCGTAAGCAGTAGGGAATTACGCTAGCCCTCTCCCCAAGAAGTGATAAGACAGGACATAAAAGGCTAATGTGCGCCTCTTAGGGCGATAAGTGATTGTTTCCGGTAATGGTATTTACCCGCCTTCCCACGAGGACAAGATGCAACACAGTCGTCTTCTTCATTACATTTCTATTGTTCTCGCTCCGTAATAATGTTTCTTTTTTTTATTCTTTCACACTCAGTAAACCATTGTGTCTACTGCCTTGCATGGGGTGAGATTAAAAAAAAAATTAATGCATTTACAAAAAGTAAAAGGGATTAATCTAGGACTTTCAGGTGCTCAAAGATGAATGTCATTGGTCATACGAAAAAGCGTTCTTGCGAACATGAACGTAGGCTGAAAAGGAGCGATACTCTATCTGTGAAATTTTGCATGTCTTAATTCCAATTGTTATTAATAACTCTGTGGGTTTTTTTTTTCCAGGTAAATAACATCTTGCTGTTCAAAGAACACTCCAACGGTAATTTGTAGCGACTTTTCTTGAAAATGGACAAAATTTGGCATCATAGTGTTATCAAGTACTCGCAGAAAAAGAGTTTAACTCCCAAGGGCATTCATGCTGATACCTGATCAAAAGCGCACCGGGAGATCCAGCTGCTTTTTTTTTTTTTTTTAATGTCTCGTAATTCAATATGAGTGTTAGGTTCATCACTTTGAGCCAAAGAGACAATCCATGCAGTAGAAACACTCCTCCACGCTAAAGAAGGCCAATGTCGTTTCATCCGCAGGGGAGGTGATGGTCTCAGTTTTTGGGATACAAAAGGCCTTGTGTTTATTATCTTCAAAATCTCACGCCATTAACGGAGTGCATTATGCAAAATTTGATGAGGCAATTACGAAAGGCTATCAAGACCGAACGCTGAGAAGTATGGGGTTACAGCTCTCATGTCCTGTAGACTCCTTGAGGAGTAATGGAGTCACAGTCCTCGACCCCTAGACTCCCTGAGGAGAATGTGGCCCAGATCTCACCACATTAGACATTGCTGCTATGGTTTCCATAGCAAGTAGTAGGCTTTTATGTGATAGTTGCTAACACTATGCCCAACCGGTTTTGAATTCAAAGTTATAATTCCTCTAGACTGATTACCAACCAAGGCTATATAAATCAGTGTATTCTGCTAACACGTTTAATTAAATCTTTTATTAGCATCTTTATTTTCTCTAAGTATCCAACTGATTTTCACGTAATCCATCTTAAATATATTGTAAAATTTATTAATCTGCACAGTTTTATCAAAACGGCCACCAAAAAGTCTTGAGCACTCAATTTTGGCACAGAGATTTATAAAATACGAATTTTGGTCCTATATTTACATTATTTAAATTCAAACTGTTGTCCTCATTTTTGTTGTTATTATCATAATGTTTAAGCCGTTGTGCTTTCTAGCCTTCATCAGGTGCTTGTCGATCCGGGAAAACCGGGGAATTTCGAACTGAACTTGAATTTATTTTACGAAGGTAGATTGTTCTAATATCTCTGATCATGTCTAAGAGGACGTCTAATCACCTAGTTATTATCTAATACTGCTCGGATATTGTTGTCTAATCTGTGCTACCCAAGGATTGAACTCAGAATTACTATATAACTAAATTCACGAATCTATGCTTTAATCTCTTCGCTTGTTAAGCCATTCAATGGGAAAAAGGCGAATAATAACAGCACTGTACTAAGAATAAAAACTAGCCGAGATTTTCTCTTGATATGGTAAGCTGAATAATTTAGCCCCGTAGATTAAATAAAGGATTCAGTTCGAAATTCCCTGAAACTTATTCGGATCTACATGTACCTGATGAAGACTGGAGGGTAAAATGACGGAAACGTTGTAATAAAAAGAAAGACAAAGACCCTATATATTCTCCGTTTTTACGAAATAAACTGTTTCATCTCTTCTTCTTGTTCTTCTTTTATGTGAAGTTTCCCTTCAGGAGATAGGCGATTATGCCTCTCCACAACTTTCTATCTCGTCTGAATCTTATCAGTTTTTTCTCCCTTTGCTAAGAGCACCCCCCCATTTCGCTATCTATTCACACAAGCTTCTCAGGTAAGTGGCTCGCTGTATCCATTTATCCCACTTAGCCCTACATGCCCCGTGACGGTTAAGTTTTCCAGGCCCTCTTTTCTCATTACGTGTTTTAAGGAATTTTGGCTGCATTTGCCTGATTCTGGGTAGAAGCGTTCTTTCTGTTGACATTTTCTTTTAGTCTTCCTTGTTGCTTATGGAATTCCCAGTATCCTTCTGTAGAACCACATTCGAAAAGGTTGATTATAAAAAAAACAAAAAACAACTGCTGCTTCCCGAGGCTGTTAATTGAACTGCCATATAAAGAATCTACAGGAATATGATCGCAGAATTCGCCATTCATCTTGCGATTTAAAATTTTCTATTCGTTTCTTAAAGTGCACGATGTATGACGAACAACCATGTTCATTGAAAATATTACCCTACAGCGGAAGAAACGCATGCAAGAAACACGCGAATAATAAAGCATGTCGGTTTTTGCTTCCGTCCCACTCCCAAGACAGCTTCAAATAAATATGAATAAAGATAGCAGACGGGCGATATTGGTTCCATTTGAGACTGGGTGTTGTCTGTTGAAATATCGATCTTTTTCGGGAGTCTGTCAGTCTCCTCGCATTTCTCACATCAACGAGAATGGCAGTCTCAATACAGCCTTGGGAGTCGATCGCAGGTCGTCCATCTGGCTGCAGTAGCGTATTCGTCTTATCTTTTCGATCGAAACAATTAATTGTGAAAACTAGTGTTTATTTCTTGCGTTTGATACAGCCAGTGGGATAATAAATGGGCTATTGTTGAAAAGAAAAAGAAGCCTAGTAAGAAAGAACGCAGTGAGTTGTCGTCTGCTTTTGTTCGTCGAACAAAGCTGACTCCTGAGCATGCGCTGAATAAAATCTACACAATTACGAGCGTAGCATTGAATTTTAAGAAGGACTTTATTATTATTATTGTTTGCGGTTCTTTTGTCTTAATTCAATTGCTTGATACGAGAAATTATTAACAAAATCATTTTATATAGTGAGTCATCTTTAAACGGTGAATAATATTTTATGTTGGTTTTCTTAACTTCGTTGGGAATTGTAATCTGGTTGTGGTATTTGAACAAAGTGTCGGTGTTGTGTTCGTTAAAGCAGAACTACTATTTAAACATGACCTAATACTACTTGTAATAACGATGTTTATAAAACATTCAGTCTGAGAAAATACAAAGAATAATACTGAGGAAAGTGTTAAGCTATCGAGGAGACATGCAGTCACTTGACGTCCGGTTAAAATCAGAAGACCTTACTCACGCGAGCACTAAATAGTTTAAAATAAAATAATTAATAAAACACTTGAAATTGTCTCGAAGTTTCTTGCAAAAAGGATTAAAAGCCAAAGGAAGAATTTAAACCACTTAGAGTAAGCATTATTAATCTGAGGAAGAACATTGATATGTTTCTTGTGTATTAAGAATATTGATGGTCATTCCATCTTCAGAGAATGTGTGACAACTTGTACCTTTTGTTATAATGTGAAGTATAAAAATATAGGTTATCTGCCTTTGGTAGATGGCTCTTGCTGATAATGAGAAGGGTCTAATATAAACTGATGATGGACAAGGCCCAAAATTGGGCGCAAAATAGGTCAGTAGAACACGGAGCGGGCCACACATGTAATCGCCTACACCAAAGAACAGGAGGTGAAACGCCAACAAGAATATGAAGCGAAGAGACGGAGTCTTTGGACCGCCCAAGAAACAGGCATGCTGGAAGCAAGCTAACCTGAATGACGCGAGGACAATGCAGATAAAAAGCAGAATATGAACACTATTCAGATAAATATATATCATCCATTACATTGGATTTTGTCCCCCGATGCTTTGACTTTTAACCGCTAAAAGAATCGATTTTTAACAATCTCCTATTCTCTTTCTCGTTATGTATTGTGTTTCTTGTATAAAATATGTTTTTTCAATGTTCAGTTGTCTCACTTTGTTCATGAAGCCACGACTCTGCTTGAGAGGTCGTTAAATTTCCCAGAGAAGTAATCATATAAATTAGCACCTTCTTCGTAACTTTGGGAATCAGACTCCCGAAAGGCGATCACCAAAATCT